>JAJLTP010000002.1:335131-498521 GCA_030568275.1 Lipomyces orientalis
TTCATTTGTTTTGCGTGAGGATTTTCTCTACACCTTTATGTTCCTGTTATTTGTCTGTATATGCAATATACATATGAGAGGTCAGCTTCTCGGAGCTGGCCGCTGTTGCTTGTGACCCATGGCAGGGCGTAACCACCAGACATTTTTGTTGTATTTTCTTGCTAACTTTGTGTGTCTGGTCGGCCGTCTAATACAAGTGAGGGGTAAACTGGATAACTGTTGCTAGGTGTGTATCATCATGCAACTTATCGAGTTGGACTTCAAACTTCATCTCCGGTCACGCCGCTCGACACTTACGTCGCGCCACAAAACCCACAGATGACAAAATGTAAAAAATGATGATCTTGTGTTTTGACCGCGGCGCTTTAGAATGAATCCTATTCGACTGACTCTCCAGTTAATCCGTCCCGGTCGGCACAAAATGTGTCACTAAATACAATGCGAAACAAACAAATTCATGGCCTAATCAGTCGCATGGCACGGCAGGGGTCGTCCGTGGATTCCCTGCGGAGCGCGTACTACCGTTTCCAAGGCAAGAACTTCTACAAAGACTGGAAGCAACAGCGGATAGATTCCACAGGACCCGGCGTGCCGAAGCGAGAGCACAAAATAAGCCTACGGAAGGCACACCATGACATATTTAGGAACACAGTGGGTATGTGGACTTGGCTTTGTTTTGCGGCGGTCTTAACGTGCTAACTAACCCGCCTGCTCCAGCCGTGCTCGGAGTCGGCAGCGTCGGTGGTTTCGTGGCGTGGGCGCTCAAGAGAAGTCCAGTGAAGGTCCGAATGGCTTTGCTCCTGCGGTCCCGGAACCAGGCGCTTGAGTTTTACAAGAGCAAATACAAAATCACTGTGAACAGACAGTTCGGCGGCCGGTCGTTTTCCGAAGACGAGGGTCCGTTTCGCATGGTCAGATTCAAGCACGCCCGCCATTCGCTCATTCGAATATACAACCTTGTCGTGTGCACAAAAGCACACGACACAGTAGCCGCGATTAAACGGCTACGGGATAGGCGAACAATTGATGCCAAGGCCAACATTGTCCTTCTCCAGAATGGACTCGGGTTGGTCGACGACATCAAGGCGCTCTGGCCCTTGCCCGAGTACAGACCGAACATCATCGTCGGAATCAACACCCATGGCTGTTCTCCCGGCCTAAGGCCATTCAGCATCCTTCACCGTGGCATAGGGTCGGTTCAGTACGCTGTCTTGCCGCGGTACGATACAGAGAAGCTGCCCGCGCCGAACATGGACCTGCAGACATTCGACCAGCAGAGGCGATTAAACTACCTATCCGATAGCGAAAATTTACATGCGTGGAACACGTCATTTATTACAAAAGTGCTCAACAGCTCGCCGGACCTTGGCGCAGTCCAGGTCTCGTACAAGGAACTGTTGGCGGTGCAAATCGACAAGATGCTGGTCAATTGCTGCATTAACCCGCTGACGGCGCTCATGGACGTAGACAATGGTGAAATCGGACGGTCAACGTACCTGATGGCTTTGTCACGCATGATCATCGCCGAGGCAGCTTCGGTGCTTCGGAATCTTCCTGAGATGAAGATATACTTTTCCGAGTACGAGTTGGAAGAGTTACTCAACCCTATCACGGTCTGGAAGAAAGTGGTCGCTGTAGCCAAGAACACGGCGCTGAACGTATCGTCGATGCGGCAGGACGTTCGTAACTACAACATCACGGAGATCGATTTCTTGAACGGCTTCATTGTCCAGGAAGGTGCGCGACGCAAAATATATACGCCCGTGAACCGCGTGATCACGCTTTTGGTGAAGAAGCTCGGACAGCAGGTGCGCAACCGCGACAAATTGACCCTCGCAAAACCGATCGAGGCCGACATCAGCCAGACTAATGCCAAGCATTTGAGCGTGGACCCCTTCATTGCCCGCGATTTGAAAGAAGAGGAGAGAAATAATTTTGGCCTCTTGCCTGCGTCGCTAATCGACAATCAAGAGCAATCGAGTCGACTTGAACTGTCGCCCCATGAGGAAGAGCAACCAGATATGCAACTTGAGCCGTCAGCCACGTCAGTGAACTCGTTCATCAACCCGGAGAATGAGTTTGACAGACCCGTGAACGTGAAACTGAAGGAGAAAATTCTTCGCCGGTTCCGGAAATTGGCGCTAAGGAAGCGTGGCATGTGGATTGGAAGCCTGTCGCAACCATTGCGCAAGGTCGAGCGGTCACGACCGTTCCAGAAAACCGCGAGATTGTACAGTGGACCTTTGCGCTTGCGTCCGTACGCTAGTTCAACAATACCTGGAAAAGCAAACGAAAAGCTTAAGACCAAGGAAAGGGAGAAACACGTTAGGATAATGGACGGCTTGAAGAGGGAAAAGGAAATTGCCAAACTTCTAAGGGAAGGTCTCCAGCAGAGTAATCCAAAGACCGATGACTATACCGACAAGGCTCCAACGGACAAACCGGTCGATCGTTAAAACATATGTACATAATTCTGGGCATTTTGCGTATAGAATATTTTTTGGAGTTATGCGGTTACTGGTAGACTTTTTGTACATGAATTGCATTTCGATTGATTGACGACTTCCGATTCTTATTTATCTATGCATTCGTAAATGAGCACACGCTATTTGCTTGCGCTCGTTATATAACCGTACAATATTTTCCCTAATCTCCCCGCTGCATTCAATATCGTCATTGGCCTTGGCCAGCATGATATCACAATTATTCACCACATCATCCAGAATCGCGTTGAGCGTCGCTGTGGACTGCGCCTTGAATTTCGACCCATGGGCCATGCCCGATATGAACGCTTTCAGCTGTGATCGCTCTAACGTTCGGGCCTTCGGTTCGTCGCCGGTTGGTTCCCGACAGACGTCTTCCCGGACCTGCGAAACTGCCAGCGCAACCTCAGTCCTATATGATATTGTATCCAGAGACAGCGTGTAGTCTCCCAAATACCCATATGCGTCCAAAAACGTTAATTTTGGCGATTCTATCTCGGTAGCCTCACCTTCAGTCTGACATCTACTCGTCCTCCTGCCCCACTTCAATATCGCCAATAGCTCGGCAGTAATGTCGAGCTCGGTGTTCTTGTTGGCAGCAAGGGTAAACCCATATTCGCACAGCAAGAACGAATTCGTATGGGCTCCATATGAAAGATATATCTCGTCGCCAACGTCATACGAGCGAGTAGTCACTAGCCCGAAAAATTTCGTAGCAAGCGCGCCATCATATACTTGAATCGAGCACTGACGTTACTGATTAGCCCACGCATGTTTCACAGCAACCATGCTCAGAGATGGCTCACATGTTCCTCATCGCTATGATTAAGAAAATCGACTATCGGCGCTAGTGTCATACAATCACCAGTCGTCGGAGCCTCGGCCATGTAGTAGTATAAGCATCGCGAATTGACTGTTTTCATTCGTTGTTAGCTAATTTCGACCTTGACTTGGTGAATACCGGTAAAGTTCATTTTACCACATAGCCATGCCCAAATAAATAGCTCAACATCTTCAACATTGGCACATATACTCCGTACCGCCGTCAAGTCGCCCCAGAATTGTTTGCTCATTCGCGTAGCATGCTCTGCGCAGTATTAGCGCCTCCCGCCGCATGCTGCAAGGATCATTCGATACTTACTGTATGTACTAGCTGGTAAGTAGTCTAGAAATCTCTTTCTACCATGGTCGAGCACAGCCCAAACCAGAGGTAGGCCGCCAAACGCATCCAATGTCGGCAGCACGTCGAAAAACGAATTCCAACGGCTATCTTTCCGCAACCTCTCCCGATACAAATAGTATGCCAGGAGCTGATGGGACGACAACGAATCCAGTAAATTGGCATACTTTCCAGCATGGGCCTTCACAGATGCATCCCGCTTAACCCGTTTCCGCGCTGTCGCCTCCTCCCGAATCGGAGTGGCAGTCAGGGTGAACATGGATGAGGCACCGCGGTCGGAGACTTCTCGCAGCAGCGCAGCCTTGGCGGTTCGGGGGTTAAGCAGCGAAGTCACCGGAAACTGAATAATCCGCTCGCCAGCTGGCACCATGCGACAGGCAATAACACCTATTCCGCGGCCGGGGATTTCCTGGGCTTGAATTCCATCGGAAATTATGACGCCGCCGGATTGAAGCTGGGATACGAGCTTGGCAATCCGCTCAGCCAGAGGAGACTGCTGAAGCGTACCCGAGCGTGTCATCACTGAATCTGCATGGCCTGTCTGTATCACCGATGAGTTTTTGGATTTTGGAGAAATTGAATTAATCGCGGCAATTACAAGCGCTTCGACGTCGCGATCAAATTCTAACCGCTAAGTTATCTCCAGGTTTAAACTTTATTTCACGCGGCTGGGGGTAAGGGCAGAAGATTGTACAGGATTGCGCAATCGCCTACTGCCTGCAAGTTCGCATGCCGGATACTTACAAAAAAGAGCAGATCAATAGGCTATCTGTCATGAGGTTTTATAGCAGCATTATTGGAGTAGTATAGCACAATGGCAACTCGTCGAGCACTCAAGCACATCCATATAAGCCCAACCCAAATCCCATACTCAACGGGAGCCGCGGTGCAGGATGTTCTGGTCAAGAATTATCTGGACCACAAGCGCGTCCCAGACGTCGTGCCTAGACCGGTACCGACTTTACTGACGATGGAATTCTTTTCGGTCTATACGTTTGGCAGGCGACAGCAACACGACGAGGAGTCGGTCCGGAAAATTGAGGAGTTGAAGTCAAAAGTCCCCGAGGCGGATGGTTGCGTGACGATGAGAGGTGGCCAAACGACGTTTCATGGTCCTGGACAATTAGTCGCCTATCCGATACTTGATTTGAAGGAGTTTAATGTTAGTAAATTGTCTGCGGCTTGAATATATACGAAGAAGTTATTAATACGGTGATTTTTTCAGCTGTCGACCAGGTGCTACGTCCGGATGTTAGAAGACACAACAATAGAGCTGCTGGAAGGATTCGGACTACGTGCGAAAGTTACAGAGAATACAGGAGTCTGGCTATCACATTTCGAAAAGATTGCGTCAATTGGTGTTCATTTGCGACGTTATATTACTTCGCATGGCGTTGCAATAAATGGATCAACCGACCTGTCATACTTTGACCAGATAGTAGCGTGCGGTTTGCCTGAATCAAAAGCTACATCTATAATACATGCAGCACCGGAAGAATGGAAACGGCAGATGGTGGGAGTGAAGAACCCGATACAAGAGCTTGGCAATAGGTTTGCAGCTATCTTGCAGCAGAATTTAGATCATCGACTTGGGCATGGCAAGGCTTAGACTGCGTTTTTATGGATCCCGCTGAATAGATATGTATCATAAATGTAAATATGTAATAGGCATATATGGCATGAAGATATAGTTGGATAAATATACATAAGTTTTGGTTCGTCGCCGTAGCCGTCTTCAATGCTCTCTTACATGCACGTCAACATACAAAATCAAAAACGCCCTATGTCTATCCCCTTATCACTATTACATCACTTCATATACTGTCGTCCCGAATTCATGAGCTTCTGGAATTGGAAACCTGGTTTAAGTATGTCATCAATCCCATACCTACAGCCGTAATTCCAGCCGCCGATAAAAACGGAGCAATCAGCATCATTGAACGCTTGCTGGATGGAGGAGCATCCTCAGTCTGAACCGTAAGACCTGGTCCACTGCGTGGGACATTATTATCAAGCGGAGCGAGTTTCCGTCCATCATTCGTCGACTCGGAAGATGACTTGACTCCTTTCCCATCTATAAACGGAAACTCGCTCCTAGCTTTCTTGAATGCTTCCGGCGTCAACGTGGACGTACGTGGCAATGGTGGTGACGGTGTGGCGTGACGGTCCCGCGCCTTCAATTGTGGACTATCAATCTTTGGGCTTCGGCCGAAACTTCTGTTCCCATTGCCATTGCCAATGCGCGTAGGACTTGTCCCAGGACTACGAGGAATATGTGAAAATCCCCTCTCTTGCTTAAGCTGTTTAATAAAACGCTCCAAGGTTCGTGCATTGTCCTCGGCCATTTGTTCTGCTGTCAACGCCCGAGATTCCCATGCCTGAACCTCTCGTCGTGCTTGCTCCAGTTTGGCAACAATCTGGTCAACATCGACGTCGCTTCTGGAGCTACTGCTTCGTCTCCTTTGTCGTTCTTCCTCCTTATCCATTAACGCAATCGTGTCGGCAGCTGTGGCATCGGGATCGGCGGCCGCTTCAGCCTCCTCTTCCTCCTCAGACCGGAGATCACTGATTGCTTGTTCGCGTTCTAACTCTAGCTCTTGTTGTGCCAGAGCGAGCTTGGATTCAACTTGGTGGCGAAAATATCTCTCTTGGTCAAGCATACCCTCGAGCTTACTGGCCTTCTCATTGGCTTCCTTCAAGTCTTGCTCCAAGGAATTCAGCGACATTGTCAACGATAAGATTTTCTGTTCTGTTGCGACCGCTGCAGCAGATGATGTTTGTAACAGTGGAGATAAGGAAGAAGATGTAGATGTTAATGACGGTGAGTGGGGCCATCGTATCGAGCCCCCAGACTCTTCCGTTGGCTCTGAACGCTCCTGCTGTACTTCTTGTGCTTGCGTTGCTTCTGCTGCCAAAGCTGCTGCGGCTGCAACCTCTGCCGCTTCTGCAACTTCTGCCGCTTCTGCAGCAGATTGCGCTTGCGATCTCGCTATTGATTCGAATATCTGCGTGGCGCGCTGTAATTCTGAATGCTGAGTTTTGGCGAATTGTATCTCGTTGGTAATCCTTTTGACGACCATATCCAATGATATTGGACCCTTAGTGGTAACTCCGGAAGATGCAAGCACGCGAGAAATAATGCGATGCTTTGCTCTACCCGGTCCACCCGCCACGCCGGTCATGGACAGCGTATTGCCATTCGTAAGATGCCCAGCAGATGATAACTTCAAATTTCGATGCCCCAAGTTCGCGCTAGGATCAATGTCGGAGTACGAAAGATTTATACCGCCGCTGCTTGGATGTAATTGAGTCTGCCCTTGAGCAAACATACCGAGTCCGGGCTGCGACAGCAAATTCTGTGGCACTGCACCGACCACTATTTTTTCCACTCGCGCAGAGACCTTATTGTGGAGAACTGTCTTTGAATCTTCACTGGATATATTGATGCCCAGATCAATAACGTCGTCGGCCTTCAGTTCATGAGGCTCACTTTCTTCGCCTTCCGACGACAGTCTGCGCCCATTAATAAACGTGCCGTTGGAACTTTTAATGTCACGAATCCAGACTTGGCCGGTATTCCTGTCTGCCCAAATTTCCGCATGCTGTCGACTTAAGACTCGAGAATCGAAAAAGCCGTTCTCGGGCGTAGGTATTGTCCGTGAATTCATTTGACGGCCCAAGAGCATGGTATTGGGATAGAATGGTACGCTGATGCATTTTCGCGTAAACGTATTGTTGAGAGGAGTTAGATATAAATATACTGAGTCCTGTGATGCACCTTGTGGCGTTATCTGTAATTGTTGAGGTTTGAATGACCCTGGTATCGCTGCCTTGTGATGTGCGTTGTGACCTTCTCGAGGTTCTATGACTATCAGCATAACGTTTCCGTTATATTGACTATGCATCTCACTCTTCTTCCCAGATGAACGTCGTTCTTGGACCTCCTGCGTTGGATTTCTCTCTGCAGCGCCATTTATCTGCGGAATCTGTGACAGTGCCCTTGGATCTAGGGCCAGTTCAGGCCCTGTCGCGCTATTCTGAGATTGTGCAGTTATCCCATTCAGGAAAGCTCCCTCTTGCGTAACGTCACGATCAGGTATCGTAGGTACATCGTTGAGTTCGTCTTCGCCAATCACCGTACTTGAATCGTCGTCGCTTTCAAGATCGCTCAATGAGGATTGCGGCAGTAGAGCTGCGTGTGGCTCAGGCGGTATTGGAGAAGGAGATCGCATTAGAAACTGTTGGTTTGGAAGCGCTACTGTTATGGTTGACATCTGCTAGAGAGATGCGCGTAAGATCTAACGATCTGGATGCGCTGATGATAACTGTCTCGTGAGGTGCATTAGTCGGTGGGTTGTGACGGCACTCGTGCAATACACCGAGTATACGGATTCACTATTTATGTAATCGTCCTCAATATCGTCACAACTGTTCACTACGCGTGATGAATGTTGGCGTTGCGATAAAATGTGCGGGTGTTGACCGGGGTACGTTGATCAAAGGTGCTTGGAGGCCGATGACGGCTTGAAACGCTCGGTCCCAAAACTACTGTTTGTGTAATCGTCGGCATGATCTCCGCGTCGCGCCGAATCCAGCATAAATTTTTGCACGAAATTGGCTTACAAGCACATAGGGAACCTCTTTCCGATTATGAAAAATGAAGTATTGAATATGAAATCACTCGTAATATGTATATACAAAGATGTGTTTATACCTTCTCATCTTCACGTTACACAATTTACTCGCGCTTCTCCATCTGCCTTATTTCCGACTTTCCAGTTATAATCCTCATCTGTTGAGCCCGTAACCGCGCAAGCTCCATTCTATATTTGTAGGCTTCTAAGCCATCATCGGATCGAATGACTTGTGCTACTGTTAGAAATGACGTTAACGTAAGAAGAACCCTTAACGAACCTGAGCCGACAGACATGAACAATCTATTGTACGCTGTTAGCAGTGCACTACAGATTGTATATCGTAAACAGTCTTGCTTACCCAAAAGTAGCAGCCGAGCCCAGCATATACTGGCCCAGACTGCGAATAAAGCCATTTGGGCCGGGTCCATACCGAATTATGCTGAATCCACCTAGAAATGCGTCAGTGGTGATTGCCCGTCTGCCAGGATGCGATATCCATACTAACCAAATAGAAAACCGACGACAACTCCAACCGCTGTCTATATTGCATGTTATTAGTCACGAATTCGGAGCAACTGAACTGCCGTTTGAATCATACCCCCATCATCGCTCCCATCTTGAACTTCTCCCAATTCGACGGAGGCTGACCTGGAAAATGTTGTGGTGGAGGAGGTGGCGGCATGCTTGTCGAATTAAATATGGATGATAGGTCAAGATCCTTTCTAACACGAAGAACTGGCTCGCTGCTGTGTAAGAAACGAATCCACGATATATACCGTTCGTAACCATTCGCGAATGCGGGCAGAATTTATTAGACGCCCCAGTTAACCTAACCCCAAGCGTGGCCGTCAAGTTTCAACATTCTGGAGCCCCGAGGCCCTCCAAAGATTCGACTTTAAGAACCTGTCCATAAATTATTGATGCTCCGAAGCCCACTAGGTCTAGCCTACTTGACAGGTATCATTGCGGCCGCGACGAGCAACATTTTATACTGCATCAGGCGGTCCAACTTTTGATCCGTATCCTAAAGCAAAATCGGGCAA
This sequence comes from Lipomyces orientalis, assembly GCA_030568275.1. Taxonomy (NCBI): domain Eukaryota; kingdom Fungi; phylum Ascomycota; class Lipomycetes; order Lipomycetales; family Lipomycetaceae; genus Lipomyces; species Lipomyces orientalis. Next base: position 344,475 of record JAJLTP010000002.1, read on the forward strand.
GAGTTTGTGGAGATTGATATCCCAATCACCTTTTACATATTTATTGTACAGATGCGATCGTTAACCTCAAACCATTGAAAGTGCAAATGATTCCCAGCAAGCTACCATTTCATATCCAAACCTTCACATAACCAAATGAAATACGAGGCATTAATATCCCTTCGTCATTGTGCTGCAAATTTAAACCATGTCATCACCAGGCAGAGCCTCATAATCTTCATCCGCGTTATGTAGTCTCTGATGAGAGGATGCACCGCTCTTGATACTTCCTGCGGTCACATCCCATAGTCTATAGTAATCCACATTTAATCCTCCAATTCTTGCCTGCCCTCCTTGCCCTGACAAATCCATCAAAGACTGTGTGAACACAGACTCCTCCACTCCCCAGAAGTCTTTGCAATTACTAATGCATCCATTATCAAACGGGTTATAGTGGTTCGCAACTACTGGACGCCGATGTCCGCGATGTCTATCAGTTGCTGATGCAGAAAACCATGACAACCCTGAACTTCCAGAGAATAAATCGTGAACAAGATTGATAAACTGCGTAATACCGAGTAGCTTACAACAGGTCCCGAAAGGGCTTCTGTGACGATGTCCATGACTATGTGTGAAAGCACCTGTTTTATCCGCAGCATATGGATCTGCCACACTAGATGGGACTGGCTCGTCATCTCCGTTGCCACCCATCCAGCCGTACGTGTGTAGATTGTAGGCTTCGTTTGTCGTAACGGCACGAGAAATTTGGTACAACTGAACCACGGTAAGGAATGACACCCAAGTTAATTGCAAACCGGACCATATGGCAATGTATACGGTAAACGCATCGTGCTGTAATCTTGCGCACAGGACGTCGTTCAGAATCAAGCATCCTTTGGCTTCGTCGTCATCAGCATCAGCAGTATCTAGAGAGTATAATGAGCATATAAGTAGCTTGGATACACTGAACCAGTAGTACTCACATTTATATACCAAGTATAAGAACATTGGTATTCCCAATTCTAGAAGCAGCACGTATAGTAAAAATACTCTATGATTACGAACGGACACGCAGTTGCTGATCCAAGGACAATGACTGAGAGGGTTAGAATCCACTGGTGCTCGCAATCGCACTGTTACTTACTGATCAAGCTTTGCAACACATCTTTCGCAGAATTTGCAGTGTTTGCTTCGCAAAGGTCGTCTGGTAAAACAAAATATGCAAAAATGACGTGAGTCATATTCACCGACAGCCAGTAAATCTTCAATTATCTGCCGCTGTTCCGAAACACCTGATGGCTTCGGAATATATCCAGGGTCCATGAGCATACTCTTAACAAAAAAGAACATGGCAGATCCAAATGTCAGAAAGAATGCAAGATTCATAAAAGGAGCATCGTGGTATGTCCCAGGAAGAACTTTAAATAGCCATCTAACGGCAACCCAAAATGCTGATCCCGAAAAGATTCCCGCCAGATAAGGCTAACAAGATGCGTTAGTTTCATTAATTCTAGAATACTTCCAGAACGGGCGCATACAGTCTTGTAAATATTACTGGCCGCGCCTGGTCGGCACAAATCAAGAGATTTCAAAAATATCTGATGCGAACCCCAAATGGTGATAATAGTAAACGCCACAGCGACCACAAAATTGATATGGACCAGAATTTGGAAGCAGAGCCATAAAACGAACCACGGCCAAAAGAATGCTATCCGATTTACAACAGCCTCAGCTGTTGTCAGTCTGAGCACGTAAACTATAAACTTATCCAACCAGACGTACCTGACTGAAGCGCTTCGGGACAACCATACCATCCGAATCACGGCCCGCCTTTTTCAAAGCGTGCAACCACACTGGGTAACACATCATCTCGCGAGCAATAATTGCTGGTGACTTTCCATCATTTGTTTCTGCTTTCACATCCGATCCATCCTCAATCAGCCGCTTCATCGACGACATATTTCCTCGGACTACCGCCCAGTGAAGTGGCGTGAATCCTGTCGTGTCCTTCATCTTGACTTCAGCACCCCACCTAAGTAGTACGTCGACACTCAAGGCGTCTCCCTGATAGGCCGCCCAATGTAGCGCAGTTCGTCCCTGCGGATCAGCATAATCTACAGGCAATCCCTGATGTAGAAAGTAAACTATGAGCATGATATTTGAGGAGTGGATGGCTATGTGTAGAGCATTAAATCCTTGCGCATCCGTCCTCAATGGATCAGCTCCTCTTTGTACCAGCATGTTCACCATATTTGTCAGTCCCACCCTGCATGCCCAATGCAGCGGGGTTGCCATAAGCTCTCCACCTTTCCGATCGATCTCGGCGCCATGATCTAATAGGTAGGTCACCGTCTCGACACCGTTATTTATTGCTGCCCAATGTAATGCCGTAGCCCCGTCTGAGGACTTGTCGTGCACAGTGAACTGGCCACTCGATAGCAATCGTTCCACTGTTTCAACATCGTTGCGCTGTGCTGCAGCCATAAGCTCCGACTGAGGCTCGGCTTCATCTTGCACCGTTAGCGCTCCATGCAATGATTATCACGCATTTCTAAAGGCTAACCTGGAGGAGCACTTTGTGGGTGCACTTCCTCGGAAATATTGGCCGACGTTGATGCCACAGGCTGTGGGCCCACAGATCTTGCGTCCGACCCTCGTCGAGGCGCCACATTCTGCAGCTCTGTGGTCGGCTGTAGCATATCAGGGTCTGGAAGCGTCGCCATATTCCAGACGCTAAGATGACCTTACGCTGGGCGCCTATTGAGGTCTGTTTTCAATCGTCGATCTGAAGGGCAATGGTAAACCTGAACACCCTGTGAGTGAGTGACGTGTGTGTTCCGCAAAACCTAAATTGTCGTCAGTCCATGCATGGGTAACGTGAGAAATACGTACTCGAGTTTTCTACAAGACACAGTTGTCGACGCAACGTATCCCACTGTCTAGCTCAAGCCATAAGCTATGTCATGTATTTTCTGGCGATTTAAAACTCCTGAAACGCGTGGCGATCAGCGGCATAATAGCACTCCATAGACTACGAATTGGAGGACGTGTAATCAAGACTGGCCATGCTAATCCTATTTATAAATCTGGTGTAAGGGTCAAAATCCCTCCGCGGATCGGTTTCATTTAGACCTACGATTGGGTCAAACGTTTCAGATGCAATTTGTCTTCAAGCCGCGATCGTTTGATCCGCATATTTTTTGCCGCTGCCTACTCACGATATCTTGTTCTGAACTTCCTTTGTCAAGAAGATCAGTGATGGGTCGTCGTGGTTGAGGTGCAAATAGTTACAGCAGTGTGAGCACTTTAGTGTAGGTTCAAACAACTGTAGGTGCCGGTGGTATGTCTTACAGATGGGCTGCTTTCAACAGCGTTTGCATCGCAGCCGGAGTCTACCCAAATGAGCTAGAAACCTTCAAAATTATTCACGTATGATATCCTCACCTATAGCACGAGAAGGTTAGGGTTATCCAATTTACCGTGAGGAATGCACACTTATACTTGTATTAGACGGCCGACCAGACAGACAAAGTTAGCAAGAAATACAACAAAAATGTCTGGTGGTTGCGCCCAATAGTGATAGAGAACACCGTTCCTTATCCGCCGTGCCCACAGTCGAGTATTAATGTTAGCCAAATGACCAGGGCAGCAGCAGCGGGGAAAGATGGCCATGAACCACAGAACCTGCGACCACGACCATCCGATCTGTGCGACTCCACAGACCACAGTCTTCGAATTAATTATTTGTTGTCTACGGCACGAATCCACAATCGTGTTACACGTTGTAGACGCGTCGCGGAAACGACGGACGATTCCTATAGTTACCTGGGAAAATGCGTCTCTTAAGGGTGTGGTACTTTGTGCCAGTTCAAATAATTTGCTAAAGTGCGACATTCGGCCATTCGGCCGGCCAAAGGGCGTAACTGATCAAGGAGTTAGGGCAGAATGCCCTACAATGTGCACCGAACCTTTGCGGCTTATTAGGGCGCCACGTTCGTGCCGTAGGTCATCCTCATCGATATCGGTTACGTGGCAGACGTATTCGGATCGCGTATCGGCATTAATAATATGCATGCTATGCATTTGGCACCTTAGGTGAGAACTCGTACTTGCATAAAAGCCGTAACTGTTGATGGTTCTAAACTCTGTCTGGTGCCTAGTATTACACACAATGTCTGAACGCAATTAACGTTGGGGCACTTCGGTTTTGGGAGGATTTCTCATCAACACCCGTCAGGTGGCAGTTGTTATTCTCAGATATAGGTTCACTCTTTCAATTGACCTGGACCGGGATATACCAGGACTTGGACTTCGAACAAGTTGGTTTGGGATTTTGATTTGTCCTGTTAAACCACGTTGGCTACATCTCAATTATGTCGGGTTCCCGGATTAGCCGACCTGTTTGCCTGTTCGCGCGACAGTCACTGAAGAGGACGGCAGTTCGTTCCTTTGCAACTTCAACTACAGATATCGAATCTCCGTGCTCTGAATCAAATTCTTCGGGCACGTCTTCGAGGCGGAGGCGCACTCGGTTTTCCGACGTGCTAAACACTGGGCCATCGTTCGACGACTTCCTCCAGGCTGGGCTAAGCAAACAAGACGTTCTAGGGAATAGGCAAAGCGGTACACAAAAGAAGGAGATTGTGAGATTGCCGTCATGGCTTAAAACGAATATTCCCAAAGGTACACAGTTTAGCAAGATCAAAGAAGATCTTCGAGGTCTGAATTTGCACACAGGTAAGCACTCCTTGAGGACCAACCTAGTCTAACAGAATACTAAACCATGACATAGTTTGCGAGGAAGCACGTTGCCCGAATATTGGTGAATGCTGGGGAGGAAGCGAAAAGTCTGCAGCAACTGCTACGGTCATGCTCATGGGTGATACGTGCACCCGAGGCTGTCGCTTTTGTAGCGTAAAGACTAGTCGAACACCGCCACCTCTCGATCCTCATGAGCCTGAAAATACCGCTGCGGCTATTGCACAGTGGGGCCTTGGTTACGTTGTGTTAACAACTGTCGACCGTGATGACTTACCAGATGGTGGTGCACATCATTTTGCCGAAACCATTGCCAAGATCAAGCAGAAGGCACCGCATATTCTTGTTGAGGCACTGACTGGTGACTTTCAAGGAGATTTGGCAATGGTGGAGCTGATGGCACGATCCGGACTAGATGTTTACGCTCATAACGTGGAGACCGTCGAGGATCTTACAAAGTATGTACGGGACCGTCGGGCGACCTTCCGGCAAAGTTTGGCAGTTCTGGAGGCTGCCAAGAATGCCAAAGAGGGTCTCGTTACAAAGTCGAGTATTATGTTGGGGTTGGGCGAAACCGAAGCACAGCTGGAAGATACTTTGCGTGAGTTGAGAAAAGTTAGTGTAGATGTTGTTACTTTTGGACAGTACATGCGGGTAAGTTGGCGATGCTATTGTTGTGCTCTGTGTTTCCTAACAATGTCTTCTAGCCGACGAAACGACACATGAAGGTGACAGAATATATAACTCCAGAAGCATTTGAAAAGTGGAGATTGCGCGCTCTTGAAATGGGTTTCCTGTATTGTGCTAGCGGTCCTTTGGTTCGGTCGTCATACAAGGCCGGGGAGGCGTTTATTGAGAATGTCTTGCGGAAGCGCCAGAAGTCCGCAGACGCCGCTCTGTTTCAAACAGCTGGCACTGTTGTTGATTCACCGGTAGTCTAGATTAGTAATTAAATTTTGTATGGAGGAGTATGTGGCTTGTATATTGGGAGTACTGCGTTGTCTTACATCAGCTTAGAAAACCTAGATGTAAGGTACTGTTATCATAAGATGATCTATGACATTGTCCAATGTAATCTTGTATATAAAGAAAAGTCACGAAGACCAAACGCGGTCCGCGCGGCTTACCATACTCTAGTGAGAACATTTGGTGGACAATCATCGGTTCATGCAATTCAGAATCAGGTACTACAGTAGAATGGTTCGGGCGGATGGAGCGAGTGGTTCTGGAGTGGAGACATACCCGATCGCGGACGAGGACGTTCTTGACGGTGCTGCAACCTGCTGCAACCCTCGCGATCATCTAGTGACATGCACCGCTGGCAAACTCTCGTAAGCCTGCAAGTGGTTGACTGTGCCAGCTAACATACAAACCTTTACATACCATTGTGGCGGCCGGCGAGTTTGCCGGCGATGACGGGCCGACGTCCCGCGAAACCTTCAGGTTACTGATTGTCGGCTTAATAATGTGGTTCTAGTGTATGTCACTATTAGCAAGCATCATTAAAATTAGAAAGAGTTGGCAAATAACCCTTGCCCTCTGATCACTAAGAATACACTCAACCTAAACAAATAAGGTAAGTTATGCGTCGGGTTCCGAAATAGCCAGACGGGTCACAGTGTTTACCTGTCATTGGTTGTGGCGCGTTCGTTACCTCCCCCTCCCATACTCCAGGAGACAGTCTCGTGATATGTATGTGCAAAATTGAAAGGTCGTCCATCTATTCCTACGATTCCCGACAAGCAGCAGTTCGGGATACCTGTCATTGAACTAGAATGGCCTTCTTGCCTCCCCGACGTTCGCAAGCCCATGAATACTCGCAGACTTCATTTTGGAATCCTTCCCATATGGGTTGCCGGGCCCCCCGGATATATGGAAATTTGACACTTGGAAACCCTAAGCCGTTCGAGGCGTGGTAGACCCTGCATGATCCTTGCATGATACTGCATGGACTGAACCAGTACAGTAGTTACCCACGGCCAATAGATACGGTAATATATATTCATACACCTAACCTAACCTAACCTCTCCATTATCTGACTACGGCTCTCACACTTCGGATAAGTCCAGTTCTGACTGCAAAAATGAAGGAAGTTATCGTTTATGGGCATCCCAGCATCCGCTCTGAGATCATTGACTCTCCGATTCCGTAAGTTCAGAAGACTCTCACTGCCGATTCATAACGTTGTTCTCCTTTCGTTACTAATCCTTGATCAGAGTCCCCGGCCCCGATGAGGTCTTGATCAAGGTTGTTGTCTCTGGATCCAATCCGTACGTGAGCGTGACTACACTGTTGCACCAGATACCGGTTAACACTTGTTTAACAGAAAAGATTGGAAATATCCCGTATGGACGAAGAAGCCACATAACTCTGGGGATGATATTGCGGGAATTGTCGAAGCGGTGGGTTCAAATGTGATTGAGTTCAAGAAAGGGGATAAGGTCGCCGCGTTCCACAAGATGGGCAAAGAACATGGATCCTTCGCCGAATATGCGACCGCGTACTCGTACACCACTTTCCTAGTCCCCGAGAGCGTTTCCTTCGAGGAAGCAGCCACTATCCCATTGGCTGCTCTTACCGCAGCATACGGATTGTTCGATACTCTCGAATTACCGACTCCTTGGAAGCCAGCAAGCGTGGAAATTCCGCTTCTGGTCTATGGTGCTGCCACCAGCGTCGGTGCCTTCGCTGTCAAGCTTGCGAAACTTGCAGGAATCGGCCCTATTATCGGCGTGGCTGGATCCGGCGTTGAGTATGCGAAGTCAATTGGCGTTGACTATGTTGTTGACTACCGCAACAATGATCATATTGCCGAAGATATTCGATCATATCTGAAGCCTGGCCAGAAGCTTCTGCATGCGTGGGATACTGTGTCCGAGCAAGGATCATATATTGAGGCAGCCAAGGCATTGGAGCCAGGAACGCAGTCAAAGCTTTCCTTGATTCTCCCTAGGGAATTTCCTGAGCTTTCTGCTGATAAACTTAACTTTAAAGTCACCATGGTTGGAGCGGCTCATGGTGACAAGCCTTACCAAAGAGACTTTGCCTATGTGATCCTCAGACAGATTAGTAAGTGGTTGTCTGAAGGCAAATTCACTGGTCACCCTTCAGTTGCTGTTGAACACGGTTTAGCTGGAGTTGGAAAGGCACTGAAAGATCTGAGTGAGGGCAAGGTTCATGCATCGAAATACGTTTTCCGCGTTGCCGACTCGCCCAACTGAACCAGCGCTGGTTACTGATCGAACCGAACATCTAGTCGTCATATACCTGTAGAAAAACACGCTTGATAAGTGTGGCTGAAGATAATAAGGGTGCTTGGTAACGAGAGACTATATGGTATTACTGCACAGCGATTGATTATAATGTTTTAACGATGTTCTACCGATATGGATCCCTCCGAATCGCGAAAGACGGGCCGGCTAGTATAATAAGGGATGCAAGAGATGCATTTGACATAAAATGATGAGCGGAATTATAAATGGGCTCACGAATCTGCTTCGCATCGCAGGACGTGATCTGAATGTAGAATTCCTGAAAGAAACGTATGTCGTATAGACCATCACATAATCCCATGCGAGTCATTAACGAATCTCACAGTAAATAGATTTTCAACATTTTATCCAGCTTAATACCGATGCAAAATTTTGAGCACAATAGGATAAGATGACTCTTAATAGGACGCCCCGGTTGTGCTATTCAATTCAATCCAAATAGGTCTGTTCCTAACCCTCCAGACTTGATGCTGGCATCACCATAGGAGGGAGAACCCGCTCGTGACTGACCTTCTGATTCTCACATGTAGCGTAGCCGGCAATGCTGCGCAGTTCAGATAAGTACGGTCCTCAGGCAGTGGCACTCGTTTTTGACAGGAGTCATGCAACTCGGAAGACCGAGAAGGAGCGAGCCTCAACGCGCGCCACAGCAATTACGAAGGTAAATGTGTGGCGGCTCTTAAAATGCAGGTTGCTGCACAGGATTCAAGGCGTAGCCGGAACCGCTAGTGGGACCAAGTGGCTTGGTTCTCGCCATCCAGGCTGTCCTCTTGCCCTGTAGAGAACACCGTCTGCCTGCATTAGAATGTTAGCCAAATGACCAGATGGTAGGAATTGTAAGATAACTCGCATGTGTTCGAAAAAGATCTCAGCCTGTGACAGGCTCCCCTCTTATCTTCGCGTGTACTAAGAATTTGATTCTGGTTAGCGTCATTGCATCGATAACTCCTCTCTTGCCAGTGGCACTTCCTTACCTTGTTGAGAAAGGCGTCGCAGGAACGGGATCAAGTGGCTTGGTTCTCGCCGTCTTGGACCGAATCCCGCGACGCCGCCTGTACGTACACGAAAATCTGGTTTGGAGCGGATGGAGGCGGCGGTTGGTTGTATTATAATTGGAAGTCATACGCGTCATTTAATTAACTTGCTTTGTTTGTGCAACGTCAAATAAATCGCGCATGCAGCATCTGGATGCGTTATTGGTCACTGAAGCGAGAAATAGACGAGGACATGGCTGAATTGAGAGATGCGCGTGATTTGTTTACCAGATGCCGCGTCCGTGCGCGCCCTAACCCCATGCTGAAAACAACTGCCGTACGCGAACTCGCCGAAATACAGAGCTTGTGCAGACAGTTAGCTCACATTCGACAACTTATTAACCTAGCAAAGGGCACATTGGCAAGCTGAGCAGTCCTAAGTTCTAACTACAATGCTAATCTTGGAAGACAACGGAGACAACGGTGTATTGGATACCATACAAAGTGACGGAACGCTATCATCGCGGTTCGCGTGTTTTGTGTAACCATGAATAAATGGCGCATGAAGCGGTTTCTTGGCAGGCTTCAGATTTAATTAAGTCAGCACACTGTCATAGTCACATGTCGGTGCTGACGTGTGAGAGATGGTTGTGGCAGACATGCGACATCGGTGTGTATGTGGAATCCCACGATAATCGTATGCGCAGTAGACAAGAGAAGTCGATCCGCCTTACTTCGCCGTACTGTAATGAAAGTTCGACGAATACATTTCATTGAGTGTCGCACGCGTCCAACAAGCGAAGCCGAGATAGCTTCATTTACTAACACTTCTGCTCCCAAAGACGATCTACAGTCGCAGACTACTCGACTTCACTTTAATCAATGTATCTCAGCAGTAACTATAGAATTATGTCGTATAACAAAAATCACTCCTGCGGTTGGGCTAAGTGATGCGGATTCGACGCGCGTGAATCAGGGGTTAGGGCAGGCACGGACGGGCAATAACTAAACAAATCACTCGCGCGCGACACGCGCCGCCAACACTCGTTCATGCGTCTTGCGCGCGTAGCCCTGTTCTTGTCTATTCTGTTTCCTGTGCCTCTCGTCTCCACTGCCCTCGTGTCCCGCGTAATCTCTCAATCTTCCCTCTCGCCTTCGTTCGAACATTATTGCCCCATGGATTTGCAACAGACAGAACAGAAACAGAAACAGCAACAGCAACGTCTCCCGGTATCCTTCTGGAACAGTGTTTCTGCTCGAGCAAGCGAGCAAATGTGGTTGCCTGCCTTCGTCGTCGTCATTCTATCGTGTGACCTTAGCATGGGCGCAGTGGCGGGTTCGAACTCGGAATATCACTGCAGTAAAATCTCTAATTCTTTCAGCTGCCAGGTGAGTCGCTGAACACTTGCAGGTTCTCGTGATAAGTAGGTGCAACAAATTTGTCGGCACTGGGCCAAGACTATGCTTCGCGCAAGTACTTGCGTAGTTTGGAATGGGAATTCGCGCCGCAATCATAAATCTACCCGTCTGGCCCAATCGGCTAAAGTCCCGACAACTAAAAATGAATCCACAGAGGACCAGCTATCGATCTTCATTATAAAATTTTCTGTAATTGCCATTATTTTCAGTGGCCGGTAACTACAATCAGAATGTGAGCTGCGCACCGCGTGCAACCATATCTCAGTCGACACGTAGTTGGCTTAATTGCATGGTTGACTGATTCGTAAACATTTTTACGGCATTGGTTTTCCTTATTTCTATTTTTGACTGAAAAAGATAGTAGACAGGCTAGCTATTGTGTGAACCCTGTTTCATTGGTGAATGGGTCGGCTGTTCATGATTTTTAATAAATTTACAACAGATTTTCATTTTACACAGAAAGCAATCTGGCCACACCTACATTTCTGTAGAGATAACCGACTACACAATAAAAAAATAATAGTTTTGGTGATGCCAATCATATACCTTGAGTATTTACAATCCAGGCTTATTCTAGAAATCCTGGAGATAGCTTAGCCAATTCAGCTATCTGAGTACCATCCACGCGCATTGTTTGCCACTCATCCATTGGCATAGCGCCAAGATTCTTATAAAATGCAATTGAGGGTGTGTTCCACTTGAGCACCTATTCACAGCATTGGATTAATATCTAGTCATTCATGGTAAGCTACTATTGTCGATCACTTACCGACCACTCCAATCTACCGCCGTCAATTTCCACTAATTCTTGAGCAAGAGCAAAAAGCAAGGCAGAGCCGTACCAATTGCGCCGGTATTTAGGCTGCACATAAATGTCCTCTAAATATATTCCAGGTTTTCCATTCCAGGTCGAATAATTGTAGAAATAAAGTGCAAAACCCGCGGGTATCCCTTCCTCCGTCTGCGCTATCAGGACTTTGGCGTAAGGCGTCGAGCCGAATATGGTCTTCTCGAGCATTTCTTCGGTGCAGAGGACTTTGTCAGGCTCGTGCTCATATTCAGCCAACTCCTTAATGAATCCCTTACAGCTATGTTAACAATGCTGGGCTGAGAGCAGTGATGATTAATATTTACCAAGATGAACGGCACGTCCTTAATCGTGGCTCTTCTGATGGGACTTTTCTTGGCACCGGACGTCTCGGCCATGGTGACAAATTTGTAACTCAGATAATTATAGTTAGCTTAAGTATATCTGATTATCTGCGACGCGTACTCTGACCACTTTGGAGTTCACCTGCTACGTATAATGTCCGGTCACGACTCACGAACTTAGTCTTATTTTGCCCGAGAATCAAACTTAAATTTAAGATTCGAGTTGGATTCCGTAAGTTTGGAATCCAATGTAACAAGTAACACCAACAGCTACAGTCATGCCCTGCATTTGGTTGTTATGTGTGTTAGCTCTTATGCTTGTGTATTGTAGGATGATGTAGAATAGAACATGCCCCAAAAATACAACGACCGGCAGTTTTCTTCCGGGATTCTTCGGGTTAGGGGAGAAAATCAGTCAAAATGCACAATCAATGAACAGCAAAATTCGGCAAAGACGTTACTAATATATGGCTTATAAATGCAAAGAAGTTGATGTTCATGGTCTAACTGTGCCAACGTGGGTCGAGATGTGACGTATGAAGTGCAGCATTTGCCCAATGAGTGTGGTTTAGGGCTTTCTTTTATAGCTGGCTAACGACTCTCCGAACTTTCAGGTGCCGAAGGCGTAAATCGGGTCGCCTCATACAGTAGTGCATGTGCGCGTCTTCAAACCGGCCTCAACCAGACTGGCACTACATTTGCCTTTATATCTGTCATACCGGCAATCGTTGTCCTTGCTAGATAAATATGTCCTTTTTGTCATCAAAGCCACAAGGTGTTATGGGCAGTGGCAGTGGCAGTCAGCATGCCCACAATACCCTTCGAGCTGTAAGCACTAGATTACCGAAGCCGCTCGGCCATCAGGAACGGCCGGGTAGTACTAACCTGATTAGGACTGGCGCCGGCGCAATAAAGCTGTTCGCGAGATTGTTATCGTCGAAAGAACTCCCCAAAACTCAGTTAGCTCTCGCCGCACTGGGGACCACACAATAAACCTCATACCTTAAATCTACCTTAAATCATACAACGCGGCGGCATATGCGCTAGGGAAGCAAAGGCCACTCTACCTTAGTCTCTGCTCGGAGAGATTTTCCACTGCCACAATACTTTGCAAACCCATATTGGTACGTTCACTATAAGTACTCATTGTACCGTTAGTTATCGATAGTTCCTCGCGCTAATTATACTGTGGCTTGTGCAGATCTAGTCGCTACTCGGCAACTCCAGTTAGATTTTACGACATGGCAGCGGAAACTGCGCCAGAAAAAGAAGAGAAGCCCAAGGCTGTCAAACTCTTATTAAAGGTTTTCTGGTTTTTGGTTAGCGAGTGGTTCGTTATTGGTATGGGAGTCTTCGTTGCGTTGGCATACAAATTCCCATCGGTGGCGAAGAACCACGGTCATATTAGAGCCGATATTTCCATCCAGTATGGCGCTGTCGCTATCATTTTCTTGGTTTCGGGTCTTAATATCCCACGACAAAAGCTGATTACTCAGGCGGCCCATTGGCAGGCGCATGTTGTTACGCAAGGTAATTTCAGGCTGCGGAAATGCATTTTTATCGACAGTATCTTCTAACAGCTTTCAGCCATCTCGTTCCTAGTCACTCCAGCAATTGCGTTTGGCTTTGCTTCAGCTATTAGAGCAGCGCACAATTCAGATATCAATCAGTGGATTCTAATTGGCATTATTATCACCGGCTGCACGCCTACTACTGTTTCCTCAAACGTCGTCATGACTCGTGAAGCGAAGGGCAACGAGTCTCTTTCTCTCATTGAGGTCTCAGTGGGCAATATCTTGGGTGCCTTTATTACACCCGCTTTGGTTCAAATGTTCCTGGGCAAGCACACCGGTTTCGCCTACGGCAATCCCACTAACGACATCAGCTTGCAGAGCTTGTACGCGCGAGTTATGAAGCAGCTTGGTATCGCCGTGTTCATTCCTCTTTTTGTTGGTCAGGTCATCCAGTTCTTATTCCCTAAACAGACCAAATGGGTTTTAGCAAAGTTCAAGCTTGCCAAAGTCGGTTCATTCTGTCTCTTGCTCTTGATTTGGTCTTCGTTCTCGACCTCTTTCGCCAGCGGTGCGTTCGAGACAGTGTCGCACGCGTCAGTCATCATGGTATGCTTCCTTAATGTTGGTCTGTACCTTCTTTTCACTGTCATCTGCTTCCTTGCCGCTCGATGCCCAGGACTGCCAGGGAAATTTCATTTTTCTCGACCTGACACGGTATCCATCATGTTATGCGGTGCTGCGAAGACTGTCGCCCTGGGTGTGCCTCTCATTAATGCCCAATACGGTTCCACTTCCGAAAAGGTCGGCTTCGCATCTATCCCCCTAGTGCTGTACCAGGGGGAGCAGATTCTTGTTGCCCAGGTTCTCGTGCCGATATTTAGGCGCTGGATTGAGCGGGAAATCGCAGCAAAGAAGCTGCAAGAGCAGGCGGACCTTGAGAGCAAGAAAGCGCCTGTGGAGGAATCATCTGCCGATACACTGGCCGTGTCGGAAGAGAAGCATCAGGAGAGCACCTCTGCCAGCGGGTACAGCTCAGAGTCCGGTGAGCCAAGTGTTGTCGTTGGGACAGAATCGACGGAGTCAAAATGACTGCGTTTGTAGCTAATGCTTTACTTGCTCGATATGCTGCATTATTTTGCGTCTAATAATTTCTTGTAGATATATATATAGAGAGACCATTTTTCAGATTTAATTATATATGCGTTTGGTTTAAAGCTAGATCTGGTATTTGTTGTTCTGGTACTTAGATTTTGATATTTGGATTTGTCACCATCATGTATATTGAGGTTAGAGTAATGCTCAATTGACACTATAGATTTATCCGACCCGAGATTCCTTCCATTCTACTTCCAATTCATTGCAATCTCCAGCTTTCTTAAGGCCTGTCCAATATTTAATTCCAAGACTGGATACCAAATTAGCGACTTTCAAGCAAACCAGAAACGTTCGTCAAACGGCTTACCGTTTAGCTTTGATATCAGAGCCATGAGACCAGGATCCAAGCTCTGCACCGTGATCCTCTCCAGCGACTTAACATATTGACCCTTGTACAGGAACATATTAGATGGATCAGTCTGCCTCCGTCGCCCCAAGATGCTTCCAAGCCAACTGGTCGTACTGGCAGTGGACTTCGTGCTCGAAGTACTTGCCAGGCTGCTAGTAGTGCTTATGTTCGTAACTGTTCGTGTCAGGTCGGGCATGGTCGATTGCGACGTCAATCCCGGAGGTTGGCTTCTAGGCGTTATACTACCACCGCCACCAGCGATCGTCGCAACAGACTTGGCACTACCGCCACGGAAAATTGACGACCCGCCACTCGTGCTGTTCTGTCGGTATCTAGTAGCATTAGATGATGACGACGCTATGCTCCCGTTACCACTAGCAGCCGGCGGGTCTATGGGCATCAGTGTGCGAACGTCGGCGATCACTCCGGACTCTGAAATTATGAGATCAACTGCAACCGTTTCGGGTATTTCTGGAGTAAATACGTTAGGCTCGATTGTGGTGTACGGAAATTGGAACGCAGGAGAAACATTCCGGATGGATATGTGAGCGTAGCGAATGTTAGATAGCAATTTTCGTAGTTGCTAAAGCACAGGTTAATTTTTTGCAACAAATTGCAACAAAGCCAAACGCATTACCGAAAGAACGAGAGCAGGCTCGACGAAATCCATCTCCTTGATAACTCTCAAGCATACGGTCAAAAAGTTCGCGCAATCGCCGAGTTGGGCAAGTGGAATGACCTTTCCCTCGGCAATCGAAAGACTGCACACTTGGCCCTTGTTCAAACTTGATAATTTCAGATGTATGTCCTAAACTGAGTCAGTGCTCCTAGTCGACACCCTGACATGTTGATTACTACGCACAGCCTTCACAATATTCTGACCCACTCGCAACACAAATCCTTTCAAAGCCTCGGACCTATTTGACGATAGCACCAGCGTCGATCCCGGTTGATCCGACCGCAGTAATGCAAGACATTCCTCTAATCCATCCGCCAATGACTTTATTGTCGCGGATAGATCGTTCAATAGCCACGCGAGCTCTAGTATCTATCATTGCTTTAGCCGTGCATATCTGTCATTTATAATCCATTGAGTACATACAGAGACTTTGTGTTCTTCGTTCAACGCTGCTGATAAATCCTGAATTGGGTAGACTGCCGTAGTCATCGTGATGGATCGCTTTGGAATAGAGAATGGGAATCTTGGACAAGTGAGTGGGAATCTTGGACAAGTGAATGATGCACAATCTACCTAACTATAGTCTGTAAATACGTCTACCTTCCACGGAAGATATATTGTAGCGTATGACGTCCTATTTCTGGCTATAGGTTGTACGAATATCTTCGACTGTACATATGTATTTGAGTTTCGGTTTGGAATATCGACAGGTAGCCGTGTCGGGCGAAAAGGTACATTCGTACCCATAACAAATCTGCAGAATAGACGTCAGTCTACGGCCACCCCTGATAATTGATAATCGAATCTAACGGCTGATTCTGGTTCAAACAGCTCTTACGTACAGACAGATTAATTGCAACGAAACAATGCGGCCAAGGGTTCCGACAAATGTGTCGCCATGCGTTCGGCTATTAAAACGGAACTATACGTATAACACTCCGATCCCAAATTATCCGGGTCATGTTCCGACCAACATCTTCCAGAAGTTGTTCCTAGCGGCCGGATCAGGCATATACTCATTCTTCGACCCCACCCGTGGAGGCTAGTGCAAGGTATTGGTTGGCAAGCAAATGAGTTTGTGCTAATTAATAAGACAGATTTAATTGCGACATTGGGAGAAGCGACCGCGCTCCCTTTCCTGATGGAACGACTTCGAGATAGCATGCTCGCCGATCCGACAGGTCGTCGCATTCTACGCGAGCGTCCTCGAATCACATCTTCGTCTCTACATATCGACCAGTTGCTTGAGTACCCAGAGAACACGATCGGTCGTACGTATGCTGAATGGTTAAAGCGGGAAGGCGTTTCCCCTGACACTCGTGCGCCGGTGAGCTAAGATTCATGAGTTTCAGCATCCTATAACAAGAACTAATGCTTACATAGGTGCGATATATTGACGATGAGGAATGCGCTTATGTTATGCAGAGATATCGCGAATGTCATGATTTTTACCACGCAATTACCGGCCTTCCAATTATTATCGAAGGCGAGATAGCACTCAAGATGTTCGAGTTCGCCAACACAGTGATACCGATGACCGGCATTGGCGCTGTCTTAGCGCCCCTGCGATTAAAGCCAAAGCAGAGGGAACGCCTACGAACCATTTATTTTCCATGGGCCATCAAGAATGGTGCGTCAGCAAAGCCATTGATTAACGTGTATTGGGAAGAAATATTGGATCGGGACGTTCAGAGCTTGCGTGAAGAATTAGGAATTGAGAAGCCACCAGATTTGAGAGGATTGAGAAAGAAGAGGATAAGCCGGTTGTAGATCACATAATGAACTAATGTGATAACTCCAAGTGAATTGCAGCAACAACTGTAGATGTAGGTATATTGTTGGCTCATTGTCCCATGATTCATGAATATGATATATACAAAAGTGTTAATCATTATATGTCAAACTCGTCGTCGGAGTCATCAACGAATCGCCTCGTCTGATACTATTTCATAATGTCAATATGCCTTGTCCATTCTCTCCTTTGGCCATACCTACTTACCACTATCTTTGTTTCATGTTCTCTGCTTTCTTGCTTTGATATCTGCTCTAGAAGACTAATAAGTTCATCCTCGTCTACTCGGCTTCGAATTTGACCTGTCCTCGCCATTTGAATCAGCAGGTCCTCAACGCTGACAGACAGTTAGTGACAAATCACATCCGTACTATCGTGATAACTAACCCCTTAGCTTTTTGCTGCCTGACGATCCTGATTCTCGACAAGCGTTCTCTTGCTGCTGGAGTCAAGATCTGCGCGATCTGTACGGCCATTAGAACGTTCGCTAATTATTCAACAGGCTAATGCACGCTCAGGATGAAAAACTTGCTAAGCCCGCACAAAAATCAAGACATACCATCTCCGCTCTGGCGTCATCTTCGCTAGATCTGTATCCAGTCAAACCATTTGTTAGATCGCAATCCTTCAACATGCACTTGTGCCGGGAAACACTCACTGTCTAGCAGCTGAATCGTTAGAGCCACCCGGTCTTCCATTAGTAGCTCCATTTCTGGAGGGCTGTTGTCGTTGCAGCTCCGCCAATCTCGCTTGGCGAATTGCCTGGAGTTCCGCGTCGTCCATAGTATATAGTCACGCGTGCTGAGATTGTTTGTTTTAGCAGGGCTCGAGAAATGAGAAATGCCACAGTTCACGCAAATGGCAACCCGCCGCACCCGTCACAAACCCTTGCCACCGTGATTGTCGACCCCCTTCCGCCCCCAGATTGAACGCAACGTTGAAAAGGCTCCTTACAATCACGACTCCTCCTTCAACAAGGCAACTCCATCATTGACAACGCTCACGCAATTTCCTTCTCGAGATTTTTATTCCTGTAAACAGAACGCAGGACACATTTTTCTTGCTCATTATCCTCGTCTGCCGTCAAAATTACCGTCACAATATTACACCGCTCGCAGGAACGCACGGGGGGCGTCTATAAGACCCTGCTTTCCCGCCTCAGTCCGACGGCCTCCAATAACGGCACATCAAGAGCCGTGACCACGTCCATGATGGCGGCCACAAAGCCCGTCGCAACGAGCATGGCTAATTCGTCCGAGACGTCGATGCAGATGAGCGCGCAGGACGAGATAGATCTGCTGTCTAACGAAGTTTCTGCCCTTTCAACCAAGCTTATTTTGGCGGTAGAGAGACAGGCGGATTTGGAGGATGGGTTAGCTGCCACGCGCCATGAACTCGAACAGGCGCAGGTTCGCATACGGACGCTGGAGGAGACCCAGAAGCGGCATGCGGATATGAAGGAGAAAGGTTTATTGGTCGAGCGAAAGGATGTCGAGCTCGAAACTTCAACGCTCATGAAGAAGCTCATGGAGGAGTCCAAGGCGCGGATGAAGGCAGAAAGTGATCGGCGAAGTATAGAGCAGGAAGTTGAAGATCTTACGCGGTCATTATTCGAGGAAGCAAACAAAATGGTGTCGTCTGCACGGATGGAGAACGGCAAATTGGAACATAAAAATCGGCAACTCGAAAATATAATACAAGAGAAGGACAATATACTTTTCTCCCTACAAGAGCAACTGACGGCGCTTAAGAAAGTTCTGCAAGAAGTTGCCGACGAACAGGAACATGGCGCTGAGATGTCAGAACCAACATCGCCATCGGCATCCTCTCTATCGGCGTCCATGCACGACGACGAAGAGTCTCAAACTACAGAAGAATCCAAGGACGTTCCCGAGGTCAAGTACGATCTGTTGAGTGAACGGGGGAGGGAGTAGTCCTTGAGAGATCGAATTTTTACTAGTCTTTTTGTTACAGGTCGTTTTAATACCGGGCGTTTGAAAATTTGCTTTTTTTTTTTTAAATGGGATTTCTCGTGGAACGCATATAGACCGTGTTCGGTCATGGGTAAGATCTATTACTGAGTGGGCAAGGTTACTAGAGGAGTTGTATCTTTTCACTTGTATAGTATAGTTTATGGACTATTATATATGGATTGCTTCTGAAGTAAATTGGCGTACGGTATGGTAGCTCACGTTAAGTATCGCGCAGTGGATGCAAGCTATTCTGCCACCAGCCCTTCCATTATTGATAATGGCCAAGTTAGGAACAAAAATGCATAGTAACTATGTATAACTTATTCCTGCCAACTCCATTGCTAGTAATTATACAGATATTCCAAATTCCCGCGACCAGATTACTGAATACTCCGCAGTTGCCTTTGCTGGATGAACACATTAAGTCACTAATATTCATTACCAGATTGTTCAGAGTACTCACCTTCTGTTCTGCCGCAAGATTTAACCTAGACAGAGAATACTCCAGCCGCTCCCTCTTCTGCTGTAACGTCCTCCACTTCCTTGCATTGTCAGAATCAATAACGGCGCTCTCCGGAACCTGTGGAGAAGCTCGTGGCTGTCTTTGTAATCTAACTTCCTGAAGCTCAGCCTACTATCTATTAGCGTTCCACAACCATCAAGGCACTACGCTCACACAGAAACTCACTTTAGCAATCAAATTCTTCTGCCGTCGTTCAAGCTTTGCTATGGCGCCTTCAGCGCGTCGAAGAAGCTCGATGAGCTGGGGCTCAACTTCACCAGCCAGAGATGTCTTCACGGTGTTGACTTCGGATTCTGGTACAACCTCGAATACCTATTTCCATGAATATGAGTCTCAGCAGTCGCTGTCATATTAGAAGAAACATACGCGTTCTGCTTTAAGGACATTTTTTATCCGAGGTAGGTCGATGACACCGGAATTGAGTGACGCGATCGAAGACTCCAGCTGAGAACAAAAATTAATAGATTGATTGCATCAGAAATCACATATCGCCTTACCAAGCCCACGCTCGCATGCAGTGAGGATACACACCCTTGTAGACTGTAAATGTAGCTTGAATTCATGATGTTCGAATACTCGTTTCTATTGTTTGTGTGGGTTTGTTGTGACGGTGGAACTACAGAGGCGCGTCGTGTCACCCAGACTCTCTCGTGTCTGAGAAATCTCAAATTCTCTACATCGCCCAGCTACGCTAACCATAAAGGAATAGATATCGTTCTTATATATGCGCTTGAGATGAATGCGATGACATTTGACACACTTTGATCTAATGTACAATTACTGAATAATATTCAGCAACGTCGTGCTAAGCACTTAATCTATAAGCTGACCCAGTTTATCAAGTACAGCATTAATATATCTATCGACTTCGATCCAATATCTCTTTACTTCTTCTTGCCGAGAGAAGCTGCAATGTTTGCCGCCTCCTGGATAGCGCGAGCGATCGTGCTTCGGATCTTGCCGTCCTCCATGACCAGTAATCCACCGATAGTACAGCCGCCCGGTGTCGAGACTGAGTTTCTAATTTGAGCGGGATGGTTTCCATCGAGTACCATTCTCGCGGCACCTTGCATTGCTATTCATGATTAGTTAGTAGTCCGGCAATAAATAAGGCTATCAAAGGCAGTTAGCAAGAGACGTACTCTGTGCAGCTAGCTCTTGAGCAACAGCAAAAGGCAGGCCCATCATCACGCCGCCGTCGGTCATGGCTTCCAACATGACACACGCAAATGCCGGTCCGCTGCCACTGAGAGCGGTACACGTGTCAAGGTGTTTTTCTTCCAGGAAGATGGCGCGGCCAATTTGTGAGAAGATCCATTCTACGGTTTGACGGACTGAAGGCGAGGGAACCACTTGAACTAGGTCGACCGTCGAGTTGGATGGTGACGGGGGTGTGGGGAAGGAGATTACAGTCATTCCTTGTCGGATCTATGTAAGGACGTTAATAATATTCAACGTGCTCGTAAGCAGCGGAGAACGAACCTTGCAAGGCGTGTTGGGCATAGCCCGGATAACGAACGTCTCGGGTCCAACAAAATCCTGTATCTGCTTGATTGTGGTTCCAGCAAGCACACTAATAAGCAGCTTTCCTCTCAGGGCCTCCTTCATGCCTTTGCTCGTCAAAATCTCCTCGCATAGCTGTGGCTTACATGACAACACCACAATATCGGACTCTGACACCGCATTCTGGTGATTGTGCAGGAACACCTCAACTTTGTCGCCATATGTACTCTTTATTCCGTCAGCAGACGCTTGCCTCTTCACGCACGCCAAGAAGCGGCCGGGTATAGGGACTGTACTGTTCGATGAGACACTCGAGAGGGAGTCAAGAACGCCGCTGAGCACTGCGGATCCCATGGTTCCGCAGGCGAGCATGCAGAGTGTGTAATTACTTTTGATTGAAACTTCGGCCATATTTATGACTTGATACCCCCGGTAGTAAACTGGTAGAAATTGAGGTTATGAATTAATGGGACGTATTACTATGGAAGGATATCGGAACGGGACAAAGTCTGAAGCTATGCACACTACCGTCGCGAAAATTTCATTTTAAGTTTGGAGACCAAGCAGGGCCTGATCCCGGCCATAATGCAACATATTGGCCACAACAATCTAACGTAGAGCATCAACATGAACCAGAATACAATATAATACCTATGAACTTTGCCTAACCAACACTAACGAACGAAGATGTGTGGCGTGAGTAAAACTGTCATTAGATATGACGGAGTTCGAGGTCATCGTTTAAGGTTTGCCGCTAGCCAATCTGTGGGACTCATCCAGTCACCTACTCCCGCATGTAAACCGGGATCGCTGGTGCATTCTTCGGTCTACTATCGCTCGAATAACCCATTACTGCGACGATTCATGTATTGAGACAAAATGCCGATACTAGTTCATGCACACGAACCCGTCGATGCAGACGAAGGAGCTTCGTTACCGGCCGAAGTCATCAGTTGCTTGAAATCCGCGCGTTTCGTGAGTAACTGTGCTACCTATTGGAGTAACACCCATTAAAGCTAACTCTGCATTGCGGTAGCTTCAACTTGGAACATCTTACAGAGACTACCCTCACGTTAGCCTGATGAACTACACTTATATTCCAAAAGGCGACGCTCTACCATACGAGGAGGATGCAGTGATTGTCATGACGTCAGAGAGGCTGACGAAGAAGTTCTTTAACATCACTGCCGTATGTACTAATTCCGCGGATAAATGTTAAAAACAACGTTGATTTATTACTTTAGAATTCCCGGGTCTCAATTCTCGTGCACGATTGGGTTTCAAAGCAAACCACGAACAATGCGCCACAAGGCTTAACCCAGTTCCTATTGTCAATGAATCAGGCTGAGCTTTCAAGTATCTCGGCGACATTAAATGGTCGTGCGAGGATCGTGGATAATCAAGAGGAGGAGCGGTTTTTCAAAGAGAAGCATCTTGCGTCAAATCCAACTGACGCGCGACGATTTATCGATGCAGAGAACGTTGCGGTCATTGTAGTGAAGGTGTCAAGTGCACGTGTTGCAGACCTTGACAACAATGTCGTCAAGTAAGTCCTTACGTCGCGGGAAGTGAGTAGCAAGGACTAATAGTACCTTACAGCTGGAAAGAACCGGGTGCAGAGTCAACTCCACAACCAAACAATGTTGGATCAAATGGAGCACCATATTCGAATGGTACATCATAAGCAGATATTTGTGATTTGTATATATTATAGTTACATTCGTTTTAAAAACGTCATTGTACAATATGTTGCTTATTTGCTGTTAACGGCATTTAAATAAGTTTCATCCATCTGCATATCGTCATCGTCATCGTCATCGCTCTCGTCATTGCCACCAGTATAAGTGGGACTCTGAAGGGCGCTTAGGCTTCTATTCCGCGCTGGTCCAGAGTTGTTTCCCGCAGAACCGTGTCGAGTACCAGCGACCGAAGTGGCCGGAGGGATGGACGATCGCTCATTGGCAGTTGCGCTTCCCATCCGACTACTAAGCCTTGCAGTGCCGTAGCTCTCTGGATAACTTCTTGATGTATGCATACTGTCGTCATACGATTCTCGTGGCAAATCATCATCATCATCGTCATCGTCATCTTCTTGATTGTAAGGCTCAACGTCGTCATCCTGCTGTTCTAGGCCCTCTCTCGTACTCTGCATGATTCGTAACCGATTCATGGCCATTGTGACAAACGATCTGATTTCGTTCAATTCCATTCCGCCGACGTTGTCCAATTGCAAGTACGACTCGTTCAAATTTTTAAGACCAGCTCGAGCCTTAGCTTGCCGCACCTCTCGGATGTCACGTAGTAAATTTCTAATAACATGCGGAGGACTTGAAAGGTCATCAGGCGCGCTTCCCAGGATTAGCTCTCCAACTTCAATCCACTCCCAAGGCAAGTTAGCCGAAAATCGAGTCATGTTGGACACTTCAGCGTCGTAGGTAATTTTGAGGTTCTCTTCTGATAGCCACTGCGGAGGCACAATGTTGCAACGGGATTGTTTCTTTAACAGAAGAGCGACCCATATCGGGACCTCTATCCGTCGCATTGGTCGCATTGACGGAGTCATGCCCTGTTTGTATGTTAGCAAACCACGCTCTAAGACAGAGAAGGGGCCAGACGTACCCCAATAAGTGCGACAGATTCCATTGCTTGCCTTGGAATAATTGTGACTAAATTATTCTCTGCTAGGAACGATATTTCTGAAGGCACGAATGTGCCAACTTGCTTAGCTGGCAATGCCATTGTTGATCTGATTTAATTGGTTGTAGAGTTGTGGTCGCTTCATTATTGACATTCACAAGAAGGGGACCCACGCGTCGTGACGTATTGGGATTCAAACTGGGTATTGTGATTGACGCGACGCGACTCGATCGACGCGACATCGTAGCTTGAAGCGTGGGGTTTGTACCTTAAAAGTTCCTTTCCTCCTTGCAATCGTCATCCTAGCCATATGGAGTCTACTTGATCAGTTGTTCACTTTAAGGTCTACCGCTACTT
This sequence comes from Lipomyces orientalis, assembly GCA_030568275.1. Lineage (NCBI taxonomy): Eukaryota > Fungi > Ascomycota > Lipomycetes > Lipomycetales > Lipomycetaceae > Lipomyces > Lipomyces orientalis. Next base: position 368,512 of record JAJLTP010000002.1, read on the forward strand.
AGGCCACATTTAACTTAGCTTCAAAACCAGGTTGAATCCGATGACGATCCCCATGCGCCATTCCTGAGAATGTGTTTAATTCAATATTCCCTACGCATCTACGCTAAGCACGCAGCCTGGAGACCAAAACTGACAGCTGACAAATGTTTATCTGCTAGAATGCGTAGACCCGCGGAATATTTGTTTGCGGACTGTAGTCATTGATCTCCTCGGTTGAGCAAATGGACAGTATTTCATCCACAGGTACGGGGGTTACCTCAGATCTGCGGTTTTGTGGGTTTTGCCAGCCGAAAGTCTCCTCTATCGCGTCCACAATGCTGGCTGAATCGCGGCCCCAGAAAAAGGACCGAGCGTGCGTCGAATCCGATAGCATCCGGGCCCGTCTTTATCTTTCGCATGCCTGGAAAACTGTTGGGTGCTTTAAATTTCCTACTCTGTGTTTATTGGGGAAAGCCATACTCACTCAGACTCCATGATTTGTACCCTTCTGTAATCATGTATCATTCGTTCGTAGGTAAGTGTTGCATTCTATGCATTCTGAACGACAAGGTCCAGGTCTAAGGCTCCGGGTCGCAGTGCCGACTTCGCGGGTCCGCACTCTTTGGAGCATCCGGACTTAGCCCAAACTGCTCAATATTCCTCGAATACTCTCCCCCCTCTCAGTTCCTAAATAATTATCTCGTCATTTTAGACCGAAAGTTCCATTTGCCAAGTCAGCAACCCTCCCCGAGCCTTCTCTGCTTCCGAAGTGTAATAGTTCGCTGACCACAGAATCATCAACCATTTCGATCTGTATCTCGCAAATTCCACCATGGCCCCGGCCGATGGCACCTCATGTATTCTCACCGGCCAGCAGGAGCATTATCTCAAGAAGGAGCTTATAAGTCTCCAGATCGAGCGCGAAATGGCCGGTCTTAGCGTACCTGATGCTTTACGACGGTTTGGTGCGCCATTTCGCGCCGAAAGCCCAAGTGATTCTTCTACAAGTAACGGCAAGAACGGAAGACTCGGTTTCTTAAAACGCGGAAATGTCCCAGCTTCAGTATCAGCCAGCCACATAACCGAGGTTACTCCTCAGAACTCGGATTTCCCAATCCTGCGTCATGTGTTTGTTAACCACGTCAGAACCTTTCCCTTCTTGGATCAAACTAAGGAGACCGAGTTTTGGCAGGACAAGGTGCAGACGTTCTGGGAGAGTTTCTCGAGCAAACGGATAAGCACGACGGACGACCGGACCGAGGAGACAAAGCGGAAAAGAATGGCATTTCAGATTCAGAAACTCATCGAGATTATGATGTCTTCCGGTATCCGGACCTCATCTGGGTTAGAGAAGGGCGTGCAGGTTGACGATATAGACCTGGGCACAACTACAGCAGGAATAAATGGTGATGTGATGGCTTCGGCTGTTGTTAGCATGGACACGACTGATAAGGATAAGTTCATGAATGCTAACGCAGTCGATGGGCACCCCATCAATGGCTTTGATATTAATGTAGTTGGTGTCAGAGTTGTGTATGAGAAAAAGCGAGTTCGAAGTCAGTCGCACTTAGTGAGTAACATAAGTGCCTAGTTGCTATAATATTTTGCTAATATGCACATAGGAATTTTTAATAAGGACTAGACAAGAAAATCAGAAGGGTGACGTCTACGTGTCTCGTCGGTATTCCGACTTTCGCAATTTACACCAAGAGCTGCTACATGCCTTTCCGGAAAAGAACCTTCCGCGAGTACCAATGAAGAACAAAAATTTCACAGTAGTCGTCGATGACAACGTGAGTCATTCGTCACCACCTTCGGCTTCGCTATCAGCACTAAGCTTTGACGACGATCATTCTTCCGACGTCAGCCCGCGCAGTTCGATCTCTCATATTGCGTCGGATATCTCGGGTTCGTCATCCAGTACTTCGGCTTCGGTGTCGCCCGTCCCCAGTCCAGACAGCCGGGCGTCGGCCTCACGAACTCTCACACACAAGTTCTCCAAGAGGTCGCTCACCAAACGGAAATCGGCGTCATTGTCATCCGCCTCAACCGCGACGCTTCACGCCAACGTCGACAATCTCCATGTCAAAGGAGCTTCTGGCGCGGTCAACGGAGTCGGTGCAGTCAAGCTACCTGGCGAACTCCAGCGGCTTTCACTCCGCGCGTTTCTCCGCTCTCTCGTCGCGATTCCATCTGTGGCCGAATCCGAGATTTTCAGAAAATTCCTGACCGATCGGTCGTTCCATCTTTCCGACCTCACGCCTACAGAAGTAACTGACATTCGCCTCCGCAAAGACGCCGACGCCGTTCGTCTCGAAGAACAATTCAAATTCTTCCAAATTGCCACGCAGCGAGCACGCGAATTGGACAAGTACATGGCTGAATTCAAAAAAGACTTAATCCAACGCGACGGTCTCTCCAAATTCTTCCTAGAAATCCGAGCAAAGGGCAAATTGGCAGATCTTGCACCGCAATACCAAAAGTTTGTTGAATGGGCACGGATTGAGATCGCAGCGACGATTTATCATTTTTTTATCGGTTCGGATAACGCGTCTGAGATGTTGGCCCAGACGAAGCGGATACATAGGTTGATGCCATATACGCTGGTGAAAAACGTGATTCGATTCTCGAACCCTGTTTCGATGATGAAAGCTATGTTGGATCTTTTTTTGGCGCAACCATTTGGCCAGAAATCGTTACTGCAGCGAATTCTGCACATAGCGTTGTATGAGGATGTGAAGGTGCAGGAGCGGGCAATCCAACTTGTACGAAAAAAGATCGTGAACGATAATCTTTGCGATCGGGTTCAGAAATATGTCGATGCGGAGCAAAACGTGCGGGATCAGATTAACTGGGAAGCCGACGAGGAGGACATTGACATTATTGTCGCCATTGCCAAAACAGATGAGATTGACCTACCGGTTGATCCTCTAGTCGTTGGCGAGGTTATTAATTCTTGGATCGCGTGGAACATTGCGGTTGAAGATGTAACTGTCGAGATTGATGACCAGATCAGATTTTTCTCGAACTTGAAGTCGTTGCTCAAACTTATGATTCGTAAGCGGGATAAGGATATGGTATTATCCCTCTCGGGAGAGGTAAGAGAGAAGATTAGCAGTTACTTATTAAGAGTACGACTGACTTTTTAGCGCGTTACCATCGAGTTGTTGAAGGACCTCTTCACTATGTTTTATCAGCCCTTGGTTCGGGTATACAAGTCCGCGAGCGTTCACAACTCGTACGTCGCCATGTTGCATTCCGCGGCTAATACTCACGCTAACGATATCTAGTGTATCCGACGTGGCAGCTTTTGTGGACGACCTCATCAAAACTGTCGACGAATGCGAAGAGGATGGTGCAAACCTAGATGCGAACGTGCTAGTCCAGAAATTCGTTGACCTCTGCGAACGCCATCAAGAATCATTCTATCGATTTGTTCACGAAGTACATGTCCATGATGACGGTCTCTTCACACAACTCATGCTGTGGATTGAGGACATCTTGAGGTTCTTAAGGGATGGTCCGAATTCGACTATAGACATGAATGAGTTATTTGTTGCTGCTACAACACTTGATGTATTTTGTTCTGAGACTGGCGAAAATATCACTGTGGACAGCGACCGATTAATGAAGGAAATCGATTCTATGATTGAATGGAACCGTCAGCGCAAGACATGGCGGGAGAAAAAGCTCAGAGACAAGCTCCGCGAGGCTCAGCGTCGCGCGAACGGCGAGAATGTTGACGACGAGGAAATTGACGAGGCCGACATCGACGAGGCCGAGTGGAAACAAACGCTACCCCGGCTTCTCAGAGGTGGAGATTTTGGTCTGCATGATGAGGATTTGGAGGACTTTGCAGTTGATCAGTCGAACTTGAGCAGTGATGAGGGAGAAGAGGACGACGAGGATTGGTTGGATCCGATTGAATATGAAAGACGGGCTCGCGCGCGACGGAGTCGACGTGGGGGACGGAACGGGGAGCCTGCGAAGCCTACTGCGGTTGAGATCCCGAAGCTTGTAGGACCGTTTGTTGAGCGGTTGCGCGTGGTATTGGCATAGAGTATGCATATTTTGTTTTTTTGTTACTAGTTTTGCTGTAATTGTATTCGCATTATGTTGTGACAAAGCTGCGTTGGTGTTCTGGGTTGCTGATAGTTTAGACATGGATGTTATAGTTGGTGGGAATTTGCCTGACATTTTGCATTGTTTTTAATATTCTGTAGGATATGCTTCTTCAATTACACACCGTAACACAGACAGATATTGTCAATGTCAGACAAAATTTCGAGACAAGCGTATAAATTGTTCCTGGAATAATGAATGGATTAAGTCTTGTCAATACAGCCTGATATATAGCGAAGTTGCTTTTGTGGGATGAGCGAAAGTGGTGATCCTCTAAAATGGCACGGGTCGGTCCGTGTTGGGAGATATACCGAGCAGGGGCCTCCGAATTCAGGGGATGAGATCATCGCGCGTGAGCTGGTTGCCTGCCCTTGTAAGAAACGACAATTCTTCCGCAATCTCGCGTGTTCTCTCCATCAGTATATATAGACCAATAAGCACGCAATGAGCACTAAGCGAGTGGTGAGATCAGCAACACATGCCGGATCATGGTATCTCGGTGACAAAGCCAGTCTGGATCGCCAATTGATCGACTTCCTGGGCAATGTACCCGCAGCCTCATTTGAACATGGTCCATTGCCTGTTCCGGATGCAAGAATAATTATCGCTCCGTAAGTGTAAATGCGCTTAGTTATCTATTTTATAGTTTACTAGACGAAAGGATTTCCGAAATATTACTGGACGTGGGCTTAAGGCGCATGCTGACAATGGTGATCTGATCCAGTCATGCCGGCTATTCATATTCAGGGCCGACAGCGGCCTGGGCATACAAGACCTGGGATGTATCCAAAGTGTAAGACTGACACCGTTTTTGGTTGGGAGCACTACATAAACAGAAATGCCACAGTGACCATGACCGGCATTTCTGGTTTATCACGAAAATGTGACAGTTAACAGGTTATAGTGAACGCGTCTTTCTGCTTGGGCCCTCACATCATGTCTACCTATCTAATTGTGCGATCACGCAATGTACTGAGTACGAGACTCCTATGGGAAATATTCCCATTGACACCAAAAGTACGTGAAGCTGCACGATCCATGATCTATTGAAGGTCGTTTGAACTTTGCCAGCGACTAATGGCGGTAATTATGAATAGCTATCGATGAGCTCAACGATACCGGAAAGTTCCAGAAGATGTCAAAAACAGCTGACGAAGAGGAGCACTCCCTCGAAATGCATCTCCCATACATCTACAAGATCCTTTCCGAGTGCGCACCCTATTGTGGTAAATTGGGAACCCCAATGACGTTAACATCGTCTACAGGTCTGAAGGTGGGATACGACCGCTCGTCCCTATTATGGTAGGTGCTCTCAGCGCACGCAGCGAGCGTGAATTTGGAGAACTTCTATCGCCATATCTGTCAGACCCGAAGAATGGCTTCGTGATTTCGACGGACTTCTGTCATTGGGGTACGCGATTCGGATATACCAACTACGTTGACGATCCAGATTGCGAGAATGTACGCTCTCTTAACTCGTCCTCGTATTTCTCGTCGTCATCTCGTCGTCATAGCTCAGTCAATCCGGAAGTTCCGATATATAAATCCATCGAGATTATGGATTACAAAGGTATGGACGTATCGAGTGGCGGATCCCACGCTGAATGGACAGAATATCTTTCGCGCACCAAAAACACAATTTGTGGCCGGCATCCTCTCGGCGTGCTTATCGCGGGTATCGAGCATCTGGGCAACAACGGCGTAGAGTTAGCTTTAGAGCAGCGCATGCCCGTTCCTGGGACCGGCCCAGCCGAGGTTGTTGCCAAGGAAAACTTGACTGGGGAAGAAGCGCTCAAGTATCGATTTGGCAAAATCTATTGGGTGCAGTACAAGCAGAGCAGTCACTGCAAGAACCTGTCCGATTCAAGTGTCAGCTACGCCAGCGGATTCGCAAAGGCCTAATGATGAGGAATTAACCACAGTTGGGGTGTGGCTTCAGGCTGCGCGTGTGCGGTGACTATTGTTTTAAAGGCCTCTAAGTAATAGTAGAAGAGATTCGGCGTTGTCATCCAATTATTGTTCTCTTCTAGAAATAAAATTGGCAATTCCTGCCAGGCCCAAAATTACGTACTTAGGCATTCTTAAGTATGTTTGAGAATGCAGATCTATGCCTCGCCTCGGCGCGAGCGCCAATACCGAATCGGCCCTGCAGAGTTCGGCTTGTGCGTTGGCTAGTGCATGTGCTCGTCGAATTTTCTTTGACGCAAAAAAAAAATTTTGCGGGGTATTGACATCATTAACCGCTTGTGTATCACACTCATATTGTATTTATACTTATTGGCCTATAGGGCTTTCGATAGGACGACGGAGAAGGTATACATTTCTACATAGGTCCAAGTGCCCGACATATCGTAAATCTGTCGCGCGGTTGAATAGCACAGCAACAATTTAGCACAAATCTTAGTTGGCGGATGACACACTTGTTACGGAGACCAGCATGTCTTGCGAACGGCAAAATTAGTGCCCGCGCGAGGGTAATTTATTTGAGTGATGGTTTAACTTGTATTTTTGCTGATGAAGTGAAAAAAGCCAGTATTACCGCGATGGCCTCGTATTGCTTACCACCGCAATGTAGTCAGTGCGACACAATTCCCGCCGGTGGAGGAGGACACTCAAGAAGAAGATGACTTTTCGGAAAGCAGAGAGTTAATTTTGTCAGTATTGCGGTCCAACGCGACGAAACGAGACGCACGGGAGTATATTACCAAATATTCCGATCACCTGGATTCTGCAGAAAAACGCAAGCGTCAAGGATTTGCGAAAAAGGTTTTGCGGTCAGTGTCGGAAGCGTCAAGAGGGTTTGATCTATACGGATCTGCTCCGATAGAGTTGAAAGATATGATTCGGGTCGCAGTAATTAAGATTCGAGGAGTCGGCGACTTGACACCGAACATACTTGGAAATATCGGAAAGACAATCTTGCGACTGCAGCGGTTAGGTATGAGCCCTGTGATTGTCGTTGATCCTGTAGCGGAAAATGGGCCGGCTTGGATGCAACGGGCGGAAGGTTTCGCCTCGAACGCACAGATTAAGCAGATGACGGGCATTGCTGCGAGAATTGCGGCTGCGATTGAGAAACCGCTGTCTTGTGACAATTCACAGAGCCCAGTGGGTTTACACGTCAGGCCACAGAATGGGCATAAGCATCCTGGCAAGTCCGCTATTTTGCCGTCCATGTTCACCCATGTTGCGCCGTATCTTCAGTCATCAATCAAATGGAGTCTACCACATCTTATGTTCATTGCCATGACGAACAAGATAGTGCCGATTATCACACCGCTCGTGTACAATGAGTATTCCAGTCGGTATGCCATTGCTGCGGCTGACGATATAGTGTATGAGATGGTCAACAAAATATCCGGAATTGCGTCTCCTGAAGTAATCACACTCGACAAGGTCATCTACATCGATCCACTAGGAGGTATCCCAAGCGTGGAGCGGCATTCCGGCGCGCATATCTTGGTTAATCTTGAGCAAGAGTACAATGACATCATGAGAGAGCTTGATCCGATCATGAACCCACCCAATAGGCAGTCGGCAGTGCTATCTGTCTTGTCAAACAAGGCCCGAGCGGAGCAATATAATGGAGTGCATATATCCAACCTCAACTCGTTTCGGAAACTGCTAGCAGTCGCCCCGCCTTCAACATCAGGGCTTATCACAACGCCTGTTGTCGCTGCGTCTCAGTCTACACGCAATCCACTAATTTACAACCTTCTTACCGACCGACCGGTTATTTCGTCATCGTTGCCTGTCGACGGCAAGCGTGCTTCGATTCAACACACGACACTTCTTCGTCACGGTATGCCGGTTATGATGATTTACAGCTCACAGGGCATGTATTTGCCGGAATACCCGCGGATGGGATCACTCAGGACGTCATCCGACACCCAAGTCTCGAACGGGTTGTCGACAATGCGGGACGGCGTGGCAGACGTCGATCTTGTTAAGCTTGTCCAACTGATCGAAAACTCATTCGGGCGCGATCTCGACGTGCAGCACTACCTCAAACGTGTAAACGGCAATATCGCTGGCCTCGTCATAGCCGGCAACTATGAAGGCGGCGCTATCATCACGTGGGAGAAAGTGCCGTCAAATCCTCTCGACCATGTCGCGTATCTCGACAAGTTTGCCGTCCTCAGACGGAACCAGGGTTCCGCTGGAGTGGCCGACATTGTATTCAAGGCCATGTCAGACAAATTGTTCCCAAAAGAGCTAATTTGGCGGTCCCGGACCGAGAATCCTGTTAACAAGTGGTACTTTGATAGATCCAAGGGATCACTGCGGTTACCTGGCAAGCGGTGGACAATGTTTTATCGAGGCTATGACACGAGGGAGGATGACAGGCTGCAAGATTACATTGACGTTTGCACGAGTATCGAGCCGTCGTTCAAAAAGTTAGGCGCATAGTTATTGTCTGTACATACGTGATTAATAGGTTTGCTACATGATTACGGAGTTCGTGTCGTCTGCTTTTTTTATGAGAGGTGTGAGCATGGTATTTGGGTATGGGCAAAAAGTTAGTATTATTTTTTATTGACAGTAGGTTAGTAAAATTGCACCCTAAACTCTAACTACAGATGATACACAAACTAGAAACCACAGGCCGGTCCCATCATACACATTTACTCCAACTCACTCGCGCTAACGTCCTTTTCGTCGACTGCGACAATCGAATCTGCCGGCTTCCACACTTGCAGCAGGTTATCCTCCGCCGCGCTTGCCATGACCCAGGGCATAGTCGGACTCCACGAGAAGTCGCTGATCCGGTTGGTATGGCCACCATGGATAAACAAAAGCTCGGGCGGACCGTCTTCTGCGTCTTCCTGCGTCTGCTCTTGTCCAATCCGACTGACGTCCCAAATGATAACCCGTCTGTCGTGACTCGCGCTGGCAAGAATCGTCTCCTCGTGAGGCGACCACTGCAGGCATGTGACGTCGTCATTGTGTCCCTGGAGTGAGTGCAAGCAAATAGACAGTTTCCGGAGATCCCACAGGGCGACGGTCTTATCGGCAGAGGCGGTCGCGAGGATATATTCGCTCGCTGAATTAAACGAGATCGCGTTCACGGCCTCGGCGTGAGCCTGGACTTTTTGAACTGGCGTAGCGGACGTGGACCGCGTGTCGTGGATTTGCAAAGTGAGATCGTCTGAGACGGTGCCGAATAAACTGTCATGCAGGTTATGCCACGCAACGTCATTCACGATCGCGGTGTGCGTTGTGAACGTCTTGACGGGCGAGAGTGTCGTGTTTTGTTTTGTATAGTTGTTTATATCCCACAGCGCAACCGTCGTGTCTTCTGAACCGGTGAGCAGGTGTCCTTGCTTGTGTGAGTTCCACGACAGACCGTAGCCTTCCTTTGTGTGGCCGACTAACCGCATCTCGGGGCGGCACACGCCTGTCGGCTGCAGCGAGTGCTTCGTTCTGTCAAATACGAGCACATCGCCGGACACGCTCATGGTCGCGATGATATCTGGATTCTGTGGCATGTATCGAGCCCGATTGACCTCGCCCTCGTGGTCGATCCGCTGGTAAATGCTGATCCGCGATTCTGAAGCCGAGTAGCCGCCGATTTCTAATTTGATTGACAAAAACGTCAGCCACAGGTCAAAGAAATTTCGCGTCGAGTAGTTGTTTGCCTACCTTCCTTCTCTTCGTCGTATTGCCGCAGGTCAAGCGCCTCCTCCATATTCGGCAAGTTGACATGGGCAATCTGAAGGTAATTCTGATCATTTCCAGACGTATGCGTGCCAAGCAGTAACCTATGTGTAGTGTAGTTCTTTCCGGGGTGTCTAACAGCAGTCATGGTCAATATCTAGTTCCGCACGTTGTCGAGCGCGCGTCGGGGGAAGTCCTAACATACAATTCTTTATCCGGAAACCATTGCGTCGTAAGAGTCGGCCATTCCAGCGCAGACGAGATGACGAGATCATACAAAAACGGCGAATTCTTTTTCCAAATCTTGTACTCTGCCCGGCCGCCGCGACACGTTAGCGTCCGTCTCCTTACAAGTGCTAGCTGCCAATTGCTTATAGGAACGGTACCTTCATTTATTATCTTCTCAGCAACGATATTCTCCTCCACGATCCGCTCATGGTCGTCCACTAGAAACCAAACGCGTTAACGACACAACCCACCGCCAAAGAAGGACGCGCTCGGCCGGTCCCCCTTCGCCCCGTGATCCAACCTTCTGAGGCATACGTACTTTCAATGTCACCATCGTCGATTTGAACCTGATTGGTAGGTGCAGGCGCCATTAGTTCTCTGCTTTGTTTTATCCCCTGCAATATCTGCCGGTGGATAATTAATACGCGTTGGGATTTGTCGAGAAAATTGTGGGGCTATGCTGTTCGAGCGAGATCGGCTTTGAAGTTCGCGAACGCACCGGACGGGAAGGGTTAGGGCAGCAAAATTTTGGTTGCCAACGCGTTTCTTTACGCGTGCTCCAGAGGATACGGAAGACTGGTGCAGGATCGGCGTCAACGCAAGCCAGAATAGTGTACTTCGCACCACAGTCAGGAGCTTGGAGTGAGTTATAGTTCAAGAAGATTGAGATGGATGATGAAGATGATGTCGTCGGAGGCGACGGTCCCGATTTTCCGCCACAGTCGCCGGACGTGTTGAAGAGGCCCAAGGCACCAGGTCTGTTGTACCCCTGCCTGCCAGTGATTGATTTCCCGTCACAATTCTATGGGTTGCAAGAAGAGATAATAGTATTAACATTTGTGGCAGGCACACTACATAAGCGTCCTGCGCCGCCGCAAGGTCTGAATCAACCCGTGTTCCACGTCTCGGCCAAATCGCCATTCATCTCGCTACTCAAGCGGGCCAAAAAGGAAGTTATCAAGCTGCATTCGCGCCGCCGCAATGTCGTGCTGCTTGTCGGACTGAGCAAAGCTATTGAAAAGACGTTGTCGCTCGGACTGAGGTTTCAGCAGATGGGTTACGCGATCCAGGTCGAGACCGACACGGTCGAGATCGAGGATGACCTTGAGCCGGACGACTTGCAGGAGGAGTGGAGGCAGATTACGCGGAACGTTAGTCGGGTTAAGATTGCGGTTTCTTTGAAGTCGGGAAAGGATAAGAAGGAGAGAAAGAAAGTGCTCGTTGATGCCGACTGAGGCAAATGTATAGTTATTGTGGATTGGCGTTTTTAGGGTCGGCTTTGTATATACTGGGAATTTTAAAGCATAACTTGCTGGGATAGCATATGTTGATATGGCTTATGACAATGAGGCTCAATTGGGCGGACGTGCGTCATTGCGGATGGCCGATAATGGGACCCCGGACTCATTCCAATAAGCGCAGACACGTTAGTTGGCCGCGGAGTGCGATGAAATCGAAAGAATTTTTGTGGCATTGTTTTCTAGCTAGCCGTGTGGACTACGGCCCCTGAATCGAGTGCCGTTGATGCGAGATATATTTCAATGTTCAGAAACGCACTCCACTCGACAGTGACGGGAGTCAGGCCGGCCACGAACATGCCATTCCAAACTGCGTCATTGCTGGTGGCCGTCGAGGGTGGGAAAATGTCATTTTCGTCACGTATACGAGCAAAAGCTAGTACGATCCACGGCTAGCTTGTGGACAATTCTTCACGTAACCTGAGGTACTATGGACGTGGCACTGCAAAGTCGGCTTAGACTGGAGTCGGCCTGACGACGACAACATATTCGACAAGGCCTCTTATTCCTGGCATGTGACAATGGTGTCGGCCGGTTTTTGCGGACCACGGACAACCCGACACTGGGAAGTGGGAACCCGGCTAGCGCGGCGCACCAGTATGTGGCTACTGCCGGAAAAACTTTCTTCCGGACACATTCACGGCTGGGCCCCCTTTCGGTTCGATCCGACCTAGGCTAAGCCTATGTACATTTAGCGCTACTTTTTACACACTCAATGTGCTGTTTTTGACTTTTTGGTTCTTGACTCGCGTCATGCTCACACAATCCAACCCACCAACCGAGCATCACTACCAATCTGTTGTTGCCTGCTGGGTAGTTTTCGTTGTGCAAGTTAACAATGGCCATCGGGAAGCTACGCGCATAAACGTTTTTCCGATGGCTGGCCGGGGGGCGGGGGGTGGAATGGGTCCGCCTTGACGGATGGCGGGCGAGGCCGAAAGGAGCAGCGACTTTGGCAAAGATTACGGCGTCGAAAACCGCACGCTGCGCGGAGTGCACCTGTCCGGTCCCGCCATCTAAGCTCGACATGGCCCATAACTTTTGTGAACTTCTGACGAGGTGAGTCGGCGAGGTCGCCGAATCATCGAATTTGAATTTTGCGAAATATTGTGACATGGCTTGACGGTAACAATGTATGTATCTTGACAAGCCATCTTATAGATACGGTGATAATCAAGGTTTTCTGTGGTGATCATGCCAGCCGCTTGGGAACGTAAATCCGCCTATGACACGCCTTTATCCGTGAACTCTTCATCGTCAACGTTTTTTTTTTGTGTACAAAGTATGTCGGTCGACAGTCGACTTGTAAAAATTGATTTGTCGGCTATCGTCTGCGGGTTTAGCAATGCAGCGGAAGAACTAGCGCGGGTGGGGTAAGCTCAAAAGTCCAGAGGAAACGGCGTGCACAATGACAAACTGTCCCCCCCCCCCCACGGAAGCATAACGAGAGGTCTGCAAGAAAGTTGGATAAGCGCCGGGGGCATGGTCTGTCGGGTGACATACTGTAGACTCTCGAGTCGCTGGACAGCCGACAGGCGACAGGCGACAGGCGACCGCCCGAGCCCGAGCCCAACTTACCCAACCCCCCCCTCTTTTCTTTTTTGCCGTCGACCAAGCGCGATAGCGAAGCGACAGACGACGTCGGGTCAGCGGCTCGGCATGGCGGAGTGGATCCCTGCATTACGCAACGGCCGGGCCCGATGACATTTGGTCGATATTCACAGCCCGCCCCTCCGCCCGGTTAAGACTGACGCAGTTATTTTCTGGAATATCTGGGAACTGGGAATAGCAGCGAGTTGTTGGCGAGGAATATAGTTTATTTTGTAGTTGCCGGTCGCTATTTACGATAATTTAACTATTTTCTTGAAATCTACTTGCAGCGCGATGCCGGATCCGCAGTAGTGCGCATGCACGCCAGGGCAGCCAGCCGGATACCTGACCTCTCTCGGAGTCTGTTTGCCCCGTGTCGATGGGTAATTTTTCCCGACACCGACACACTAGTCTCGCTGATATAATATAGGTTATGTGTCGACGACGACGACGACGCCTTCTTCTTTTCCACTCTTCCGAACAATATTCATCCCCCCCTCGTCCGAAGTCAATCGCATTATTCAAACACATTTCTGTAACTTCAGATCGGGTCCCAAAGTAAACCCGAGGTAGACCCGACAGGACGCGCGCGCGCGGGCCGGGTTTGCCACTCGCGCGCGTACACAAAGCCCTTACTTCCCGTGCCCGAATCAGCGAGGGTTGGGGTTGCCACGACCGCGGTGGCGGTCTGTCACGAGCCGGCAATGCCGCCGTCGTCCCCCCCCGTAGGAGGATCCACGCGGACCGCGAAATGTGCCGCGTGTCGAACTTTCGAACGGACAACAACTTGACAGGCCCACCGTTGGACAAATGACAATTAAAAAACGTGGGGTAGGCAAAAGGCAAAACGACTTGACTGGGCCGGCGTGCTAGTGCTTGAATTTGGGCCATTGCCACGATGCTGAATGGTGATGATTCGGGCAATCGAACCGCATGCATGGCAATTGGCTGCACCCTTTTTTTTTTTTTGGCAGCGTTCGGGTTGTCGCGCCTAATTTAATGGCCCTGCACTAGTCCGCCTTTGACGTCGGTGGATGCCCTAGCCAGGGCTCAGGGTTCAGGAAAATTGTGCCGTTAATAATAGCAACAAGCTACTACATTTCATTATTGTTGTACTGACCGCAGGCGATTACGGTTGACTGTGTTAGAGCAGCCTGTTCTACAGTCCGGCAAATTCGATGTTAAATTAAACAAATGCGGGGGGGGAGGCGCCAGGGCGATTGCTGTCGCCGTCTCGCCGAGCTGAATGATGGGCGGGCCGGCCCTGAATTTGGCGTTGAAGCCGACCCTGCGCGCGCCCGCCAAAACCGCGCCGGCTAAAAGCAGCGTGGCACCGCCGCCCAACTCGCAGCCTGCGCACTTATGCCCCGATCCAAAAGCGTCCGATCCAAAAGCGGAAAGTCTTAGCCATCTTGCAACCAATGTATTGATTGACATATATGATATAAAAGCAGTAATCATATAGTATATGAAGGTCCTAGATATCTAACGACAAAACCCAAACGCCACCATTCCACCACCAAACCGCCGTAATAATAATGATACATATCAAATATATACAAAAGAAGAACTTTTCGTCCGGTGTCCAAACATTCCCAAAAAAAAAACACATGTGTCTAGTATACAAAGCTCCGCAGTATAGTACATACATATCCCGTTTAGCACTTTTCGAGTGCCATTAAAATGCCAGCTTGTTCCTCGAGCACGTCGACGTCGAGCTTGAGGTCGAAATCCATGAGGAACAAGAACCCGATCTCGAGACGACACAGTTCCTGCTCGGACAGACCGCCGACTTTGGCAAACCGCTTCTGCAGGTGGTTGATGTCCTCCAAGCTCTTCGACGCGACCCGCAGGGCGGCAACGACGAGGCGGTGCACGTTGAGCGGCGTTAGCGGGATGGCTTGGTTGACGATGCAGAGACGGTAGATGTAAAGGCTCGTGGCAAGGTAGACTGCGGTCGAGATTGGGCAGTACTGGTGAATGCGCAGGAGGTACTTCTCGATATCGATGCCAGGAGCGGACTTTGACCAGAACCGGCGGGAAATGATGGACCGCTGGTTCGCCTTGTCGACCACGAACTGCTGGTTGTGGTCGACGATGTCTGCGCAGGGCGATGAAGTCGGGTGCTGGTCGCAAGAGAGCGAAGGTGGGTGTTCGCCGCCGGGACTGAGTTGCTGCATGGACGGGGCCAGGCCGGCCATCATTGGCGACGGAGTGACGCCTTCTTTGGAGTCGAGCATATCTTGTGCGGACAGCGGCGGCGAGAAGGCCGCGGACGGTGGAGACGGGGTTGGCGACGAAGAAACGAGGGTCGGGGCCGGCTGCCAGGTTACGGTTGCGGGATCGGACAGGGCCAGGATGCGCTTGATGCCGGCTGTAAGCAGACGGAGGGCGTCAGAAGGCGCAAGATCAGCCATTGACGGAAGCGGGGTCAGCCGGATGCTGGGGAAGTATGTCTGGGGACTGTTGTCGGCAGCCGGATGGGATGTGGGAGCTTGCTGGTACTGCTCCATTAGCATGGTCGCTGACATTGTGGCCAGAGCGCTGAGAGCGAGCGATATGCCGAATGGCGAGGTGTGCAACTCCGTGCAGGTAGCGAGAAGCAATGTTCGGTCGAATGCAGAGTGAATGAATGGAATATGAGAAGGACCGACTGAGGGGGGGAGGACGAGGAGGAGGAAGAAACAGCATGAAGTGGCGACCAGAGGGACAAGGCACGATATTTGAGTGGGAGTGAGCAGGGAGGAGGACGAGCCTCAGTGACGACAGGACGCGCAGCGGCAGAGCGGCCGCCGGCAAAACCACGAGCACAGGCGCAGCGCGTCCTCGCCGCCATTTCGGCTCAATCCAGGTTTGTTACCGGCGAGGTACCGCTGGTCTGCCCTAACCCTGCGACTCGTGTCGGCCTCGACGCGCGACACAGCCCGGGCCTGGTCCGGTGACCAGCGCCGGCTGGGCCGGGCCAAATTCCCGTACTGTAGTAGTGCGCGGATGCATGACATCGAGTTCGGCGACGAACCTCCATGACGTTGCCGGTGCCAATCACCACCACTGCGCTGGCCAGTTCCATTGCTCATCCAGCACAGCGCGCCGACTGTTCGCATGTGAATCTTGCTCGTCGGTGCCTGCGCGAAAATTTTTTCTCGTGGGCAAACTAACTGGTGGGGTGGGGATGGATTACTACTTGTCAGTTGCCGTGGTTGTGCTTGTTACGTCGCATGTATGTCTACACTAGTATTACTATATTATTGCTGTCCTGATAACTAGCAACATGATGTGTTGCTAGAGTGAGCAAGGGGTTCATTGAGAGGAAACCGACATTTTACGAGAATCCGGGGTAAAAAGCAAAGCAAAGCAAAGCCTGGCGGAACGACGCGTGTTGATTGACGTGGACAAAGACCGAAGCGACGAACGCGTGGGGGAAAAGCGACGCTTCTCGCGACGACGACGACGACAAGAACAACAAGAACAACAATAACAGTACATGAGACGACACGCACGCACGCACGCTCGCTTGCTGCTTGTTGCTTGCTGCTGCTGCTGCTGCTGCTTGCATGTGCAATTTTGTCGTCTCGTCTCTGGTTAGTGTGCGGCGTCGGGCGAACCCCGCATTTCTTTGGTTTACGGTGCGACTGACGGGCTTCTCTGCAAGCGGCACATGCTTCCCGCGGAATTCTCTGCCGATCCCGAGCCACAGTACAGTGTGTAACAAGAACTACTGTAATGGCAATCGGCTGCTGGCCCAGCGACTCCACCGCGCTCCTTCCTCGTCTCCACCTACGCCCTAACTGACTCGCGCTCTCTGCTTTGCTCTGCGCCAAACATACCCAGTTAGTGCACCACCTGGCTGCCGCCTGCCGCCTTCCTCACGCGACCTCAAAATTTGTTTGCATGATGCAACAGACTATTTTTGTATAGACACACCGTATTACGTATTCCTGTCCGCTGCCGTCGATAACGTAATACTGTCTCGGGCCTACGCGAAAGACGTTTGTTCGTCTAACTTGGTACTGGATTGAATACGCTCGTCACAAGACCCACGCCAGCCCGCACACAAATTCCCACCCCCACACAAACCGCCCCCAATGGCCCCGAAGCACACCCGAACCATTCATCTGATCATCTCCTCCCCCCCGCAGCTCCGTCGCGCTCGACTCGACCAAACGCGGCACAAGCCGTGACGCACTGGTTGAGCGCTTCCATGACTCGGAACCTGAATTCTGATGTCATCGTGCTCCGAGGCGTTCGCCATGTGTGTCGGACTTCCCGAGCGAATCTGTCTTCCACCACCTAATCACATGTTTCAGACTCAGGTCAATGTCCAAGTAGCGACTTGTCAAAAACCATGAGAACAAATTCGACGACGTCATTGAAATTAAGGTTTAAACAACCTGCAGCCTCCGGATTGCACAGCATGTCGCGTTTATGGTGCAAGTCCGTCGCGCTCCTAGCTAGTTTGCCGCTTACCCTACAGCACTTCACCGACGCGAATCTCGTCAGGGTACGCGACCGAATAACCGAGGACGGGGCTGACATTTCTGGTAATCCCTAAATTGGGCTTCCCACTTGTCCGGGGCCTGTGAATCTTGTGCCCGCTTTTTAGTGGCATTCACACTCGTCGAACAGCTCAATTAACGAACCTGCTGTACTGTCAGTCCGCCTGCCATTGTCTCTACCGTCGTCGCCATTTTGTCGCGCAACAGGCCCCCCTGCCGAACCGACACCATGTTTCGCATCCAGACCCTCAACGGCGTGACCATCAACGTCTCTTCCGACGCAAACATCTCGCTGCCCCAGCGTCGCGGGTCCGCTTTCGAGGCCGCCGAGAGGGACAGAATAATGGCCCGTGAACGCATGCGCCGGCTGCGCCAGAAGCGGAAGGAAGAAGGTATGCGGGGTTGGGTTTAGATCTGGCCCGAAGGTGGTGGAGGTGGAACAACCGCGTCCGTCTGCATGCTGACAAAACAATAGCCTTGCTGCTGTCTTCTCTGAAAAAGATATCTCCCTCGAGCGCGGCACTGCTCACGACCGCTCCGAAACCGGCCGCTCCGAAGGGCGGCGGCCGGTCGACGTCGACGTGGAAGAGGTACTTCACCAAGGACGAAGTGGCCAAGCTGCTCGAGCTCGGCGACAAAGGCTGGCAGTGGGGCCGCATAGCGTTGCTGCTGGACGGACTCAAGACGGCGGAGGAGGTCAGGCGCAAGTACGAGGAGATTAGAGGTTATCCACGGGTTGCGAGTTGTTGACATATTTTGACCGGAACTGGGCCGGCCGCCTGGTCGGATTGCAAATTTCGAACACGGCCGGCGTCGTTGCCAGGTCGCGATCGTTGGTCCGCGCCCGCGCTCCGGCCAGCCGACCGTCTTCTCTCGTCAACTCGCCTCGTTGTCGTCCGGTCAAACAAAAGTCGACCATGCAATCCAACGCCCGTCGCGCACGCGCGCTGTCCGCCGCCGTCGAACCCGCGCCGCCGACCGTCCACAAGCGCGCCGACTCGGTGCCGGCCCGGCAGCCCGACTACGCCAGTTTCGAGGCCTACATGCGCTCGCGCGGCGTCGCCCGGCACTACGAGCCGACCGAGCAGGCCGCGTACATCGAGTACCGGTGGATGAAGTACGAGACCGCGCTGCGCAGCCTCGTCCGCGAGTACGAGGAGCTCGTGCAGCTCCAGGAGAACGAGCATCGCCGCGTGAGATACGTGCCCATGACCACGGACACCCACGTCGAGCCTGGCGAGGTCGAGCACGGCGCGCCGCCCGAGGCGTATGCCCGCGCGTACTATGTACCGCAGGACGACGAGTCGGTCACGGCCGATACGCCGCCGGTCGTGGTTACGTCGGTTTATAACGACCCGGTTGACCACGCCGTCAGTTTGATATCGTTCATGGACTGTAGGTCTTGTGTGCCTTGTACCTGGCCCCGGCATGCTAACATAACCCTAGTCCAAGAACAGGACCTGGTCGACGACACGGGAGCCCGATGCTTCCCGCTGATCCCCGAAGATCCGATCGACGCAAACTACGTCCCGCCAGGCTACACGACGTCCCACGACGCCCTGCCGTACTCAGACATCTGGACCGCGGCCGACGACCTCAAGCTGCTCGTCCTCGCGTTCGCAAACTACTCCGAGCAAGGCGCGTTCGGCGTCTTCAACCGGCACCTCCAAGAAGCCTACGACCACTCCTTCACGGTCCCCAAGTTCGCCGTGACCGAGTTCATGGCCCGGTACAGATGCTTCGCGAACTACGTCGACCACAAGCTCGACCGCGGGTTCTTGGACATGTACACCGGTCTTTTGGAGCGCCTGCTCGAGGCCGCGCTGGCAAAGCTGCCCGACATCACCAAGTCCGCTGTCGCGGCCGGGTTCTACGTGCCGCGGTGGTGGTTCATCAAGATGCGTCGCATCACCGACGTCGACCGCGCCCGCAGCTTCTACTACCCGGACGAAGACTACTTCGACAACCTGCTGCAGAAAGACCCAAGCCTGGCCGATATGTACCGGATCAACAACCCAAAGGCCGAGTATGACCCCAACCGGGCCCTCGCGCTGGCCGAGAAGCTGCTGGCCCACAACGTCAGGGCAACCAGCGCGCCCGCGAGCTGCAAGCGGTCGCCGACCGGTTCGGTCGAGTCTGGGGGTTCGGACGTGATCATGAGCGACGCCGGACGGTCTTACAATTCTGACACGGACGTAAAGTACGCGCTGCCGGCCGCCGCCGCCGTCGCCGCCGCCGCCGACGAGGTGGCAAAGTTACCCACGCCGGACCCGACCCCGTCGCCGCCCCATAACGAGCCTGTCGCGTCTCGCCCGTCGGCGACTACTACTACTATTACTACTGCGGCCGCGACTCCTTCTGAGGCGGCAGCAGCAGCAGCAAGAACCGCGGATATGACAACAGCTGCTGTTTCTGCGGCTGCCGACGACGTCGATCCGACCGGGGCTGGTGACGAGCGCAGGGGACGCCCGACTAAACGTACTCCGCGCGCGAAGGGACGCATGGCGCCGGGTGTGAACGCGACACGGTCGTCGCAGCGAATCGCGCGCCAGGACAAGCCGGATGCGTCGCGCAGCCGGAGTCGTGGTCGAGGACGGGTCGGCAAGTGAAAACCGTGCCGTCAGAAAGACGGGAACGGAGGGGCCGGCCAAGAAAAAGAAGCTGATTTTTTTAATATTGCTAATTTTTGTTTGTAGCTGTCGCGTCGCGCGGGCCGGTGGAAGATTGGTCGTCGGTTTTATTGGGAAGTCGGCTTGCATCGTTGGTGCAAGATCGTGTATAAGTTTTTCTTTTGGCAGCATTGTAATTTCTTGGTGCAGTAGGGTATGGCTAATCGTGCTCTAGATTTGTAAAATAGCAACAATAATTCTCTAGCGTGTTTATTCATTAGTCCCTCATTGCAACAGGAACAAGGTTATACAAATAAAAGACAAAAAAAAAAGGCAAATGCTCATAAATCCATAACGACAAAACACCGGCCGCGGCGTCCATCTATAATCTGCCCCGGCCATTAATCTTCCCACCTTCTCTTCTTCTTCTTCTTGCTGGCCTCGTACGATCCGCCGTTTGCGCTCGGATCCGGCTGCGGACTGGCCTCGTTGACTACGCTCGTCAGCGTGTACGACCACGGCATCGTGGTCGTTGTCAGCGCGGACGGCCGCATCGTGTTTGTCAGGAAAATCGAACCGATCTTCGACGTCGGGTACTGTCTGCTGACCGACTTCGCGGTCACGGTCGTGCCCGGCTGCGGCTGCATCGGCGCGTACTTTGTCAGCCAGTCGCCCTGGTCCTGGTACGATACTGCAAACGGGTCCGAAGCTGTCGGCGCCGGGGCCGCCTGATGGTCCTCATTCGCCGGACCGGACGTGTCGCCGATCGTCACGTACGTCTGCGTACCGGTCATGCCGGTCAATGTAAACCGGTTAGAGTAAATGACCATATATCCGCCCGTAGTCAACGCCGGCGTCATTTGCAAAAAGTACTGTCCGTCAGCGGCCTGCGCGGCCGGGATGTCCCAGGCATATGTGTTGCCTGGCGGCAGCGGAGTACCGATAGGTAAAATGTGGTAGAAGCAGTCAAACGTGGTAAGGTCAGTGTTGCCGCACAACATGAGCGTCGTGGTCGACATATCGGCCAACGACGGCGACTGGCCGTCGTCTTGCCATGTAATCGTCAGTACATTTGCGGCCGAGTAACTTTCGCCCGCACTCGGTGTCACGAACTCCAAGTCAGCGAACACCCGCGGCACCAATGTCGTCAAGACCAAAACCAGTGCCGTCAATTGGCCCATGCCGCGCCGTAGTAGTCGTGGCTGCAGTTGCATTTGTTTTGGTGGTTCGCCCGTCGCCCGTCCTCGCGACCAAAACCGATAGGGGGCGAAAGTCGAATCTGTCAAGCCCAGCCCAAATCTGATTTTGAACACAGACGCTCTCTCGCTGATCCTCGCGCCGAGCGGGTCGAGAACACTTCAATGTATATCCCTTTAGGAAATCGTCGTTTTGTTCGTCGTTTGCTGCGGGAATAGTTGTAGATTTTATTGTCGTCCGCGGTCCTTAACTTATATATAGCAAAAAGTTAAATGGAAATCCCAGCTTGGGTGCGCTCAAATTATGGACCAACACGAAGCCTCGACAAACGCTAATCTTGGTGCGTGTTCCACAGGGGTTCGACAGGGGCACGACATCGACGTCTTTGCGTTTGCAACCACATCTGCCGCGCCTGCGGACAGACTAACTAGGCTTAGCGTAGAGTGCTCCGGATTAATCAAGGTCGGTTTGCCAAAAAGCTCGACGAAACGGTCAGGCCTGGGATTTTTTAGGCAACAAGACAGATATAATATCCGCGCGCACGGAGAGTGGCAAGAAATGATTTACCTAAAATCTATGCTCAATGTCATTGACAATTCGGTATGATTCTAATTGGCAAAAAGGTTTGCGACGCCAGGGTTGATCTAACCGGGTATACAGGGCGCTGCGCTAGTCGAGTGTGTCAATGTGCTTGGAAAGGGAAACAAGACGGCCGGACGAGTTGGTATGTATATGCGGCTTTAATTTTTCGCATTGCCTTGGAAAATGCTCATGCTACTTAGGCGACCGCATCGTCGTTGTCGTGCAGTCGATCCGAAGCGCAAAGTTGCTTGCCCAAACGTCGGCCCAGAACAGAGTCCAGCGAGGCGACATACGACATGCCGTGATTGTGCGAACAAAGAAAGAGTTTCAGCGGCGGGACGGAACGGTCGTGCGATTCGACGACAATGCGTGCGTGTTGATCAATAAGCAGGGCGAGCCGATAGGGACTCGGGTTATGGGCGTCGTGGCAAGGGAGCTGCAGCAGGGCTATTCGAAGATTATTGCATTGGCGCCTAAGGTCGCTTAAGGGTCGGCCAGGGAAGACAAAAAAGTAATTGAAATTAAAAAAAGAAATGGGAAACAAAGGAAGACGACGACTTAGGGAAGGCTCGGATATATCATCACTTTGTAAATAGACATTGTTATACTTTGGAAATGCTATACAGGGGTAAAGACTTCAAAACTCCATTTGAACAGTAATGTACAATATTAAACATCAATAACAAAATGCCGTAGTACGCCAATTTTGACCCAAATAAATAGAAACACATGCAAAACGCTTGTGATGCTCTTCGACGCCACTAATCACTGGCCAACCTCAGGCTGGTGAATTCTAATGAAAGATCTTTCCGCAGTTAACGCATACATAAAAGAGAACCTAGCAGGCAATTATTAGTGATCCGGCCAAGTCGTCAGGTATATCAGTCTGCCGAGTTCATACCATATTAGTTTCAGCTTTCCGTTGCTGACTTTGGAAGAATACAGCCTCTTTATGTCCGCATGCTGGGCACTCTTTGTTCGACCGGGGCTGCAGTCTTGAAGTCAGCGCGCCATCATATGAAATACGTCCTATCGTAATCTATCACTCACCAGAGTAGGATCTGATCCAACATCGAGAGTCACACCAGCGGTTTCACTATCAGCAACGTCAGTAAGGACTCAACAATCGCATACGCAGTCAATTACCTAACGTCCGCGAGGATCTCATTCCTATAGACCTTGGAATCTGCAGCTGCCTCCTTATAAGGACAATTCCGGCACGAGTAAAGTAGCCTCTGGTTGACTTTGTCTTCTTTAGGATACAACATATTGTTGCTGCTCTGTGGTTAACATGCAGAAAACACTCACGTCTAACTACCCTACTCACCATTCCACGCAGAATCTAAACGACGCCATTATGAAAGAAACCAGGTCCCGAGTATTCCGAGGGTCTGGCAGATTGGCAGATCAAGGCAGCAATGAAAAAGTGGAAGATTGTGGTGTTCGCCGTCGCTTACATAAACTCCCCAATGGTCAGAACCTTCGCGAGTTACAGCGTTAAGCGCCGCTAACTGGTCAGATAAGGCTTTATCCGCTCCACGTTGAATCCACATGTAAAACTTAAAATTTTCTCTGTCTTTTCAATTTTCGTGCCCCGGTTCTCAACAGACCACTTAGAACGACTGCATCAAACTTATACTCTCGCCCGTATGAGCATTAACTTGAGCAGTCTGACTGTTCAATCGCATATCTAGACGCTTATTCTGTTCTTTTCCTGGGATTCTGTTTATCGCAGCCCTCATATCTGTATAATATCGTCCTATCCAGCATGTCGCTATCTCTTGTCGTAAAGCCGTCGCTGAGGGCCGCGTCCCGTGCAGTCTCTAGCAGGTAAGAAGCTTCACAATTGTTTCCTTTTAATCATTGGGAAGGCCAACGTCAGTAAGACGATCGGGCGGGAGTTGCAAACGTGAATGCTAATGACGAACATAGACAATTAGCCAACGTTACGGCTCCACACTTCTGCCAGGCCATACGGCACAACAGTACAAGCGCCGAGGCGAACCCAAAGATTTCGAGCATAGTAGACCAAATTTCCAATCTCACTCTCCTTGAGACCGCTGACCTTGTCGCACTTCTAAAGGTATGAATTGTATCACGCCTACTCGCCAAATGCCGGCATCGCGTTGACCCTGATGAAGAACGAATTGATGTTTATACTTATTCATAGAGCCGTCTCAATATACAAGACATAGCGATCCCAGCTGCTGGCGCTGCCGCTCCGGCCGCCGCCGCTGTAGCAGCAGAGGAGCCAGAACCTGAGCCAGTGCAGGAGAAGACCATGTTTAACGTTAAACTCGAGAGCTTCGAAGCCGGCTCGAAGCCCAAGATCATCAAGGAAGTCAAGTCATTACTCGGTTTGAACTTGGTCGAATCCAAGAAGTTTGTCGAAAGCGCACCAAAGATCTTGCGGGAGAACGTGACCAAGGAAGACGCGGAGAAAATCAAGGCGACTTTGGAGGGCTTAGGCGCGAAAATTGCGTTAGAGTAAGCGGAGTGGATCGGCATAGCAATAAATGAAGACGGTGTTATATAGGTAATCACGGATTGGCTGCGTGACCATGTGAAACATGTATTTTATCCGTTTTGGGTTCTCTCTCTTCCTTGTACAAATATCTCGTACTAGACGTTTCCGGGTTTGTTATGCGATTTGTAGATAGATTCTAACCGGGAAACATTTCTTCTTCTGTTTCAAAGTAGTTTGCAGTTAGCGCACTGTTTCCTACCGTGGCTATATATGTTGGCAATGCGCATAGGGGAATACCCGCAATATTTCCAAATTCAAAATATTTACACCCCAACGCCAGATATGTACAAAATGACAACTTAGATCTTTACAGCACATTTTTACCGCGTAGCTTGTTCTAAAATAGCGTTCTCCTCTCTCATAATCTCGTAATCGTCTTCGTCTAAACTGCTGGTAGTCTCCCAGGCATTTTCGAATTCGATCTGAGTAGCGTCGCCTGGCGGGATGACCCATATATTCTCACGCATTCGCTTATGCTATTGTCAATTGTGTCAGTTGTAAGCCAAAATTAACGTAGTCTCCGTAGGCAATAGAAGAAACACACCCTTTCTCTGTCCTCTTCCATTCGTCTCAAGATTTCTTCCTTTGAAAACGATGGTAGCTCTTGCTTTGTCTGAAACTCGTCTTGGCTCCTTTTGCACGTCAGTCAGAACTTGTACAGCACTGAGTCAACCGAATTTGGACTCAATATATTTCACGGAAGCAGAACATACACTAGCTTTTCCCGCTCCGATAGGATGGTCTCCACGCGCTCGTAATTGTCGCTCGTAATGATCGACTTTTGCTTCAAATTATCTAGGGCCTGTATCCACTATTAGCACGCCACATTTCTGTAATCTCATAGACAAATCTGATTACCTTTCTTGCTAACGCGACGTTCGCCAGTGCACCTTGGGCTGGTGGAACAACTTTGTCCAATATTTCCCACAAATCGCGATTCACCATGTCCACATATTCCTCAAACCCCGTCCTTATGCTGTTCTCGCATAGCGTTTCCAAAAAATACAAAATATTTATCCGAGCATTTAATGACGTCTAGAGTAAAAGCTAGATTAGCACCGCAATGTCGTGCTCGCTCTCCGCTAAAGCTGGTGCACTCATGATCTTAATAAATGAACGGCCAAACTTGCCTTATCTAACTCTTCCAGTATACATGAATATAAATCCTCGCATAGATCTTGATATCTGAGTGCAAACTGCGCACATTTAATTGCCGATTGAACTGACGCGTTTAGTCGTCGAAGCAGTTCAATGAACGTCAGACGCGCTTCAAATGCGTCTAGTGGCATGTTGGACGATAATGGCGGTAATTAGGATATATGTTCGTTCTCGATATCGTGACCCGTAGATAAGCAGATGATCTATTTCGTCATATCAATGGCTATGATGATTCGTGGATGCTTGAGTTGAAGATCGTCCACGAGTAATGCATTTGGCTACGCGCCTTTGAGGTCAACAGATTTGACAAAAAAAAGTTTAGATAGTTAGAGTAACTATTAAATCTATTCGCAACTCTGGGTCGCGGGTGAATCTTTGGGACGTTCAATCGGTGTCCAGTTTCTGCTGCAAGATATTTACAATTCCAAACAAAAATTTATTTTTAGGGTAAGTGGCCTAGTGGTTGAATTCTCTATCCTTTTTTTAAAATTAATAAATTTTTATTTAAGTTATTAGTTAATTATATCTTAAACCTGATATTATTTAGTTATCATTAGTTATAACTAACTATGTTTGATTAACAATTATATTATTTAATATAACTACTTACAATAGTTAACTACTTTAAAGAGGTTATTGTATTAAATATAATAAAATAATAGTTTTTCAAAGTAATTTTCTGAGGTTTTATATAACTAACTAAGAAGTATTTAGTTAGTAATTTTTAATTTTATTTGTCGCTCAAGAAGAATGTGAAGGGAGTCGCTGCCCAAGCAGACAACTTCAGTATAGACGTGTTTATCGCGTTGCGATTCCCGCCCGAAGCTCACTTATTCAACCATAAGCAGTCCGGTCAGCTTCACCTTTTCGCTTCCCGATTTCTCCCCAACTTCATTTCCTTCCTTGCCTTCAAGCCTTCCTGCTTTTATAAAACAACGCTCAAACTCATCAAAGTTTCTGACAATCATGTCCGTCCTGTTCAAGCCACTGTCCGTTCCTGGACTGGAGGACACACTCATGTTCGGGTTCCCATTGTCGGATCTCCTGCATGACCCGATCAAACACACCAGCACTGCTACCGCGACTACTTCTGACATAGAGACACTGCAAGTGAGTTCCAGTGAAGGAGGCAACGCCAGGATCACCGAAAACTTGTTCGCGATAGCTGCCTGCGCAGTTAAGTCTGTCGCAACTTCAGTGGTCGGAGGATTGGTTCGCCAGACCGTCCACGCTCAATCTACTGACGTCTTCGTCTACAACCCTGTCGGACGGGGTAAGACTGCATTCAGTGTTCGTATAATATGATCTCTAACAGCAAAAAAGATGCAGTGTTTACTGATTCAACTCACTATGGGTCTGCGAAGAATTCCATTCGGGCTGACGGGGACAAATCGAAGGCCTTAGTTCTTTACAGCGGCTGCTGGGGTGCGCATCATATCATATCATCGGTTTACGAGTACCGGTATGCTAACTTTTTTTATACAGATATTGTGACATACAAGCAATATCACGCCTTCCAGCAGCCATACATGCCACCGCCTTGCGTGGCTCCATCACAAGCTATTCCTCAGAAAGCTTTATGGCAAGCTCAATCTGTACAATCTGATCCCTCATCGCCAATTATCTTGCAGTGCATGATGTCGCATAATTTTTGGGCGTCGACGTTGACTTTTTTCTGTTCCTTGAAATTTGATGATTGTCACCGTGTGCTCTTACGTCCGACCATGTCGAGCTTTTGTGCCGAATCTGCGGGACGGCTACCTAGACTTGAGAATACTCAGAAGGCTGCATTGGGTACAAGAAATAGTGACATAAACGACAAAGGGCATGGCTCTCAACAACTTATCGCGACTGTTGAGAACAATTATTGCTGGGGTGTGCAGAGGTTAATACGTATCTGGCGGTCCACGGCTAACACTGATTTTAGATGTTATTGTTTACCAGTCCTTTTTGAACCCATGGGTAGGACACGACAATCACAAGTTGACTGCCACTACGGGAACGGACGTGTTGCCCAATTGTCCTCGTACAGCAGCAGCTCGCTTTGTCCAACTGTCCCTAGATCCGGCCAACGATGCCGCCAGCAGAGACGCCGAGCGTTTAAATCCGTCATTCATGCAAAAAAGTCGCCATAACTACTTTCATCGAGCTGCCCCTGATTTCAAATATCGAGCTAGCACGAGCATTCGCCCGACTCGTGTGCCGTTTCTTCCTCTGGATCCCAATCAAATCAGGCCACATCCATCACCAATTCTGAAGCTGTCTGAGCATCTGCAACATGCTGACCCAACAGAATGCTTACTGCCGTCGGGTCCTGTTACACCAGACACAGAAACCGATTTCGACACCATTTTTGATATCTTTGAGAACTCTAGTGACACCTCGCCTCTAGACTCTCCTAGTTGGGAACCCTATTCCGTCGATTATTTTGACATTGATAATGAGTTAGATCAGTCTACAATGCGGTTAAGACATTTGCGCGAGCAACGTGGAAATATCAATGTGGAGCTCATTCCTGAGGGACGGCCGGTAGTCAAAAGACTGGACGAAATATTTGGTGTGCAACATTCCCTGCTAACCCCACCGTTTCCGCCCAGAAATACTGCCGACATTGATATACTCTCCAACGAGGCGAATATTAATGTTGGGCTCCAGAATGAAGGCGAGAATATCGCAGAAACTTCATCGACTGACATTTCCGCGTCTATAAGAAGGCGGAGCCATTCCTGCTCTCCCAGAGAAGGCGAAGAAATCCCCGAGGGGGTAACTGCAATCCAGATATACGCCGAAGTGAGCGGATTCATGTTTCGCCACTTGGACACAAGCCCAGGTCTCCGACAGGTCTTCGCGAGTAGAGATCATAGAAAGGGCACGAAACATATGAAAGCGGAAATCAAGCTCATGTATGATACAATCACTCGTCACAGATCCTTGGGGATTGACGAACAAAATATCGTTGACCTTGTCGTGCGAGCAGTATATTCCTGGCGTGCCGTCGATAGAGAACTGCTTACTGCGGAGGGTGAACTGTGAACTGTGGACTGTGGACTGTGGACTGTGGACTGTGGACTGTGGACTGTGGACTGTGGACTGTGGACTGTGGACTGTGGACTGTGGACTGTGGACTGTGGACTGTGGACTGTGGACTGTGACTCGTAAATTATTTGTTTTGTTTACTGACTTTGGATTTAAGGTAGACCATATGCTTTCCTGCTGCCGTTAGCTACTTTATTATTTTAAAGTTTATTCGTCGTGTTCTCTGCTGGTGTACATTCTGCTTTAAGTATTGTGAATTGTCTTTTGGACTGACTGTGGCATTAATTTGTTAACTGGAATGTTAATACCTTCTCTCTTGATTTGTTTGATATCGTCGTTTAGGCTCGTATTACTGACTTTGGACAGCACCTGTAATAATATTAAGAGAGATTTACGTATTTTGTACCAGTAGCACTTAGTAATGTATAATACTATTATTCCTAGCGATGGAAAATTGTCATTTTATCTTGCCATAACTAATAGAAAAACAAAACAGTGAGCGCCACCCAGTGGCTGTCGTGAAAGTCAAAAAGCGGTTGAAGACGACAGCGAGAAGATAGGCGAACGCGTATCCCTGCTGGAGCAAGCCCGAGATGATGCCACGGGCCTTCACAGGACAGTCTTCGAGCGCTGTAGCTGCCCAGTTGCCGTAGATACCACCCATTGCGATACCAAAGAGCGCACGTACACCGAGAAACTGTGCGTAAGTTTGGACAAACCCTGTGGCTAACCGAGAACAAGGAAAAGCACACAGTTTACGATAAACGGCCACTTGCGACCGTACTTGTCGACCAAGAGACCGAACGTGATCGCGCCAACGGACCGTAGCATGAGGACGAGCGTGATGCCCCATGTGATGTCTTTCACGATCCTATTGAGGTCGGCGGCAATCTCAGACGCTGTGAGCGAGACAGTAAAAAAATCGAAAGTGTCCCATGTCCAACCGGCAAACGCGACCAAGAAAAAGAGCTATTGACTTCTGTTGAGAAGGGCAAGTGTGCGAAAAGGGTTCTCGAACGCAGCATTCGAAGGGGGCTTGAGGGACGAGCCCTTGTCGCGAAGTGACGTCACAGGCGGACGTACCAGGACAAGGTTGCCAGCTCGGCAATGGCAGAGGTCATGGCAACAAAGAAGCTAGAGTAGAAAACAGAGCTTGGCAGAACAAGTGGCAGGAGCGGTCCATTTGTAGTAACATGGCGGTACTTAGCGAACAGACGGCACGCTATTCCTACGTCCGATACTGAATTTCGCACAAACTCGGCGCTGCAGCCACTAACTCAAACTCTAAAAACATTTGCCATAGCGCTGCTAGATGACTGCTCGCCGGGATTCTGAAGGCGCTTAATTTGGCGTATTGGTCACCAATGAAACTATGAGGCGCAACATGCCACTGAGCGAGAACACGTACGAACGCTCTGCCTCGTGCTATCACGTACATCTTATGCCGAAATAATAAGTAGTCGCATATCTGAACTGCAGTAACCGGACCAATGGGATACGAATCTGCACCTTCTATGGGACGTCCAAGCATAGAGCCTTCCTCAAAACCTAAATGTCGACGACTAATGAACGAGTCGGAAGCAAGCCGCCGCAATAATTTTATGCGGGGATAACGCGTGCGGGGTTGACTTCAATTGTCGGCATATTTTGGGCACGGCATAGACTTCTCGGAAGACTGGCAATCAAAGCCGTCGAAAACAAGCTTTCCGCCAATGATGGAATAAATAAACGCGACAACAGCCCACTTTTATGGACATCCTAAAGAAATCACTGTGTTCTCCGGCCACTCTAGCCCACGTATTGCAGCCCGCCCCAGTATCACCAGTTCACTTGTTGGTGCGCGATGCAACTAGATCGATCTTAAGCGTAGACGCTCCTGGTGGGCCATGGGTCTAAATTTCGATATGCACATGCTCAGTCGACACTAGTCAGCAGCTTGTTTCTTTGAAGTTTTTCTTAAATCTTGCAGAAGGCACCCTCTTTCTTCTGGTGCGTGTTCAGTGAGTGTTCAGTGCATATACAGAGCTTGTGCAGGCGAGACGTGGTCGGCAGTAGGATGGCATCCCCAGACGAATTGCCGAACACCGGGAGCCCTCGAAGCCCTAACACTAACCAAGTCAATCCCGACGCCAAGACATTTTCAGGATTACAGTAAAATATCGTTTCCCGACATGGCTCGTTCCGGAACCCCCTTATGGAATGGATGGAATGGATCGCCACCCTGTACTTGATCCAATTTCAGTCTCGTCGTCCTCCCTTAGACTATTGCTTCCTGACGCGGTGTACGCCATTGACCTTCGGTCCGGTCAAAATAGTATTGCAAGTAATATGTGATAACGTAATCCATAAGCGAGCTAGGCACCCAAGCAGTTCGCGCTTCTGTTTGATGAAAGATCCCAGAAGCTTAATCCAGGCCGAGTCAGGACGAACATAGCGCATTCCCATTACAGTAATATCCTTGTACAACCAAGATTGACCAATGAATATTCTCAGCTGAATATATGGAGAGTTGCTTCTCGAGCATGTTGTAACGCTCTTGATTCTGCACGCTGTAATCCGGATTGTGCTCCTCATTCTCATAAATTGGTCCAAATTCGCCTGCTTCTATGTTAAAGAATGTAGTGCATCCATGTCACTATCCGTCGAACTACCATTCCAGATGGGCACGTTATGCTCTTTCATAAATTCAACCTTTCTATCGTACATTGAACGAATGTATCTGTCCTGCTCTGGCTTGCCCTGGTAGCGTCCAATTCGATTCGGGATTCCATATCCGCAGTAGTCGTGGATAGCGTAAACTGTGTTGGGAATCACCTTTGTGAATCCAGAGAAGTCCATTGCGAACGTATTCCCGTCCAGCCATATGGTCAGGGTCAACCTAACGAATGGCCCTCTCGATGCGGTCATAGAACGCCAAAAGACGAGTCCATTCCTCGTCGGCAGGCAAAGGCTCGTTCAATGGGTTGTACCCTGCCACCCAGGGATTGCCCCTATACCTGGCGGCGATTGTCCTCCACGGGTTAACGATGCGGTCCTGAAAGGGCTTTTGGTCCCAGAACGCTGCGTATCCAATGGGGTCATCACAATGCCAGTCTTGAGATTGTCCGCCCGGCGCAGAATGAAGGTCAAGAAGTACATAGATGCCATGGCGTGCGCACTAAATATTCGGTCAGTGGTCTACCGACCGTCACTGGCTTTAGCACACTCACAATATCAACTATGCGGTCAATATGCTTAAAGCCTTCGGGCAAGACCACAAATGGATTCATGTCGTCTTCGAGATGGCGGTAGTTAAAAGGCACGCGAAGCGAATTGAGTCCGGGGGTTCGCAAGAATACCGCGTCCTCGTCCATGAAGAAGTATTCGAGAAACTTGTTGAAAAAGAAGGAGCTCTTTTCGGGGCCAAGAACCTTTCCGAGCGCCTTGCGGATCTGCATTTCCCTGCCTGGAAAGCCGTTCATGAAGTTTTCCATCATCATCCATCCGCCGAGTGACCTTGGAACGTTAGTGAAAACGATCGTCTTTTTGGACAGTAGTCTACAGACGTCTTGAAACGTTAGCGACAATGATCGTAACTTGGCCAGTAGAGTTTAACTCACTCCGCGAAGGACGACAGGGCCCCATTGCCATCAACAATTTTGTTTTTGTCGGCAACGCGCAGAATGCCCGGTTTGATATTTGCGCTGTAAGTACGTTCGATGAGAGATACTGTGATTAAGAGGTGTGACAATAGACGGTCAGCTCTTACCTTTCGGGGGGCCCGGCTAACTATTTCAACTCCCGGCTATACTTTGAATCGCCCAGTGATTCAGATAATGGCCAGACCATATTTTGCGACTTTCCGAAATATCCATTTAGGCGGTAGATAAATTGCTGATATTATCCGTCTCGAGAGTGTGGGCATACTGATTTATCCGCCATTGACCCCTGAGTGGGAAGAGCTATTCCCAAGCAAGAAATTCTGTCGGATTACGCCAAGCCACGCCGACTTTACTGCCCGTATTAGCAAACCGTTTGACCTGACGTCGCGTTCCCCACTGCGCCAGAAACCCCACACACCTCGCCTGGTCGAGATCCTATCCGACCCGACCCACAACGGACTCAGATCCGGCAAATTTCCAAACATTTTACTTCCATAATGGTTGGTCACACGACATAGCTCTCTGGTACTGATAATTCAATTAGGCGCAATGCTCAAGGCACAATGCGGAGAGGACTAGGTCGATCTAATCTAGCTAGCGAATCGTTTGTGCGATTCTGGCGATGTATAAATCGACTCCCACAGTCGCGGCATTTCCTGCCCCTTTTAATCGCCTACAAGATCAGCGATGGGCATCATTACAGATATCTCCAAACTGCCTGCGCTCCGCCAGGCCCGTTTGAGAAGGGGAAAGCAGTCACTGGGTAAACCTCTCGTGATTGACAATGAAGCGGACCCGGAGGGTCCTACAATTCAACTGCTTGCGCACCTCGAGAGGCCCTGGTACATGGTTCCTGCACGTGTACGGCTCCACACGTTGCTCTTCTCTGGAGCAATCATGGTCTACGCAACGTCTGGCTACGGCGGCAGCATGATGAACTCGCTCCAGACCGTCACCTACTGGGACGACTACTTCACCCCAGAGGCGCGCTTCTTGGAGGTCTTTCCGCTATAATGTCTCTCGGGTCGATCTGCTCTTCCCCTTTAGCTCCGCTGTTGCCGACAGGTTCGGCCGCAGGTGTGGCATCACTGTCGGCAGTGTAATTATGATTATTGGATCAGTTATGCAATGCGAGAGCCGCAACTTTACGATGTTCCTTATTTCGCGCTTCATACTAGGATTTGGACTCACGTTTTGCACGACCGCAGCGCCGAGTCTTGTTGCCGAGTTGTGCCGTCCCAAGGAGCGCACGACCATTACTGCCATCTGCAACAAATGCTGGTTCATCGGCAGTATTGTTGCCGCCTGGATAACGTTTGGAACTCGCAGGATTGAGTCTGTATGTTTTGGGAATAGCGTCTTATTTTTCATTCGCTTAATCAGTGGCAGACTTGGTCCTGGAGGATCCCGTCGCTGCTACAGATGGTCCCTTCACTCTGCCAGCTCGCCGCAATCTGGTTACTACCAGAAAGTCCTCGGTATGTAAATATTTGGTACTCTCGTCGACTTTTTCGGGGAAGAAGACGTCTCTGCTTATTGTAGTGTCTACTAAGGTCATAATAATAATAGAAGTGCTCGTACAAGCGAAACAATTGGTCTCCATCTTGCCTTCAGTTTGTTGAATGGCCAGGCAGATACCAAGGAAATCAATGTCTCTCAAATTTGAAATCGTTATATTTATTTTGTGCAGTTATCTCTACGGCATACATAAGACAACGCAAATATCGATATGCGTCAAAGTAAGTCACTATCTGGAATGTTGTTACAACCACGGCTCCACTATTTACATCAGCTTTTACACTTGACACCACTAAAAGCAAGTTGTTAACTGTATGAAGCTTTTAGGCAAGGCGAAGGACAACACTCTTTTCGCGGAGTCGTCCAACTGCAGTCTCTAGCTTAGATGCACGAAAACTATCCTCCAGCCATTCCTGCTCAACGAAGTTAACAGGAGCTGTTTGGAGCTCCTGCCTTGTAATTCAGTGCATGGAACACAATCTCCAAGCGTAACTTCAGCTTGGTTTCATGGAACAGTACCTCCAATAAATCTCTCATCCCTTACAATTGTCTTTTGGCATAATATGCTTTTGACATAGTATGTTGGCTGCAGGTTGGACACAGGTGATATCATCACTTACGAAAGACCTCGTCGCGTCAAGGCGGGGTGCCTTCGGGATAATCATCTCCTTACCGGCGGAAAACATCTAGCACAACTCGATCGACTCGTCCGAACCAATTTGAATCCATTTGGGACTAATGGTCCATATGGATGGTCTTGCAGTTGAGCTCGGAAGTCTTCTTCTGCCTGTTGATTGCTGCATCTCTTGCTTCCCGGGTTTGATAGGACTGGACTGGTGGTCTTATCCGTCGCGTGCCTTCTTTGATGCAAATGGTAATGCCAAGTGGGCATTGAAGTACACATATTGCATATGATATTACATCTTTCAAAGTCGTATAGCTTTTCGACACGCCAACTTCCACAGTAATCATCAACGGTCCCTCCTGAGCATTAAATTTGTAATGTACTTTCAAATTTCACGCGTGGGAACACCATTCGAAGTCGTGGAAGGTGCTTGTATCACGGAAACCACACGCCGCCTTACAGTCTCATCAATACCTTGGTAAGACCAGACCCT
This sequence comes from Lipomyces orientalis, assembly GCA_030568275.1. Lineage (NCBI taxonomy): Eukaryota > Fungi > Ascomycota > Lipomycetes > Lipomycetales > Lipomycetaceae > Lipomyces > Lipomyces orientalis. The sequence continues at coordinate 403,269 of JAJLTP010000002.1, forward strand.
TGAACAAATCTGGTCCAGTAGGTCGTAATTATCCTGGAGTGTCAGGGTGTTGGAGAAGCCACTACGATGGCGTCGCACGCCCGTCGTTCTGTTTATTCGTGTTATTTCTACTGATTGAGCATACGCGAGTCAAATTTAAACAATTCAACGTTAATTGACTTCCTCGTGTTCTAATATCTCCTCCACACGTCCAAACTCCTCCCAACTAGCCGGCACTTCTAAGTTGGTGTCAGGTGACATGGGACGCTTCACCACATCCAGCAGTTGCGAACTCTCCATGTGACTCTTGCGGCAAATTGATCTGTTAGACTTTGTAGATAACGTGGCCAGAGCAGCTTCAGCTGCTTTTCTCTTTGTCGTTGGCGGGCGTCGATCATAATCTACCTTCTGCGCTGCGAACCGGTCTCTCGTTGCCGATCGTAGTCGACTACCGGTTACGGAACGGATCATGATATCAGATAATGAAAATAGCGTCGTTCATGACCGTTAGGTCCTCTCGTAAGTTTGAGACATAGCACGAATAGTGGACGAAGAGCTGCAGTATATTCGACGGCATTTGGTGAACCCAGCGAAGTTGCCATTTGGCCCGTTTACTCATACTAAATATTGGCCATCAAACAACAGCGCCGCAGGACGAACTGTCCCGTTACTACAAAATTTCATTGCACATATTTTGCCTACTTTGCTTTTCGGCGTTTGGTATTTAAAAGGCTAGCCTATAGAGTTTACATTATTTATTTTGGGACTATTAGCTTTCCTATTTCTACTCGAAATGCATTTTACACTAGTTTACATCTACGAATCCGCCAGTGACCATTATTTAGTAAAAAGTGCAACGGATATATATTCTCGCAATCTTTTACGTTCCCCGCGTTGTACTTCGGCTCTCAATCGTCACACATCTGCAGACTAACTTATAACGTCATGGATACCGTTTACGAAGGGTACAATCCACAACCAGCTAGCAGCAGCCGAGCCTCACGTTGCGTGGCGCCGATCGCGAATCTTGAAATCCTCGAATCCAACCAACCGACAGAGACAAAGGCCGTAAGATATGCCACGAGGTCTTCCGTCAAGAGAACATCGAGGGACGACGAGCGTGTCGTGGGAGAGATCACCACCGTGCCGGACAGCACTCCCATCATTGACCAGGCAAATGATAAACGCGTTAAGTTAGACGCTGCTGAGACCGAATCCACTTTGTTGGCTGAGATACAGAAAGAGATGCCAGTTACGGACTCGCAGGCACTTTCTAACTACAACGAGGCATTCACGCTTCTGAAGGAGAATCCACCAGAGCAGCGATTAGATATACAACTGCCTTACGAAACGTTTCGGCAATTAGACAATGCCTTCTCTGAACTAAAATCGGAGGCAGACATTTCAGAAGATCAGAGGTATGTTGCTCGTCGCAGTTGTCAGAATATAACTAACGGTATTTAATATTAAAGGTATCCATCGTTGGCGTACAATAGTCTGACTCAGACAGTGACCGTAGTGACAGCCCCCAGCAGCATCCACGAAGGGACAGCACGCTGGATTAACGATGAGGTCAGGGACTTTGTCAAGGACTATCTATCTACGCGCCGTCCGCAGACACTGCAACGTATTCGCCAAGTTGGGTCTACCACCAAGCATTTCCCCCTTGGTGGGTACACGAGGAGCAGAAAAGAGCCAGATGGCGGATTCATTTATCAGCCCTTGGGTGGTCCGTCTAAAATGGTGATTGCCATTGAGGTTGGGTATAGTGAAGTCTACGGCAAGCTTCTTGAAGACAAGGATATGTGGATCAATGGGAAGGGAGTAAATGTCGTTATATTGGCATGCTTTAAAGAACGTCCCCGGTTTGATTATCCTGCTACTTCTCATTATCGGGATATCACAGATTGGAGAGCAGAAGGCGCCGTGATGGAAACTGCCGTGGGGGAAACTGCCCAATTCAACGCACAACAAGGATACTATGGTCCACTTTGGTACAGGGATCACATGTGGGCTGGTAAGCTGGAGGAAGCATACATCGAAGTCTGGCGACAAGATTCACATGATAGATTTGTGAGCAGTATCATCACATTGATCTGTGGAGACCAAATTTGCTCACATAAATTTTTTGTAGTACCTGATCCAAGAAGGATTCCGCGTTGCCCTCGGTAATCTCCCCCGCACTCTTGGACTTAGAGTAAGCGATTTGTATCCGCACGATGTTTGGCAAGCCGAAGACATCGAGGATCACCTTATCCCTTTTGACAGCGCTGGCTTTCTAGAGGGACTGAGGTTTGACATCGTGACGGCCGCAAAAGACAGATTCGAGGGATTCCTCTTTGATAAGTTGAGGTTAACGTGAACTACGACCCAGCGGATCAGCCAAGCGGCATATCATTAAAACCGACATTCTGCTAATTTTTATAAATGACAATCCACAGCGAAGGTATATAGTATTATAGCCAATAAAAATTATTTTTATCCAGTTTACATGTACGAGAGTTATGCCCGACCTCTTTGCAACGCCCACATCGTCTGTTACTACTCGTTGCATGTAGAACTAAGGTCCCCTGGTTTTCTCCCTGGACCATTTCTTCCTGACGTGGTGTATGCCGTTGACCTAAATAGTACTAGAAGTAGTAAATGATCTAGAAGCTTCGCGCTTTCTGTTTCGGCGTTGTACAGTGTCATGCAGTTGTGGTAGTTGGTCGTTTAAAATCACAGTGTGATAGATTGCTAATCCGCGCACTTCTGATCTGATCAACTGCGACATTCGTTGGGACGTCTTGGTTATTTTAAGTATCCATGCTAGAACCACTTCCTCTTCTATTTGAACGAGTTTTCGCGACAATGTAATTAAAGGGGCGTGAAGCGTAGCGAGGGGGACATCGTACAAACGCGAACCGCTTCCAATAATACTTTAAATTTCGCCTCTTTATAGACCATTCTAAGAGAATTCTTCTTTCCTTAATTTGATCATTTTGGGCTATGCTACTACATTACAATTAGTTGAAGTACAAGACGCATGAATAAAATTAGGGCAAATATCAAAAATGCCGGCCAAACCTTTCATAATTCAAAATGCCCGTTTCACCAGACTCGCCGTACCCACAAAATAATTTTCGCACTAAGTGATAATTAATTTTTCCCCAGAATTATCTATTAGTTGGACTTTCACCTAGGGCTGCACACGAATACAATTTTCTCTATTCGCATCAATTTATTCGCTGCTAATAAAAGTTTATGAATTGCGAATGCGAATAATATTCGTATAACTATTCGCAGGGATTCAGGGACCCCTAACCCCCCTGAAGGCCCTTACCCAGCTTCTCTTATCAAACCTCTAACTTTCACCGACGAGCGAACAGCTAACTAGTCTAGCTCCTTTACTGATTTTCCAACCAAACTTTCAACATAAATCTCTACAGCATGGTCGATAGCAACTGCGAAATTCTATCCGACAGGGGTCGACGACTTATCTGTTGGCTCGTTCAAACGCCCTCAGCGCGCACGACGACTTGATTATCGCCTGCTTAATGACTGTAGTGATAATGAAAGCGCTTGCGAACAGCTGTTAGGTAGAGGGAGGGATTGCTTGGATTGCGGAGGCATGAAGCATCGCATTACCAAAGGCACTGTCAACTACTGGCCCAAGGACGTCATTCGCGATTGCAGGAATAGGTCTACTGATTGGGACACCAATTGCAGGGGCACTGGTAAACACCCCTGCGCAATATACAGCAACAGCTATGTTCTGTGGCGCCTGTGCTGCCGCCGCGTCAGTCATTGCAACTGTAGTCAGGGTTGAGAAGTCTGGGTGGAAGGTCCGGGTTAAGGTATAATTTTCGTTGGCATAGAATTTCTTTGTGCATCTGGGGGTTTGCGCATCAATTGGGACTGATGTTCATCGAATGTGCATGAATCTATTAATTACTTTTCTGGTAAATCCAATTCCAAACTGACACATATGCTATCAATTACTTCTCTTGCTGTTTCTTGGCCAAAGCCGTCATGCCTTTGAAGTCCTTGTCTGGTGTGTTAACCGACCATTGTTTCATGATAGCTGCTATTGAGATGTTAAATATTGAGGTAATGATACGGTGCAATGATGAGTTGGAGGAATAATTTCTATTCAAACTCCAGGACTCCAGGAGCCTTATATATATTTGGTGGTCACGCTAGCTAATTATAATTGGGAAATACATTTTTGCTTCCATTTCTCAGCTCTATTACAATTGATCGTCAGTTGAAAATTACTAATCATTTCGAGAGTGGAGGCGTTCCGATCTCATAGCTTCGGGGTATGTTTAAGGTTCAATCACCGAGTCCCTAACTCTAATTACTTAACGTGATCGGCACGCGAGCGGATCGCCCAAGCGAGCGGATCGCAAAAACCCACCATCAGCTTTATTTTTCTAAATAGCAATCCACAGCAACGATATATAACATTATAATAATAAAAATTTATTCTGCATTCCCCTTGCATACGTGAGGTATGTCCACTTTGGTTGCAACGGCTACACCGTCTGATAGTACGTGTTTCTTCTACGGCTGCCGTCCCATTATCTTCACTTTGGACCACTTGTTCATGATGTGGTGTACGACGTTGCCCCTCTGTTCCGGTCAAAGTATTATTAGAAGTAATAAATGATCTAGTAGTTGGGCGCTTTCTCTTTTGGCGTTCTACGCTGCCCTGCATTTGTGTGAGTTGATCAGTTAAAATCGCGGCCTGATATAGCGCTAATTCCGCGCACTTCTTTATCTGATCAATTGCAACCTGCGTTCGACCTGGCGGGCTCACTCTGCCTAAATATTTTTTAATTTTCTCTGTTTGACGTTGTAGTTGAGTTACAGTCTTCGGCGTGTCAGGTACCCATGTCTCTTGAGATCCTTGTGGCTGACTGCTCTCCGGACTAGGTGTGTGAAGCGAAAGTGAAAGGTTACCCAATACCCTACTTGGATCATACAGAACTCTCTGAATATTTGAAGCAGATAATGCTTCTTGTCGGGCGATTTGATATAGACGTAGAAAATCCAACTTGTCTATGTGATTTGTACCAGCCCTCGTACTCTGTTCGACTTGGCGACCATACGCTCGCTTTAGAGGCACAAAACAGCCCACATCGAGCGGTTGAAGTAGATGTGACGAATGAGCTGGCATATATAGGGGAATAATGAGGTTCTCCGTACAATACTGATCAAATTCTGATGTAATATGGCTTCCGTGCCCGTCCAAAATTAGTAACCGATATTTTCCCTTTGTACGAGCCCGTGTGCACTTGTCGAAGACTTCTCGAAGCCATTGTAGGCCAAGCTCGTTCGTGATCCAACCGTTATTGCTCACACCAATGGACCAATCGTGTGGAATATCGCTAAACCAAGGTGTTTGGAATACCTTGCCTTGAAAGATAACCATAAGTGGTACATTCCATCCAGAGGAATTAACCCCTTCAACAACAGTGACCCACTCACGATTCCCTGGCTGCTTCAGAAACGCCCTCCCTTCTCTTTCGGCAGAGGTGACAATCTTTCCGGTTCCAATAACACCCATTTGGAAGCCTGTTTCGTCAAAGTTGTAGATATCGTCGTCTGCAATCCCATACATCTGAATAGTACTGCGTACAGCGTACGAGATCGAACCATTTCGTAATAACCTCGGGATCCTCTGTTTTTGCGTTGATGGTCATATCGTCGGGAGTACTTAGACTTCAACTCAGGATGTCTTCTGATAAAATTTCGCACCCATTTCTCACCGACTTTGCTTGACTCTTGGGAAGAAGCTTCCGCGCGCTTAGAAAGAAGTAGGTCGGCCATTCTTCGAGCGTCCGCCACTCTAGGAGGAAGTCCTCGCTTGTCCATTGAAAGGATCCATTCTAGGAGCACTTCTTCTTCACTTTGAGTGAGTTTTCGCATAGGTGTGATAGAATCGCGTCGTGCTATGCGGCCCCTTAAAGGAGCGTGAAGGGTAGAGTAGGGCACGTCGTACGACCGCGCCGCTTCTTTAATACTTGAAATTTTGCCGTTTTTGTATGCTTGAATTGCTAAGAGAATTCTTCCTTCTTTACTTTGATCGTTTTCGGCCATGGTTGCTACGTTATAAACAACTGAAGTGTGTGTCGTGGAAAAAATGAAGCAGCGATCCGCTCGCTTGCCGATCACGTTAGTCAATTGACCTTTAATCTGTTCTATCCTATCCAATACTGTCAAAGCCCGAACACAATCTTCAGAGTCACTGGGCCGTGACATAATGGATCTCGCAGTTGTTAATGAAATCATTTCTCCTATCCAATAAACGTATAGCAAACCCAGTCCAGGGTTCAGGGTTATGAAACATTAACCTTGAATTCCGCAAATCAGCTGTCAGTTTATTCTAATCTCCCGATTGCTACAGGGACGTTTTGTTTTTATTTCTCTTCGTTTTATTTTTTAAAACTTTGACAAAAGCTTGTTTTCTTACAGAATCCTTAAAGATAAGTCCAAGTGTATTGGTTTTTAAGTCTAGCGGCGGTGATGATCCAAGATATGATGTTATTGGGAATTCCTCGCGTAACTGAAGAATAGAGATTATGCTAAATATTTTTACCACGATATCTATGGAAGCTGCTAATAACAATTGGTTTTCGGATGGAATAACCCAGGCATCAGATCTATAGACTCGCCATTTTCGCACTCTTGTAATCGCGGATTAAGAGAGACGATGGCCAGCTATCATTCCTGCATCAATGGATTACGCCATGACAGATTTGCTACCAGACTAGAGAACGAGTCTCACAAACTTTGCACAAACGGCGCAAGACCATTGTGCACAGGTCATGGATCACCACCAGTCAAGTGTATATTCACACAACCAGATAGATCTCTAAAGCCTTGTCTTAATCATGATGATATGGTTCCCAAATAAACATGTCAAAGACGTTGCTTTTATCTATGCAATTGAATGTATATAGCTACAACCGTCCACTAATATACTATGGACCCTCTGAGCTTCGGCTTTCGGACCTCATCTCAGAATCATCTTTTCAGATGGAATTAGCACGTTTAAGCTACTTTATTCACAAGTAGCCCACCGCTTAGTGCGCGTTGCGACGGCTCATCGTTACATGTGCTCGCCACTGGATTGGCCCTCTTCTATGAGTAGGCGTCCCTGTACCAGCTGGCGTCGCACTGCAATAGTCACTGAGTGAAGTTTTGATAACAATCTCGAGTAAATTTTGCACATCCCGGGCCTTACCCCATCTCACGTAGGAGACCTTGGCCGGACAATGATCTGGGTGCGCTCAATAGCGACTTCGTTGCTATCACCCAGTCGAGCGTTAATACCGTCCGCCCTCGTCGCGATGTCTATTTAAATATATCGCTTCGTCCATTGCACGGTTTGGATTAATTGGTTTTCCTATTATTGATTATTTGCGAGCCTTTTTGGTTCTTCTGACTGTATTGTAAGCACAACGTACTTCCAGGCAATTCGGCAAAGACTCTGCAGTTAAATCTTGTAGTCTGAATGTATAACATTAAACTAATGGCCCAACCAAGACTCCTATATGCTTGACAAACTCACCACAAACGAGAATCGTCACAACCACACGTCATATACAAATCAGACCTAATCAATACAAATAAAAACAGCATCAAGTTTTGACACGTCTAAGAGTATCAGCATCCCCACGAACATTTAAAAGTATATAAGTCATCCATGTGCTTGCCAAGAAAAACGATCCATAAAATGCTAGAGAAAACTAATGCAAAGAGTAATTCTCATAAGTTAGTAGTCTACAGCCCACCCATTTTCCTCCAAAAATTGCTAGACTAGTCAGCTTATTTATCGCGCGAGCGCAGCGTATTCGTTTAGGGCAACTCTCACCTCACACGCAGCCTTCAAACTTAGATTGGGTCGTAAGTCACTCTCGGTCAAGTACTCCCTAGTGAACGGATCAAATTTATGATTCTTTAGATGCTCCAGGATCACAGATCGCTCGAACGACTGCCCAGATTTGCTAACAACCGGATCTAAAGCCAATTAGCATAATTAGCCTATAACTGCGTGGCACAAGAAGCATACCATAAAATATATTAAAAGAGATTGGGTCAATTAGATAATCCGGTACTTCCCGTTTCCTATACTTCTCATCCGACCTTTCAAACGTCTGCTCCAACTGGGTCACTTGCTCGAGATACTCGTATTCGAGAATCTCTCGGGTCTCAATTCTTTCCTGCTGTGTGGCATCTGGATCTTGCTCAGCCGTCTTAATCTTCATTTCGTAATTGGCATGCAGAGTATCCTTCATTTCAAACAACAAGTGCCCTTCCTTCTCCACCCGGCGCTGCTCCATAATCTCCCATCGTCTTTTCTTTGCATTGAGCACGGTCTGAGCTATACTTGAGGCCGAAGGGGACTTTTGCTTCAGAGACAGTTCGTACGCAAGTTTGCAGGATCGTAGAGCCTCATTTGGCCTGTCTAGAGCTAACAAAGCTTGTCCTTTCTACATATTTGTTAACGTATGAAACCTAAACTAAACGGCAACGTAAACCCGGCAATTGACATACGTAAAAGTGTGCTTTCACTGTACATATGCGTTAGCATTACGTCATTGTACGAAAGGATATATACAATACGTACTTGAGTCAGATGTCAATTCCAATGCCTTCTGGCAATCAGCCAATGCTTCCTCGTACAGGTGCAATCGCAGTCGACATAGTGCTCGCTAAGTCTGTTAGTCAATGTTGCAGCGAGGACCTTTTTTCCTATGGTACTCACGTTCGTAAAGTACGCTGGATTGGATGCGTCTTGGATAATGCTAAACAAATTAGTATGCACTCGAGCAAATTTGACCAATGGCCAACACATACGCCTTGGTATACTCCTAGTAGACAAACCGTCAGTACCAATATTTCAGGACCACAAGCATTGGCTAAACATACCCTTATAGCGCCCTCATAGTCCTCGTGACTAAAGAGAGCATTACCGGCCTACAACAAATCAACCACAGGCCAAGACTATTATGAAAAACACCAACCTCCTTATGTAGCTCAGCCGGTTGCATATGATTAGGCGTGTTAATCGGTTTGTTTTTACTCCACTTCTCCTTGTAATAGTACGCGTAGAGAAGCTGGCCGGCAAGTACAATTAACGAAAGTATCCAAAAGACCGGTGAAAAGAACGGCAACAGTAGAAAGATCACTGTGGCTAAATTGACCAAAGACGGCGAAGACTAGAGCGTGTGCAAGTTAGTAAACAGTAGCCAGCGGACCATCCAAACTGGCCTGCACAAATAATAAACAGTAAAGCAAAGAATGAAGCTAACCTCTGAGGGGAATTGAATTAATCCGCACTGAATATTACCAGCTGCAGTTCAGTTCAACCGAGGCGACATGAAAAACCCGCTATAAAGAAGAATAAGCTGCGGAACGAACTAGTGGATGATAAGCTGCGAAATATCTATACACCGATTACTGAGATTAGAAAGCAGCAAACGTCTTCATCCAATGATTTCCGCGAGATAATTTAGTCGAGTTTATGGTCCAATGTATTCGCTCAACACGGACCCAGTTCGACGCCGCTTTCCGTGAGTTTCGAGCTGATGTACGCTCCAGATACCATGGCACATACGTATATTAAGGCACATTCAGCCGTATAGCCCGCGTACCCACACGTCGGGATGGAAGTTCCCCGCCGTTCCACAGACCGTCGTCATACGAGTCAACAGCAAAACACAATCTGCCACCAACGCCATCAAGATGATCAGTTCACACTTGCCTACCGTAATTTGAATTACTTGGTGAACACATCATTGTATTCTGTTTTAATTGGCCAGCAAGAAAATTGTGTTAAAGTAGGGACCAGACATAAACACGTGACCGCCTTAACCCCGTCGCTCTAAGGGCTTTGTACTGGCACTATCCTGCGTGAGCCGCACCGCGTATCAGAGGATGGACGCGACCAACGATGAGCGACTATTAGCACGAAGGCGTAGTCCAAGCGAACGAATTGGCTTGGTATTTTTAGCGCCGTTGTAAACATTCTGAATGGTAACCTTGATATTTATATTTAGAGACAAGGTATATTTGGCCGCACAGTGATGTCGCGATTGAGGGTCGGCGAGACGGCGGAGGATTCGCTTGAAATTGTTAAAATGCAGGAAGAGTACAAGGGGAAGATATCCGTATGTAAAGCATTTGATATCAAGATGATTTACTGTGTTAATTGCCGTATAGCAAGGGTCAGAGCACGACAATGACTCTGAAGACGAGTCGGAGGAAGATATCGACAGCAACGACGACCGCGTATCTCATAACAGCCATGTATCAGAATCGATCCGCGACCGACTGCTAAAGGACTCGATACCAAAATCAGGACCCTACATACAATCTCTGCGTTACTCCGAGACGCAGAAGGATTCTTCGGACTCGCCTGAAGAGGAGATGAATACCAAGCCGGGTATGGATCAATCTGATCATGCGGTCCACAAAGGCTCTACTATAGGCACCGACCCACAAGTATCGCGCGCTTCCTCTGGCACCCCGAGTGGCAAATCAGATGACAGCAATATAAATAATGCTGGCAACGTCGATGTTCCAAAAGACCCCACGAAGGTCAGCCAGTCTTCGCCCCTATTCCCATCAAGCACTGAAATCAAAAGGTACGAGACGCCCAACTACAAAATCACTCTGTCCCAAATCTTCAACGAACCAAGTCCCGACAGTCCGACCCCGCTCGAATTTCCGCCGCCGCAACAGACGCCTAATAAACAACGCTACGTCCCTCTCGCCGATTCCCAGGAGCGTCGGATGAGACTACGAAACGACGCTGCGGGGCAGCAAGACCCGTTTGAGAAGGAATTCGTACCTGGGCCAGTAAATCTTACCAAAGCTGGCGATGCAGGGCTCTCGAAGGTTTTTGGAAGGGGGGCGACACGGCTTGTTAATGTGCAGAAATTACCGCCGCATTTTGGCAGACAGGATGCGAGGGCGGCAGGCTTGCGGGAGCCGGACCAGATTACATTGCAGTTGCCGTCACCGCCTCTACCCCTGGTACCCCCAGAGCAACAGCGAGCAGGAAGAGTATTGACGCATGTTTCGGCCAGCGAAGATGATTCGTCTGGCCGACCGTCTGGTGGTGAAGTTCTAGACCCCGCCGTCACGCACGACGAGATAGACCATGCTTCAGATTCGAGCGACGTCGGTGATCCACCGAACGACGACAGTGAATTGGATAACACTATACCAGTTGGCCATGCCGACCTGACTAACTCCCGACACTTGCGATCGCCGGAAGTACAAGTTCCCCGAACGCAGGACGAGAACAATGAGGGCGAGCCGAACAGCGATACGCTGGACGAGACACAGCATATCACGGACCCGGGTAGTCAATTTAATCCGTTTACCAACCGCCGTGCGTCGCCGAGTCAACGTCTTCCGCCATCAAGTCCTCAGAAGATGCAGGAGAATCAGACTGCTATGGCACGACCTTCGTCGTCACCGGCGATTCTTTCACCTAGATCTCTGCATTCAAGACGACAATTTGTGAGCACCGACACGCCTGTAGCCGTCGCACCGACCGACACAGGACATGGAGAACACAGCGAAATCATCGACCTCTCGTCCTCGGCCGCGAAACCTTCATTACGTCCGGCTCCTGTTGATCAACAACAATCTCCAACACGTAGTCGAATTGCTCCACCACTCGAAACCGGCAGGGCAAAAAAGAAGAGACAGATATTAAACAACAGGAACGTAAAAGGGACAACGAACTCCAAGCAGGATGAAAGAGACATTGTAATTCCGGAATCGATCGAGGAGTCTCCACAATTGACAAAAGGTGATACTGTCGGCAATCAATTTGAACCGCCGCAGCCGCCGAAGCAGCAACAACCACAACCACCCCCGACATTAATATCCAAGATGCCGAAACAGAAATCGAGGAATCGTGACCAATCCAAGCGCACCGTCGACATATTCGAGTTTCTGGAGACAGACGAAAGACAGCCTGATATTCCGGCGCCCTCAACAACACGAAAGTCGGGACACAGTGACATAGAGGTCGAAGTGACCACTACTGCACAAAAGAAGGGACAAGCCGTGGTTAAGAAGCGGAAGAGGGCAGAGGCTCCTACTTCTGCTGCAGGTGATGACGATGGCAATAGACGAGGAGAAAGAAAACGGAGACGGACGCGAGAAACGTCGAGTGACAAGAGAGTCGAGAATATCGTGGAGGGGACTGTGGAGGAGGATATTCCTGAAACAGTCGCGATTCCAGATACCGTGCAGATTGCAGAAGAATTTGTAGTAACGACAGCGGGACCTGCGGAACCGGCCGCGAAAGGCGCGGATATCACTCAGCGGGAGGATCATGAGGAAGTTGATGAGCTTGCAGAGCCTGCCGTTAAGACACATCGATCAATTACATCCAGCAGTTCACTAAGCTCCGTGGACGATGAAGATTCGCGTGTCTCGTCGTTGTTTGACAGTGAGGATGACTACGTCGAAGGCTCCGACAAGATGAAACCACCAGCAGATCAGTCTACTCGTCAGGAGCGTCAACGGACAACAAGTCGCGCCAACGTCACGACGCCGGATCCGCGGCGGCCAAACTTCGACGCAACTAACGTTATATACCCCGACCGTGCGTTCGGACTCTGGACAGGGACAAGGCAAGGGTACTATCCCTGCCGCATCCTCCCGCACCAATCAGCCATGCTCCTTGCCGATCGGTCGAAGTCGCGCAAAGTTGACGTTGAGTTCGATGACGGGTCGACAGCAAAGTTGGATCCGCAGCATATCCGGAGCTTAGATTTAAAATTGGGAGATCAGATCAAGATTGATAAAGTAGGCCAACGTTCGAATTGGTACGAAATTGTTGGGTTGATGGCGAAACCGGTCGATGATGTGAAAAGTTTCAAGCCGTGTATCCGGGGCAACAACGTTTTACGCGTGCGGATGAAGGGGGCTCCAACTTCAGCGAAAACTCCGACTGCGGCCACAGGGGCACAGGAGGAGCAAGAGCTGGAGATTGAGGTTGAGAAGATATACGTGCCGAACGTGAAATGGCATCAATTCACGCAGCGGGCGGTGCCTGAACTTGTAGCTGCTTGCGTTCCGAGTCTGGCAAAGTACGCACTACAGCCAACTCTAGCCGACTACGGCGTCGAGGTAGCGTCGGCGCGGAACGAGAGAATGCGGAGCGTGTCGTCTGACGTATCACAACTTGAGGATGAGCTCCCGCGGACGAGAACGCCGATTGTGCAGTACGGCATGTCGCCTGGAGGCGGAGTTTCCTCGACACCTATTCAGCACTGGAACACGCAACAGTCCGGTATCGTCAAAAGCAATGTCAAGCACGGCATTTTCTCAGGAAGTGCATTCGCGCTAAGCGGGTACTCTGACAAAACCCGTGTCGAGCTGCAAAACATCATTATCTCGAACGGGGGCTGGTACTTCGAGAACGGGATCATTGATTTATTCGTGACCCACAGCGACCCTGTGGGCGGTGGAGTGAAGGTGTTGCCTCGTAAGACAGAATTGCAGGGTCTCAGGTTCGCGGCTGTGGTGTCGGAAGTGTGTTCGCGGAGATTGAAGTATCTGAACGCAATTGCCCTTGGCTGGCCGTGTATCACGAGCTCGTTCTTGATACGGTCTAGTGAGGTCGGCCGTGTCCTACCCTGGTGGGAGCATAGGGTTGTTCACACCGGAGAGTTGAGGAGTCTGATTCAGAGTGATACATCTTTGTTCGTGCTTGGATTTGGGAAGGGATGGGATCTGTGGAGCATGTACACTCGGCGATTCAAATTGTTGTATGGTCTGAATGTGATCATTCTAAGGAGCGCTAAGGGACAAGCGAAAGCCAAGAGCAATGAAGGTGTAAGTTCTTGCTTCATTATATTTCAGCGCCGGTATACTAAATTTTGTGTTGCAGTCATCAGCGACATTAATTTCGATGATGGGACCCAACATGATCGCATTCGCGAACGACACGAGAGCATTAACCGCGTTGCTCTCCCAGGCTGATTTACCATTTCGACAGCCGAATATTCCAGATGTTACGTACACTACACTTGCGGCGGCAGAGGAGAGTTACGAGGACGTGATGTATGCCAACTCGCGGCCGAAATTACGATGGGACTACGTGTATGTTGAGGGTGAAAAAAGTATGAGAACCAGTGTCGAGGGACAGGTTGGACAACATGCGCGGGTTTTGGATAAGACGGGATTAATTACGTGCATGTCTGTTGGAAGGATTGTGTAGATATTGTATATTTAGTGCATTACTGAGTCGAAATGGATGGTTTGCCATGGTCTATTAAGGAGCCGAAATTCGACGTCCCCGCGTCAGAACCTCAAACAAGCCGACCACAGTCATCAGAATGCAATATCTGGCCATCCGGTACTAATCCAGAACGTTATCCTCTCCAGTCTGTATTGATTCAAATTAAATATTCCAAGTAAATATATGTAGAACTTCTCTGACACCCATCCATCACAGTTCCTTGCCGTTTAAGCGACAAAGTCCAGATGAGTTCTTATGAAGCACCTAGTAGCTCTTCTGCGCAAACAAGTCAATAAGGAAAAATCACAACTGAAACATCTATCCTATTAACAAATAATAGGGAATCGGTTGCACTGTCTATTGTTGCGACGTTAAAACGGCGTGTTTTGAAGAGCAGGAAAAAAACAGAGCGGAAAAAAATTGTTTTTATTGGGTTGGTGTGCCTGCGCGCGACGGATACGGCAGAGACGTCATTACATTCAGGGGATCGTTTAGTGGCATATATGTCGCTATACTTGCGCACTTCAAGTAAGATCTGGCCGTGTTCACACTGTGTGGTGTAAATGGAAGCAAACGCAAGAATCTCGCGGAGATATCATTAACGTTCTTGACAAGTAAGATAGCTGAGCGATTGGCTTGGACAGTTCGTGTTTTTACAAAGTGCGGGCCTAATGCGCCGGAAGAGTGGCTGCGTCGTCGGATGCCACTTATCCGGCCAGTGTCAAGGACTGCGGAGCGGTAGCGGCGAAGGAGCCCCGACAAGTTCGGCTCGGAGTGACGTCGGTCTCATCAAATGAATGACATAATATATGTGATTTATGAAGATCACGGAACACAGCGATAAAATAGTAAGAAGAACATGCTTCAATGACGTGAATGTATACGGAGTTATATACTATGCAGTTAAAATAATAATATAAGTATAGAATAGAGGGCAAGACGACGCGATCTCCTGAATAAAAAGTGCGGGGTGGGATACCGTCGCAACGGAGCGCAGTCATCCCACACTGCGCTCCCCAGCAACACCAACCACTTGACTTGTACGGTATATGGTTATGTTGCAAAATAACTATTGTTTAATTTACTCATAAATTAATAACTGTTGGCAATCAGGTGCCAGTCGGAAGAACACGAGTACCGAAAGCGTGTCGGTTGGTGAGTCGGCAGGCAGCCGACCAGAAGCATGAGCTCAACATGACGTCTGGTCTCTAGCTGCTACCTTTAGTTAAGCCCGTTGCCAGCTCTCTCTTTTGCCCCGTCCCTTCCTGTTTGCCATATTGTTAAGAACTGCTCGCTTCTCTTCTCCGTCCTTTCCCCCCTGCGTTCATTGTCTAACTAATTCGACCCGCACTATTAAGATGGGTTCTGACCACGTGCCTGATGATTCTAAGCCTGCGTCTTCTGCGCCACACCAGCCACGTCCACCCCAACGCCCTACCTGCATCGATATCACAGAAACGAGGGAGGTGCCATCCAACATCCATCGAGAAACAGCAGACAATCCACTCTCTCCAACAAGCAATACTCGCGTTCGCAAGATGTCGCCTGCCGAGTTTCAACGTCGCACAAATGCCCGCCACAACGACGATGTCCTCGACGACGAGTCCGTCCTGAACCCATCCTCCCTGCTTTCGTCTGCCTCTTCCCAGGCTTCTGCTACATTTGCGACGGCGCCTACTCTGCGCCAGCGCGTCGAGCAACGGAAGCTCAATGCCGCAAATAAACTGATCGCCCAGTACGAGAGTCTCTTCTTTTCTGACCACGTCGATCAGCGCTGCACCCCTATCCAAAGATTTTTTCCGTCTGCTGTCTTCGATCCTTCTGCATCTGGCGCCTCTCCAGTACTTGCATCTGGGCCTCCGTCCGAACCTGTCTCGCTCGGTGACTCTTTATCCGAGTGGTGCAGAAAACTACGTCGAAACATGTTCATGAAGGCGCAAGGCGCCCGCACAAAAGTCTGGGACGCGTACGACCAAAGCGCGGCTCCCGACGATCGCTACAATACCATGTACAACACTATCTCCGAAATCAACAAGACTGCACAATCAGACGCTCCCATTCTACTCAAAGACAGTGGTTCATCGCCATCGTCTGCGTCACTTCCATCTGCATCTGCATCCGCATCCGCATCTGCATCGGCCTCAGACGACCGCGACCAAGAACCTCGCGTATTCATCGACCGCGCATACCCTACTCCATCTGCGTCCCAATTTAAACGCTGTCAACTCAACAATGGCAAAGGCGTCTGGGATACCATGGGCGTCTGGCGATGCCTTCTCGCCAATTCGAGCGGCAAGTTCGATCTCGGCAGTCCATCGTCTCCGCGATCGCAACTGTTTGCCCAGTTCGAAGATTTTATCGAGTGGAAGAGCAAGCAGCAATCGGATATTGGCATGCTCGTCGCTGATCAGGATCCTTTCGACATTGCCTCGACTGCCGCAGTCACCTCGAATATTGTTAATTCCCTGTTCGAAGGGGATAAACCTGCCGCCGCAAAGAAGCAGCATAGTGAGAATGCCAAGGTCGTGGGCCGTGGACATGTCACTACGACCGTGTTTGAGAATGGCAAGCTCAAAACCGTCAAGAAATCACAGACGTTTTACGACGACGGTTCGGTGACAGAGACAGTCGAGGAAAGCAAAGACCAGGCAGCGAACTCGCCCGACTTACCCGAATGGTGGAATCCGGAGAGCAAGTTCTGGACGCGCGAGCGTGACTTGTATAAACAGTTTACTGATCTAATCAGCAAATCGACCGACGATATCATGCGCACCGGCGCGGATTCTCTCGAAAAGACGCTAAAGTTAGTGGACAAGGCCATGGATCTCGAGTCGAGCAAGCTGCAGGACGCCATGAAGAAGATTTTCCCCTTCGGCTGGAAGGAGGACGATGACGACAAGAATAATAAGAAAAAGTAAACTTGCGGATCGAAGGATTGGGAATATACACGGTTGGAATGGTTAAATTGGTATTGGTGTATAAAAGGTGTTGAATTTTGTATATTCATTTGTTTATCCCGTCATGTCACATGAATTGCTTGCCTAATACAATGCCTCCCATGTTTCTTTGTTTATTAATGTCCCACAATACTTAAGATAGTATTACACAGGAACAATTGAAGTACATTAACCAAAACCAAACGCCGAAATGATCAAGCATCTCGCTCCTCGCCGTCCTTCTTAGCCACATCCTCCTCCTCATCCTCCTCGTCTTGCTCCTGCAACTGGTGCGCAAGCTTCAACGCATCCTTCATCTCATAATGCTTCTTCCGCATCTCCTCAAACCGTCTATGTCTCTCCTCCCCGCCATCGTGAGACTCGTCATCTTCGTCTACCTCACCTGGGGCTGTGTCGTCCAAACTAATCCTCCTCTCACCTTCTTCCCCATCTGTCACAATCGTTGCGCTCGAAAACCTAGGGACAGGCACCACCTCCTCCGGTTCACCAAGGTCCAATCCGGGCACATCGTCCCGACCCCGATTGCCATTAACGCCGTTCAAAACAATCCCATCACTCTCGTCAAAGTCATCGTCGTCAAGCAGATCTGACAGATCCACAGAATGCGCGTACGGTGTCTTTGGCTCCGTGATCTTCATTGTCGCGGTGCGTTCTTGCTCGGTCAAATATATATTCGCCTCATCCCACTTTAACCGAGCTGCCGCATCTGCTTGGCCATTCCTACTGGCAGCCGCATCAGATGACGAACGTGATAGCCTGCGTGTGTTGAGATTCTCATGATCCCCGTGCTGCGCGGCATTTGTCCGCGTATTACGCAGCAGAACTTCGTGGTCGATCGGTGGTGGCTGCTGGTGATATAGCTCAGCAGGCGGCGGGTTCTTTAGAATGCCTCTGGGATGTGATGATGTCGACGCATGCGACTGAGATGCCGACATTCTCTCAAAAATGATATCTAAAGAGAGAGAACGGTTGAATAATTGTTCGCAATAATTATTTGCGCAATCAATATTCTCGAACAAAATGTGGTACCTGTGTATCCGGACCTGTCGCGATGACGTTTCACAAGCCGGGTGCTCCGACCTGCTCCCACAGCACGCGTGACATTCACGTGATGTTTATCTCTAAACCTAACCCTGTGCAGACTACTGCAGCTTAGATTATGCCGTAGATGGAGTGGTGTCAGGGTCAACGTTGTTATTGTTGCTTGGGAGTAGAAAATTTTTTGTGCCTGACGAAATCTCCCAACGGCCGATATTAGCTGAGACCTCCGACCGCCTAAGTATATGCGCACTGCATTCTCGTCTTGCAGATATCGCTGCAGACTAAGTAATTGGTAGGGATGAAGGTTACGTGGAAGGATATTGCGCCTGTGCCGAACTCGACGGAGTAAGTGATTTGTGTTAGATCGAGATTATACTGAGGGGGGTAAAGGGGACGAGGCCATGCTAATTACGGAGCGGACAGGTTCCTTGATGTCGTGCTCAATCGGACGCAGAGAAAAACTCCGACGGTTATTCGGCCCGGATTCAAGATTTCCCGTATCAGGGCGTTTTACATGCGTAAGGTGCGGTACACGGCAGGTCAGTAAATATGTTGTCGCGCAAGTCGAGGAGGCGCTGATAGCGTTTAGATGGCTTCACGGAGAAACTTCAAGAGATTGTGGATTCATTCCCTCGGTTAGACGACATCCACCCGTTCCACCAGGATCTGCTCAACACACTCTATGACCGAGACCACTACAAGATCGCGTTGTCGCAACTGTCGATGGCGAAGCACCTCGTAGAGCAAGTCTCTCGTGACTACGTCCGTCTCCTCAAGTTCGGACAATCGCTCTTCCAGTGCAAGCAGCTCAAACGCGCAGGTATGGGCCGTATGGCAACAATCGTCAAGCGACTCAAAGATCCGCTGCTGTACCTTGAACAGGTGCGCCAGCATCTCGGGCGTCTTCCAGCTATCGATCCTAATACGCGCACGCTTGTCATTTGCGGGTATCCAAACGTCGGCAAGTCGTCGTTCTTGAAATCGATTACGCGTGCTGAGGTTGACGTCCAGCCGTACGCGTTCACTACAAAGTCGCTCTATGTCGGGCACTTTGACTACAAGTACCTCCGGTTCCAGGCCATAGATACTCCCGGAATTTTAGATCACCCACTTGAGGAAATGAATACGATTGAAATGCAGTCTATTACCGCCATCGCGCACTTGCGTTCCTGTGTGCTCTACTTTATGGATTTATCAGAACAATGCGGGTTTTCCGTCGAAGCTCAGGTGAACCTCTACCACTCCATCAAGCCCCTCTTTGCCAACAAATCAGTCATGGTCGTCATCAACAAAATCGACGCCATGAAGCCGGAAGATCTCGATCCTGAGCGCCAGCAACTCTTACAAACTATCACTGCGGAGTCGAACGTTGAGATCATGCAGTTATCTTGCCATCTCGAGCTCGGTGTTATGGAAGTCCGGAACCAGGCATGCGAGAAGCTCCTTGCCGCCAGAATTGAGCAGAAGATGAAAGGAACGAAAGTTAACGATGTGCTGAACAAGATCCATCTCGCGACGCCGAGTATCCAGCGAGACGGG
The DNA here is from genome assembly GCA_030568275.1 of Lipomyces orientalis. NCBI lineage: Eukaryota > Fungi > Ascomycota > Lipomycetes > Lipomycetales > Lipomycetaceae > Lipomyces > Lipomyces orientalis. The sequence goes on from JAJLTP010000002.1 coordinate 423,045, forward strand.
GTCGAGAGGAAACCACATATTCCGGAGGCTGTGCTCACAATGCCGAAGTATGATCCGAATGACCCTATGCGTCGGAAACTTGCACGGGATATCGAGGCCGAGAACGGTGGCGCGGGCGTGTACAATATTAACTTGAAAGACAAGTATCTACTGGAAAAGGACGAGTGGAAAACTGATATCATGCCTGAGGTTTTGGACGGAAAGAACGTATACGATTTCTTGGACCCGGATATTGGTCGCAAGTTGCAGGAGTTGGAGCAAGAAGAAGAGCGCCTCGAATCAACTGGGTTTTATGATTCCGATGATGAAGATATTTTTGAGACCGAGGAAGACGCGGATATTAGAATGAAGGCAGAGTGGATCAGAGAGAAGAAGAAGTTGATCATGAAGGAAAGCAGGTCTCGCAAGGCGCTGCGCAATCGCGCTATTATACCACGCTCCAAGCAACGCAAGACATTGTCCGCAATGGAGAAGCATCTGGATGCCATCCACGTCGACCATTCTGAGCTGTCGGAGCGTGCACGCGGTCGAGCTGAGTCCCGCCACGGGCCCGGGATAGAGGCAGGCGTGGACGTGATCATGAGCGAAGCCAAGCGATCAAAATCCCGATCCCGGGCTCCATCAGCAACCTCTGTTGCGCCCAGCAGATTCGATGCCGGATTAGCGAAGCAGAGTCTCCGTGTGAAAGCCGACCGGATCGAGAAAATGCACCAGCGTGAGCGGAATAGACTTGGTCGTGCGGGAGAGGCAGACAGGCACTATACTGAGTCTATGCCGAAGCATTTGTTTGCTGGTAAAAGAGGCATTGGCAAGACGCAGCGTCGTTAGAGAAGGCTTTGTTGGTATTTTTGTCGTTTGTTGTGGAATTTGTCTTAATTGGGTCATTAAAAGTTATACTTATACTTTCTATTTGATAGGTAAATGGATGGTTCATTTTGCATTACTTGGACCCGTACTCCCGTCATTGTTGCGTAGTCCGCTCTACTAAGCAGCCCTAGCTACATCGCCGTGAAGCGCGAAGTGTGGTAAAAATCCTTCGCTAAATTATATGTTCGCTAGCGGTGCCAGTGCCACAAGTTCGCCTTTTGGTTGAAAGAAGTATATGATAGGTGTCACTAGTCAGTAGAAGTTCGCCTAAAATTGGGTCCTTTGCAATCTTGAAAGTTTGCCTGCTGTAGCGCGGTACAATAGTATTTTGAGGGCGACCTTTCGACGCTGAATGCCTTGCTTCCTGACAACAAAATTGCCATGTTTATGACATAATACCGCGTAAACTCATGAGTTCCACACACGTGCGGTTATTCAGTCCCCAGGCCTGAATCCGCAATTTGTGACTGACTTAACTGCTGCTTGGACAACGACTGATGCTGGTTGGAGTGTACACTTTGGCGTGGAGTGTCCCCCAAGAGGGCAACTGAACTGCGGTGCGTGATACTATCTGTGTACATAGGCCGACTCGTAGGTGAGGTTGGGACTTTAGAGTTTAGACTATAAAGCTTATATTCGCAATCGACATCAATATGACCTGCACACAGTAAACCGCCGCGAAGACTCCTACTACTCCGGGCATGAATCTGCGAGGGCTATCCCCGCTCATTTGCAGCGACAAGTACACATGTCCCTGCCTTTTCCCACCGCATGAAGCGTGCCGAGCGTGAAGCTATTCGATCGCAACTCCCAAGAACAGGTTGAACAGCAAGTTTTTGACGAGACAGCTACCATTCGAATAGGAGCAGGATCACAACTAGTCTATGTAACGTCGTCAGGACTCCTCCGTCAGACTCTCACCAACCGCGTTCTACACATTTCGACCTGCAGAGCAATTGCCAGCCTTCCTCACTTACTTTTCACTACTCGTCAAGCATCAAAGTCTACGGACATAGCAATGACGTCGGATTTCGTACGCCGGCAATATAGCCGAGTGAGAGAGTCTCTGGGTAGAATGAAATGGATTAGGTTACGACTATTAATTATGGCGCTGATGCTAGGCTATTTCATGTTAGCAAGGAAAGCAGAGAAAACTTGTGATCAACGGACAGTCGCTTCGTTTAGGACAGGACTTCATCTAATATTTATCTCCGCACAAGCGGAATGTGGAATGCAAGCCTTCATTAGTGTTGCTTTCGCCCTTGAGCAGTATTACCGTAAGGCTGCGTACGCACAAGTAGTAAAGCTTGTGGCTTATTCACTCGGATATGCAGCATATGGCGTATTAATAACATGCGGCCACAGGTGGAGGCATGACGTGCCACTTGCATATTTAGCAGCTGGATTACCTGCCGAAATTATTCAATTTTACATTAATTAGCAGCCGGGACTATTCAATTTTTCATTAGAAGGTAATTTGTAGTTAGGAAATAGAGTTATTAAATTGTAAGTTATTTACTTGTATTAATATTGTTTTCCTTCATTCCTTCAACTGAATCGTTATTTGGAGTCACAGGCAAACAGATGGTCTAAATCTCCTGGACTGTTGATATCAACCTAGGTTTGCATCAATCTGTCGCATGAAAGCCTGAACCTACTATATCTCATGGTCAAACGTTATCTTTGGCTTTGGAGTAGGAGGTCCTACGAAAATTTTTGGAAGTGGCCGCTGGCAAAGTACTCATAGACTGAGAGGACTTAAGAAGCAGACTAAGAGTATGCGCCCCTTACGCAGTAGAACGTAATCACACCTTTAGCTTAACACATTTAACACTCTAGACCAGAACTATTGTATGACGGCGCGTGTTCCGCAAAGCTTGGCTGGGCATTATCAAGATTAAAGTTTCAATATGTTGATCAAATTAACCCACATGGTGATATCATGTTCGAAATTGCCCATCCCCGCTAAAAAAGAATCACTTGCGAGGCCTGGATGTCAGTGCGATTATTGCCAGGTCCAAAATTATCTCATCAACCATGTCTCAATCTGCATCTTTGGCGCAACAAAGCGAAAGACTTTGAACTCTTGCTCCCAAGTCGATGCGCATGTCCTATTAGCAGTCGTAGTTCCAACCTACGTGCTTGCTCACAGTTCCGCAATCTGAACAGCCCAGACCGAATCGCAAGAAAACTAGTGGTCGAACTTGTCGTCCCATTTTCTTACGGGACTGCGCGGAATATCTACCCTGCTAACACCACTTTCGCATTTAGTTCCGGTTTAAGTATGCGAGGCTAGCTGTATAGCGGGGGACACAGTCCGCACGGGACTGATCTCACAAGCAGGCACATCACAGGCCGGTTGCGACGTTGACGTTGGTGGGCACTAGTAACGACTTCATCGTGATAGCGAACGAGCGCGCGATCAGAACAACCAGACACGGTAGTCAGCCAGTTCAAAAACAGCGCGCGGGTATTTTCTGTTTCTGAACGAGGGCATTGCCGCGTCAGATAGACTTACACGCGTAGGGATTGCCCTTATTTGACTTCAGTAACCAGAGTAACGCGGATTCCAGGATGTTTGGAGACGACCACTGAACAATTAAGGGCCATGTAACAGGCAACTGCCGGTGAACGCCGATTCAAAATTCCCGACGAACGAGCGGCGGCGCTTGTGGCGTGTTCGCCCCATCGCAAGGCGTCCGTGGCGGTGCTGCTTACAATTGCGGTGCCATTGATTGGCTGGGGCCCAATTGTGTCAGCAACATTATCTGCACACTGATTGGCTGCATTCTTAGCGCGGCAAGCACGCAAGAATGGCCAACGTGGCAGTCAGAGGCAGGGTAACAGCTTGTTCTCATGGTTTCCCATGCTAGAGGGCCGCACGCCCCGAAAAAGTGCCTCCACTGCTATAAACAGTTCTCTCGGCTATAAGTGTGTTGCCTTCCCCTGTCCACACCGACTTCACCATCACTCTAGTCGTCGTCGAACTTCAGGGAATTATTCTCATACGTGCATTTTGCTCTACCTCACGTCTCCTCTTTTGCTCGCAATGTCTCCAATTGTTGCTTTGGCTTCTCGGTCGTTCTCCCACAGAGCGGCCCCGTCTATGCGTTCGTCGAACAAGATGAGCTTCGTCATTCTGTCCTATATCGCTATGGGAATGACCCTGCCTTTCGCGTTGCCACTTCGATCAAGTCTAAGCCACGAGCCGTATGTGTATTCCTATCTAACGATTGGGAAGAAGTCATTAACATAGCTGCAGTTCACCTCGGATTAACTTTGGATACACCTCCCACTCACATTGCCCATAAGCGGCACGTCTACTGCCGCTCACCTTTTTTTTGTTGGCATTTCATTCGGACTGCAACTGCATGCATAGTTCATCTATTTAGTCTCACGTCTACAAGAATTTGTAATTTTATGGTTATTAATGCCTTTCATGACGGCAAACTGGCTTGGGTTTTTTTGGTTTACAGTCATATATCATCTGCAGACTCATCCCCGGGGTGATACTATTTTGTGGGCTGGACTGATCCTTTGTATATATCATTTGGGAGTTTTATTTAGGGTTTAGGGAGTTGCATCGGAATTAGTGTATTGCAATGCACAGGTTATATAGGTTTTATTAGAATTTTACATTATGGATCGTACAATCTTTCAATGATGACTTCAAATCTGAGCTGTCCGATACAGCGAGGGAAATCAGGCTCGTTTTCAGATATGAGCTTTAATCGTGCGTCATCTGTCCATGCAGCCAGTCACCGTGGACGAGTTCACCAGTGGAGTTCCTCCTCGCCTTAATAGGTTTCTTGGGTTGGGGCTGCATACGTCATGAGTGACACATTTGTCCTTGCTGTCTCTTGACTGAACCTGCCTTCGAGGACAGAACGTGTTGCCCCTGAGCATCGTACGGCGGCTAGGGCCAGTCCTAGATGACTTCGGGACGAAGCGAGTTATCCATGCCAATACTAGATGACAACTTGATCTATCTAGATTATTCATGCAATGGTACCAAAGGATCTGATAATAGCGGTCCTGCTTCCATTGGAATGTCTGGGGCTGCTCCTCTTCGCCCGCGGTTTTTTTCCCTACAAACCAGTGTTTCATGGATACGCTCCAATTGAACCAGATGCCCCGCCTGCTGTATCTGAAAAGGTTATATTTATGCTTGTCGATGCGCTCAGAAGGTTGATATACCTAGATTTATAAGCAGTAGCTAGAAATCTGACATTGTCCAGTGACTTTGTTTTCTCAAATGAGTCGTCTATGACTTTCACCCAGAGGTCTGTCCCATATTATGAATTGCTGACCAATTTGCTCACTTGTGCCAGCCTAATATCATCTGGAAATGCGATTCCTTTTACAGCTCGCGCAGCTCCACCTACAGTTACTCTCCCGCGAATCAAGGGCGTCACAACAGGCTCAGTCCCTAACTTCCTCGACGCAGTCCTTAACATTGCAGAATCCGACAGTTCTTCGTCGCTCATAGGACAGGACAGTTGGTTAATAGAGTTCAAGCGACGACCAGTCCCAGGGAAGTTGGTCATGTTTGGAGACGATACTTGGCTCAAATTGTTCCCGGGAATATTTGATCGGTCCGATGGGACCTCGAGTTTTTTCGTTTCGGTTAGTCAGGTGCAGTGTCTAGTGGATTGGCGGAATGGCGGTTGATCTCGCGAATAGGATTTTACCGAAGTGGACAATAACGTGACGCGACATCTTGATTCGGAATTAAAGACGGGTGATTGGGATGTCATGATTTTGCATTACCTGGGTGTCGACCATATTGGCCACAAAGGCGGTCCGCATAGGTAAGTTATGAATGCCACTCTACTATTAGTTACTAAGTTGCCTAATTGCGCTTAATAGCCCATTTATGCCAGATAAGCAAAAAGAGATGGATCAGATAATTGAAACGTTGTATGGCTACGCCCAGAAGCAAGCGACAGACGGAAAGTCGACATTGCTCGTCCTTTGCGGAGATCATGGAATGAATGAGGTGCCTTACACTTATTAATATCTGCATAGCATATGGTACTGACCTACTGGCAGATTGGCAATCATGGAGGTTCATCGGCAGGCGAAATGGCTGCAGCATTACTCTTTGCATCCCCTTTATTCTCAATGCGTGGCGCAGGACTGCCAGCTCCGTTAGAAAGGACTGGTAATTACGAGTATTATAGTGTGATAGAACAGGTTGATATTGTTCCATCTATTTCCGGATTAGTCGGTAATCCATTTCCGATGAACAACATCGGCGTTTTCATACCAGAATTGCTACGATTTTGGTCAAGTAGGTAAGCTATGGTTGCGAGACGGCGAATACGGAACTAATATCACCTTAGAATCTGATCAAATAAAGCTCCTGCGTCAGAATGCGGGACAGATGTATCGGATTTTGAAGGAGGCGTTTAGCACAATTGGTACACCAGTTACTGATGTTCAGGCGCTCCTTGCCGGAGACGATATTGACAAAATCAGAGGGCTGTGGCATCAGATCGAGGAGCCGCACTTTGTTGAGTCCGACCGTCCGGTAGAAACTCTGTATGCTGTATGTATACTTCTTTCTGCACCTGTATGGCATTAATGACGAGATAGTTCTTACGATTGGGCCAAAGTCTCCTGTCTCGAACGTCCAGCAATTACGATATACCAAGCATGCTGATCGGTCTAGGCTTGGTATCTTGGCTCTCATTGCTCGCATTGCGACGCGCATTGCTTTCCACGCCCGCAGATTTGGTAACGAAGGTTGCCTTCGCAGTCGGAATAATTGCACAAGCAATGACGATGTTCGGAAGCAGTCTAGTAGAAGAGGAGCATTATTTTTGGTACTGGTTTGCCTCGGCGTGGATAATGGCCCAATCAATAATGAGTGCGCGAGGGCGGTCGAGAAAAACTGCCGGGATTCTGATATCACTGCTTGCTGTGTTAACCATACTCCGCCACTATCATCACACAGGTAACATTGTAACATGGCAAACACGATTGCGAGACTAACATGACGCTACAGGCCAAAAATATGCCGGTTCATATGATATCGCTCAATTCCTATCAACCGATGTCGCGGTGGGACTGCTTTGGTTCTTCATAGTTCTGGAGCATCTCCTTATATTCAAGAACCTACATTATTACGTATTTGCAGACGTGTCGCCATTGATTGCGTTTGTGTGTTCGTTTACGCCTGTCCTCAGTCTGTTTTCCTTTAAGATGTCAATGGCGTTGGAGGCCGGAGACGTTGTGCCTCCAGCATTGGTTGCCATTACCCCTACATCTACAGGAGCCGGTCAGCTTCTCAATCGTGCGCAGACATCCTTTCTATCGATTATAGTATGCATGATATTCCATATTTTGTCGACCGTGTGGAATACGAAGAAAGGTGAGTGATTGTACGACAAAGCTATACCCCGACATGGTATCAGTTAACCCAATTAGATCCGTTTAAGTTTATTCGGGGAACTTTTCACATAATGGTGCTTCTTCTAGTTGTACAAACCAGATCAATCAATATTCCAATCTTCGTGCTCTACGAGATAATTCACTCGTTATCTCGGAGATTCGCCGCTCAACATCAGGCCACAACTCCGCTATCAATAGTTCTGTCGACACTGATATGGCAACGCGTCTCATTTTTTGCAGCGGGGAATTCGAATTCTTTGGCTACGGTCGATCTCTCGAACGCGTACAACGGCGTTTCAGGATACAGTGTGATTCCGGTTGGTATTTTGGCCTTTATCAGCAACTTCTCTGGGCCGATATTCTTCACGCTATCTGGTATCGTCCAGCTTTCGATCTGGAAAAATGCTTCTGGTTCGACGCGCTCGTTGGAGGACATATTTACTGTCGATTTCCTGTCACTGATGCACGCTAGCCATGCCGTATCGTTGATGGCGGTGATGGGAGCTTGCATGGCACTCCGATCGCATCTATTTATTTGGACAGTATTTTCGCCCAAACTGCTGTATGCTGTGGGCTGGTTCGTGCTGCAGCAAGGGGCAGTTGATACGATCTTTGGCTTACTTATAGTTCTGGTTTCAGATTTGCTGTGAGGGTCGACGGTTATGTACTATAGTAGAATATAGAGTGTTCCAGGGTTTGTATACAACAACCATGTTCAAGTTACAACCTAGAACATTTCCTACTAAATACAAACGCCATATATTTACTTTAAACTATACACATATATGTACAACACGGGATACGTCCGTTGCCGTCAACCTGTCGTCCTATTCTATCTCTTTTCTCTCCTTATTGTGCTTACTTAGAATGGTGTCGATGTCAGGACTCTTGACAATGTTAGGAGGACTGAATATTCGTTCGCCACCAGCATTTTTGATGAACGAAATGCGATTCTTGATTTTGTCCTCGAGGGCCTTGACCCTGTCGTACTTGAGAGCACCATAAGGTCCGCCGAGGATGACCTTCTTCACAAATTTCTCCGCTCGATCACCACCGTAATACAACGCGATAGCGCCGATAGAAGCCCATACAGTCTGCGCAGTGACTTCTAAAAGTCCGCTACGCCGCGGATCGACGTTCTGCAAGGACACGAAGTGTCGCGCTGGTTCCCATCGGATAGCTTCAATCAGATTCGCCATTTTGCCGACTTCGTATAGCGGTTCCCGACTCTTTAACAAATTCTGTGCCGCATCCGAAAAAAGAACGTCGAGGTCTCGGCCGCCGACTGCTGTGGGCTTGTCTGATGGCGTATTGGCCAACGCGAGTGACGTATGGAATGTGAATAATTTGCGTCCTGTACTTCATATCAATATACCGCCCAAATCCAGCACCCCTGTACAGCCCTCCAAACGTACCGTATAGTGCTAATCTCTCGTTGTATGGGTGCGACCCATGACGAAAACTCTTATGCGTAAACACTTGTAGGAGTAAACCTGTGGGTATCTTGAACGACTCTGGGTCTGCCTTGGTCAATTTATCCCACGCCATGGTAATTCGCACAAGCTTCTCTTCTTCGCGCTTCTTAACGTCAACATCGACTGGTGTCTCGGTAACTCGAGCCTCGTCGTTTAAGCCGTCGAGATATAATATTGTCCGCCGGGCATCCTGGCGGAAGACAACCCCTGTTCGTTGGGCCGCAAGCGGCCGTAGCATTATTCGAAAGGGGTTCATGTTCTGTAAATATTAGCACTCATGGAAAAGTTAGAAATACCTTTCTGAGAAATTACCATTCGATTGTTATACCCGAGTACCATACGTCTGGATATTTTCTTGCAATAACAAAAGTTAACTACCAGGCACAAATTTTGGAACCAAGGCCGGGTACCACACAATTAACTAACCAGAGGGAAAGGGTTGGCTTTTCAGGTAGAAAAGTTTTGCTGGACAACTTCCTCCTCTTAATTGCTAACTCACTCCAGGAGAATATTTGTCGGGTTGCGATTAAAGTGATTCGTAGCTTATATGGGTCAATATTCTATGAGTTGGGTCACCACTTAATAGGTTAGTTTGTTTTTGATCTCTCTTTTTCTGTGACGGTCAATATGTGGAGCATGGCGGTTTTTTTCGAAGATGATTTTTTTTTGTATCTTGACTCTTAACGAGGTGGAGGATATGATTTCTCAATAGACTACAACGGTATCTGAGATAATATAATTAATTAGCCATATGATCCTATATTCAGTTTGAGGACTGGGCTAACAAATCGGTAGGGTGTTTTTGGTTTCGGGATGAAGAAACGGAATTTGAATGCAATCTACCACTCCCCTCTTCCTGTCGAGGTAGTTGCTCTACCACCTCTGGTACCGCATAATCCAATCTCAGTCGCATACTATGTATATCAGTTAGTGTTTGTCCCTTTCTTGTGGGGGTTTAAGCGTCGCCGGAGGCTTACAGCGTACATGGAACTGTATACAGACTCTGTCAGTTCCTATGTTTCGAGTATAGCTGTGGGTTCGTATGAAGACATGCAGGAACTATGGAAAGCTGGTTTCTTTGGAAAAGGAACGCAGAGCCGCAGCGATCCCACGTGGGTGCTGCGAACTTCCAAGCGTTTGCAGGAGGCTTCTGGCGAGACCGAAATCGTGGCTCCTGAAGAGGTAACGGCACGCCGTAGGGCGGCTCGCAAGAAGTTTAAGAATGCTCGAGCGTTAGTTGAACAAGGCGTTGTCTCTAATCCTGCTGACCCGGAGAAAGTCGAGACCAACGAGGAACGTCGCGGACAAAAACTTACGCGAGCAGAAGACATGGCACTGAGGGATTCTGAAGGCAAAGTGCGACAACTGGAGAAACTGCAATTGACTTTCCAGGAAGCGTTTTTTCTTGCTTATGCTCTGGACATAATCGACATATATGACGGTAGAACGGGAGTACGTTTGCTTTTATTCTCTTTGAAATCAGTGGATCTGTCTAACTGTGACTAGGACTTGGTGACCGTTCCTTATCTACTGGGCCTCCTGATGCCAGACTGGAGTCCTGACAACTCGTTTATTGTGAACTACGTGGTCTACCATCACTATCGATCACATGGCTGGTGTGTGCGCAACGGAGTAAAATTTGGAGTGGATTATCTTCTGTATAAGCGCGGACCGCCATTTTCCCACGCTGAGTTTGGTGTGATCGTCATTCCTCTTTACAGTGATGAATCCAAGAATCAACTTATGCGCAGGGACTGGTATTGGAGTTCTGGTGTGAATCGCGTTGTGGGCGGCGTCAAAAAGACTATGGTGCTGTGCTACGTTAAGGTTCCGGATTGCATCGACAAGTGGCACAGTGTCGAGGAATTACTGAAGATGTATGAAGTGAGGGAAGTTGTACTACGGCGTTGGATTCCGAGCAGAAATCGTGACTGAGAAGTCTGCATACTTTATGATACCTTGTACATTTATCGCATGGTCGGCGTTTGGAGTTTGCTTTCAGTGAAATTGCCTTTATCTTACTTCTTGGATTAATATCATCTATCAAGTTTATCATTAGATATATCTAGCTATTCGTACAAACGCCCTGCGTCAAGTGATACACCGTGCCATTAAAGATTTAACTATGGAAACCGTTGACATCATACCCATCTAAATCTCTCCTTTCCAGGCCTTTTCCACGAATGAGCACCCCCTGCCGGCCTTTGATATGCAAACGTAACTTCTTTTATCTGGTAATATACATTTCTCTTCGGAATCGGGGAAGAGACACGGACAATCCACTGGCTTCTTCACGCATGCGAGTGTATCTTGACACACGTAATCGTTGCATTGGACTGATCAATCATTGCACGTTAGACTAGAAAGAGGACTTGAAGAATTGAAGTTGCACCTACCATTTTCATAATTTTGCTCGTACCACATCGGACTGCCTTGTGTGTATCCGTCTCCCCGTCCACCACCTCCGGCACCCTCAAACATATGCTCGAAGAAATCAAATTGCGCCCGAACAAGTAGCGGTACTTGCAGTAGCACAGCGGCCACGAGAAGGAGCTTCATATCTCAACCCTGTTTAAACTATCTCTCTAGCTTAAAGCAGCCAGAGTTCAATTGCGCTGGGATACACTCTGTTGAAACCAATTAATTTAGAGGGTCGTGGATCGATTCGAAGCTACGTGTTACTACGTGCAACCTGAAATCACGTGCCATCACGTGGAACGTAATGGTCGTCGGGACGTCATTGTGAATGTCTGGACACTGTTCAAACGTCACCACGACTTTCAAGCCTATCGCGCCATTGATCTGGCCTTTATCTCGATATTGAAGATGTCTGACTCCGGTGAACATGATACTTTGAAACTGCAATTTATGGAGCTGACCCAGGCTTCGCCTGAAGAAGCTGGCGCGTTTTTGGAGAGTGTGGGTTGGGACTTGGATGTAAGTCGTTCATTGAATATTTGGTTGGTAATTGCCTGGCCACAACACTGGCGTATTTTCTGGTCGTTTGAGAGAGTATTTCTGTTATTTCTTTATTTTTTTGTGTTGATTAGTGCAATTGTGTGTTTGTCGGATCATGCTTATATTGGCAATTAAGACGTTATTCTAATCAAAATATTGTGCGTTAGGCTGCAGTCGACGCATTCTTTTCCGCCGCTGACACTGGCAATCCTTCCGCTGCCTTCCACTCTTCCGCATCCCAAGAGCCAGAAGACTTCGACAAAGACTTTGACGAAGAAGAAACCAGTGTTCCAGCAGGTACTTTCGCATCGTCCACTGGCGGTCATATTTTAGGGTATGATGTTTTTTTTGTTTGGATTTGTGGTTTGTTGCGGCGGTTCTCGTCCAGAGTTCGGTGGTGTTCTTCTCGCCATTGCGGCAGCGCAAAACAACCGCATCACGGCAACCCAAGTTTTGGGAACTTCTACTAATATGGGCTGTTATTACAGTGGCGGAGCTTCCAGTATGTCTCAAAATAGTTCAAAACGCCCTGGTGAGTCGTCGGGACGCGTGAGAACTATGGCGGATCTCAACAACGACAGCGGTGCCAGTGGTTCTCCCTTTGGATCGCGTTCTCCTTCAGCACATCCCGGCTCAGATGACGAAGGATCGAGTTTTGGAAGTGCGTTCAGAAGACGGCAGCCCGAGGATCTCTTTACCGGTGGCGAGAAGTCGGGATTGGCGGTGCAGAACCCTGACAGCGACCGTCACAGACTTGTTCGTGACCTTTTGCGGAGGGCTGAGCTGTGAGTGTGGCAGAATAGCCGTTGATAATGGCGACGATGAATTAACTGTTCCTAGTGGTGGCCAAGAGGAGCCTCCGGCACGTGCGCAACCGACACAAAGCAGATTCACTGGTGCTGGTATATTTACCGCTTGTTCGTGTACAACACCAAATTACTGACGTCGACATAGGCCATGTCCTTGGAAGTGATACCGTTGAATCGCGAACGATTCCGGGTTCTAGTTCAAGCAGAGCACAGCCTGATGCATCACCTGTCACTAGAACACTTACATTTTGGCGGGACGGATTTAGTGTCGAGAATGGTGATTTGTTGAGATACGATGATCCCGCCAACCAGGAAATACTGCGAGCTATCAACAGCGGGTACGCGTTACATTTGTGGCGTGTGTGCTGCATGAAGCTAATATGTTTATATAGTCGCGCTCCATTGCATCTTCTAAACGTAAATCCGGGACAGCATGTCGACGTTCGTGTCGAGCGCCGCATGACCGAAGACTATGTTCCGCCCAATCCGTCTAAAGGGGGTTTCTATGGCACTGGCCATCGTCTTGGTTCATAATGGCACGCCAATTTCAGGTTCGGGAGCATGTATTTGTTATCTGTATGTTAATTGAGTTGGTACTCTGTCGTTATAGGCTAGAACTTGTGAGCTCTATCATAACTTAGCTTGTAGTTTAGTTGCGGAAGTAAATTCATGAATAGTTCAAAGTACTGTCTAAAGATTGTTAGGGTAATACAATTAAAATATTTAGTGGAAACATATTGTACAGCTAAATAGGCGAAACTCCAGAGAAACCAACGCCATAGTGAACTATGTACAATCTTATCCTCATCATCGAAACATTCTGCCATCGCCTTGACCTCCCGCACGACGCCAATGAGCAGCAGGTACTAATGCAGTCTCTTGCTTATATAATCTCCAGGCCTCTCGAATGTGCTCCGGTAATAATGGCTTCGGAGATGCATAGGGATTCAAAGAATATGGCGGATCCATGCGCCGCTGCACGTCCAAAGCACGCTCAATAACCTCTCCCAAGAAGACTTTTGAAAATCCTGAGATTGCAACGGCAACGTTGTTTGCAATAGATTGGTTGAGAACTGCATTGGCAAGCTTCTTAACACCGCCTCTGCTGATATTGGCACGTCGAAATGTTTCGTAACGCTCCATTTGATCATCGGTAAACGACGATATGAGCAATCTATGATGGTTAGCCTTGGTATGATCAAATGCTATAGAATCGCTCACTTGATCTGTTCTTGGCTCATGCCTGGACCAAATATCCGTCGTCTCTTTTGAGTTTGATTTGCGCCTCGGTTGATTGAGACAAGATTCTCGACGTCGTGTAAATTATCAGGTAATTCGGCAGCCATGTTACTAAGTTCGACGTCATCAATATCTACGCCAAACTCTGCAGCATCCGGAAACAATTGACCAAACACGTCAACATCCTCAGCGGAATTTTCAGCAGTTCCTCTTCCTCCATCTTCCTTGTCGTAGACGTCCGCATCCTGGGGCCGCTTTGAACCAATTATGCTGCGTTTGCTATTATCGGCATTTAGCGCCACCGATGAGAAGTTAAACAATCCTCCATCGTCGTCCTCGTCGTCGTCATCGTCGTCATTGTCGCCACGCCTGATAGCCTGCCGTGTAACATCAAAATCCTCATCCTCGACCACTTCGTCGTCGTTCTGGCCGTTTTCTGCTCCAGGTCCGGTGAAGGTTCCAAAATATCCTTCCTCTGACCTATCACCCTCGTTTCTGTCATCACTCGAGAAATCTCTAGGAAACGAGGTTTGCCTCAATGGATGAGGGTGTTCTAAGTGCGACACTCGTGACGCTGCAAGAGCTTGTTTGCTCGGAGTGTTGGCTGCAGATAAAATAGACACTTTCCGAGAACGCTTCTTCGGTGGCTGAGTTGGAGTAGACATCCTGGGTTGCAGGTCTGCTGTATACAGAATACAATTATCGTTGGGATCACAGAGCATTGGTGGTGGCATCAACGAGCTTGCAATTAATTAAAGTTAAGCTCACGCTTTGGCACTACAATCCCCTCAGTCTTACCGATTTATTGAACTTAGTGCATTTCAGCAACGCGTAAACAAACACAAAGCATCGCCTCTGACCTATCAAATCTGGCACCGAACTACGCTAAACGCCATAGGCGTTTACGCTTGTTATCCCTTTGAACTTCAATTTGCAGGTTTATATAGGAAGCGGGAAGCTCCGAAATTAAGAAAATGGTCGCATCGTCAGAAGCCAACAACGGGTTCTCGGTTCCGTCGGTGTTGGAGAACACACAGTCGACTGTTTACCGCTGGGCGTCAGATAGTCCCCCATCACTTAAGCACGCTACAGAATTAAGTAGGCTCTCAGAGGGAGAAGGTACGTATCATTCTGAGTATGGTCCATTGCGCAAGGATACGTCGTCTCACAGGAACATAGACACTCTTGAACCCCATCATCAGTTGAACCACATCACGCGTCTCGCAAAGTTGCTGGATAAGTTCAATCTAAATCATCCATCTCCGGCATCTGTACGGAGCATGTTGGATTCCCCTTCGAGAATTTCGACACCGCTCAGCGACTCGTTGATTTATAGTAGTAGCATGAGTGGGTGGAAGAATCGATCTGTATCCAAGAAAGTAACGGACGTGAGTCCAAATCGGTTTGGTGCTACATGCAATTGGAAGCTGATAAAGAATAGTCTAATTCGTCACTTGTCGATGATACTGGCAGTCCTCGCGAGCACATTCGATACTCGGACGAGAGTGCGCACAGACAATCCTCGTCTCCTCCTGACAATGAGAAGCCTCTAAACAATGCCGTCTCCCAGCCAGTCGGAGACGCTCCTAGAGTTTCTGAAGTCGACAACAGGTCCCAATTGTCAGCTCCATCGAGCGAAACAGTGTCTCACAGATCGCAACCGAAGCCTGAGGAGCGTATTCCACAAGTGGAGAAAGGTAACCGGTCCTTGGTACAAGATCACTCAGTGCCGTCTGCATTTGGATATGAGGATCAACTGACGCGTGAAGATTATATCTTCTTGCTAAAACAACTTCGTGGACTATCGCAGGAGTGTGATACCAGAGGCAAATATATTGAAGAATTGGAGCGGCGAGACGTTCAACAGCAAGCACAACAGCCTCTGTCACACACAATGTACGTTGAGCCGCCATCGCCTAGGCAATTGAATGACCTCGAGTCACCAGTTGCGCAACCCCTACGACCGATAGAGCAGTCTTCAGCCAACTCTCAATTTCTGCGGCGCGTGGTCTTAGAAGATGCCAGTGCAATTGCTTCTCCTATATCGTACCGAGAAGAAGTAAGCTTCCCGGGAATAGCTGAACTAGCTCGATCAAGAGAGGGGGGTCAGAGCGATGAGCAGCAGTCTAATGATATTCCTACGACCATTCCGATGCTGGGACATCATGCAGAACAACCCGCCGTTATCCATACTCAACCAGTCAGATCACATCATAGTCAAATAGTAGATAAGTCTCCGGTTCGACTCCTACCCTCGCTGCTCCCTACAGTCTCAGCAAGTCATAATGATGACAGAAGTGCATTCACTAGACGCCATGAGATAGGAGCACGTAATCCTGACGAGGTTCAACTACTGGAGTCCTTGAATGATTCGCTGCGTCATTCGCTAAAACTAGAGCATGACCTGGAGCAGGCGAAGTCTGAGATCGCTGACCTGAGGAGTTTAGTACGTGAGCTATCTAAGAAGGATCGGGACCCTAGTTCCCAGAGGCATTCTCATATAGAATCTAAAGCAGCGCCGTTTGACATCAATGACCTAAGACAGAGCAAATCTGTTGCCCCCCCAACTACTGGTTTGTTGCGTGCAGCTGAACCGTTGGTCTCTGTGATTTCTGGTGAGCGCAGTCTGTCGTCGTCGATGAAGGAACCTGTATTGGCTGGAAATGACCGCGGAAACACGCTTCATTCCCATAGATCTAAAGGCTACGAGCGAGCAACCTCGGTAGAAGTTATTGAAGAGCTCGAAAAGTTACTTGCGGAGGCTGAGAAAGAGATTGCAATATTAAAAGGCAATGCCAAAATCCTTGGACCAAGTGCCATGCCAGGTGTGTGCTGTTATTTGTAGCCTCCATTAATGATCCATGTTAACGGTATTGCAGATGCGCGAAGAGTCACTGCGTTTAAGCATGATAAACTGTATTATAGACTGCAAATGGATCAGGTTGACAGCTTAGGAGTCTCAGAACTTGGAAATCTGATTAAGGTATGTGAGTTCTTTGCATTCATTGCCTTGCAGAAATGCTGAATGCTCCTTCCAGAACGTATTACTTCAATTCTCGACGCCGCTGTCCAAGCTTCCGGAACGGGTAATGTTATTGAACTCTCATCTACAGAGCGAGGAACGTTATATGCATTTTGCGAATGATATCCACGCCGCGCTGTACGGAGGCAATCAGATGCATCCTGGTCCAGCTGGATCTCAAGAAGAGCTACAATGCTTAGGTGAGATGGTAGGCCGGGTGGAAAAGTTGGCTCGAGCTGCTGAACGGCGGTCAAAGAAGAGCATGGCAAATATTAGGGAACACTAGCTTTGGTGTTCATATTTTTGACTCTTTATGTCCGAATTTTGTATCAATTTCCTACCATTGGAATACTTGCCATGTGTGCGTCTCTTATCCAGGTCTAGTACGATAGTTATGAAGTACGGGTTTAATGGCCGTACGCAACACGACTGCGGTAATATACAGATACATTGGCTACACTCTATACAGATACATTGGCAACACTCTATGCATATATACAATCAATCAATCCATATGGACCGGCCCAGATCATGCGTACTAGTCTGGCTGCGTTACTCCTTTCTCTTATTAGCCATTCGTTCTGCCATGCGCTCTTCCTTCTTGAGCCAACCATAGTACTCCTTCCTGCTTATGCGAGTCTTCTGCTTGTCTGCCTCCACAGGATCTGAAATAGGCAGACGACCGAAACGCCTCAATCGTGGTTGCCAATGCGATGTAGGTAATCTCATATCCGGGTACAGCGCGACTCCGATGAGTCTTCGTTCAGGATGGAAAGGGTCTCTGTAGTAACGAACAAATCCTGGTTCCACAGCAAAGATCGTATGATCTCGTCCGACGCTGGCCTAATAAGAATTAGCAAGTCCTAGATACATAGCCAAGGAAATACAACGCACATTCTCGCCTGGGAACCACTTCGTCCCTCGTTGCCGGAATATAATCTGCCCAGTTTTCACTTCGGAGCCTGGGAAGTTATTAGCCGAATTTTGACCTGCAAACACCCAAAAATATCACAAACCTTCCGCTTTTTTCAAGCCCAGTCGCTTTCCCTTTGAGTTATAGTCATTCGTTCTCGATGATGCCGCCTTCTTAGTAGCATGACGCACGAATTGGAGTTGATCGCCTGGTAGTAATTTTGACCAAAGGTGGCTCACGACACTTCTTGCTACGACGGACCGACGTAACAATCCACAGGTTATTGATACATTCAGTGACACTGCCGATGCTGTCGACGCTATATGTCCTACTGCTCCCCGCACAAATGACATTGCTGGTAACGACTTGCAAATGCCGAAATGAATGATTCTGCAGCAGAATTGTCAGTTCGTAGTACAAAATACATGGCTCCATTTTGATACATTTATGGCACGCCTTATGCTCCACTGGGCGGTTATGCTGAATTTGCATGTGCAATATATTGTTTGTTAGCAAATTGCAGTAACTGTCAACTTGAGGGTATAGTGGCAGTATGCAACACGCGGACAACGTCCGAGAGGCACGTTGAGGCATCTCCAACGCGTAGGTGCGCCGAGACATTTCAGGATTCGACGACCATCAACATAGACTGGCAACAGCACTCACACAGCCGGAGGCGTGCATGGCACACAATGGATGACCTGCTAGATTTGTCCTTTTCGTCACAGTCCGTGTCGCAGGCATCGAAACCGAGTACAACGACTGCAACGCCATTACCGGTATTCAAGGCAGCGACTTCTGTACCTTCGCGACCGTCTTCGGCAGCTACGTCGTCTAGTCATGCATTCTCGCTGGACATGGCACGCAATGACGCTGTGAAAGTGCCGAAGAAGACTGCTGAGGATTCATTTGCTTCGTTGGTGTCATTCTCGACAGCAAAGAAGCAGTCAGCTGCAAATAAAAGTCTCAATGAGCAAGAAAAGGCACGGGACCGGCTATTCAATCCCCCATCAGTAAATATCAAGGATGCTGATTGGGCGTCTGGGCTTAGCTTTGACGTACTAGATAGCAGCAATAAAGGTTGGGCGTTCGCGAGTTGCTGTATTTTTGCCATACAATTTATTGACTATAAATTGCAGACACGGCACAGACGACTTGGTCGCCGTTTTCGGCAGCACCTATTACTCCGACTGTTACCAATAGCGAGAGCGTTAATCTTCTCGATGATGACGATATTCTTGGCCCGTTAGCAAGAGCTGTACCGCAATCCGCTCCGCTATCTGCGAAAGCCACCCCTCCACCGCATGTATCTAACCCAGCTTCTCCGCCAAGTTTGATCGCATCACCAGCGATCTCGTCAGATAGATCGACTCCTCTCTCGCAAGAAGCTAAACCTGTCGAACCGGATCCCAGAGATCCGTACATCTCTGAATTGGTGGAAATGGGTTTCAGTGTGGACCACGCGCGACGTGCATTAGCAATGACAGACGATGGAATGAATGTTCAACAGGCTGTCGATATTCTGTTGCATGAGGCGCACGAGAAGGCTAAACTAACACAGAGGCAACGACGGCAACAACAATCTTCCCAAAGTCGGCTCAGTGCATCGCCGTTCAGTGAGCGGGCACTTGACGATGTCCTGGCACCACATCCAGACGACCGCAGACGCAGAGGAGCACGTTTTTTTGAAGAGACAGACAACAAAAGTTTTGAAGACGACGTAGAATGGCAAGAAATGCCGTCAGTCTATAGCGATGGTACTACCTCAAACAACACCTCGAAGCCGCAACTGGGTTTCAAAATTCCACAATTGTCAGGTCAGAATGCCGCTCAGGACCTTGGAAGATTGGCGTCGGGTTTCTCATCCCAATTGCGAAGCAGGGCTGAAGTGTTATGGAAGCAGGGTAAGAATAGAGTCGCGAGAGCTGTCGAAGAATACAACAATGCAGGTGGTCTTTCTGGCGCACTGTCGGAAGAAAATCCGCGATGGATGCGAAATCAGCATAGATATAGATATGACCATGATGCGCAAGAAGTGGATTTAGAGTCACCAATGCCGGAAGACAGGAGTCATGGGCGGCGTGATGTTGCAGCCACTCTAGAAGCAAAGCTAATGGAAAAGGAAGATCCTTATAGGCGACCATCGCCTTCTCCTCCACCAATGCCAGCTCGACCTGCATCAACTTTATCGCAAGCTGGTAGCCCCGTCATGCCACTGCGGCAAAGCTCCTTTAGACACGAGGCGCCACGACGTCCAGAGCAACCCTCGATTAGCTCTCCTACAATGCCCAGTCGCCAGCCAGTATCATCCACATTCACGTCTCGTGCATCTGCGTGGCCTGTTGAAGCACCTCGTCCTGCGTCACCTAAACGACCTCCACGTCAGAAGAGATCTAAAGTTGACATATCTTCAGTTCAAATGGACGAAATTACAATTTTACGAATACAAGGTACGGAAGCATTCAAGCGTGGTGACTTCACGAAGGCGAACGAATCTTATTCTGAATCTCTTAATTTGACTCCATCTCCGCATCTTCTGAGAACTGTACTATTATCCAACCGCGCGGCGTGCTTACTGAAGCTGGGAAATATAAAGGCCGCGCTGACGGACGCCGAGGAAGGATTGATCATTATCGGTCTATCAAGGGGTGTCGATGAGGAGTATGAACCAGGGAAAAGTCTGGTCGAAATTTGGGCGAAGTTGCTCCAGCGCAAGTCCGAGGCATTAGAACAACTCGAGAGGTTTAGAGAAGCTCGCGATGCATGGGAGGAATTGGTTCAAGCTGGAAAAGGCGGTAAAATAGCTATCGATGGAAAACGTCGATGTGAGAGCATTTTGAATCCACAACCAAGGTCTGCACCGACTTCAGCTGCGGGCAGTGCAAGGTCTACGCCCAACTCTGCCTCTCTGGCGCAATCATTGGCCACTTCTCCGAAATCAACAAGTGTAGAGAATAGCGTTGCGGCCCAGGTGGCATTGAAGCGACTGCAGGAAATGAATGACGAGGCTGAGGCGCAGGATGCAGAGAAATTTGCACTGCACGATACGGTTGAACAGAAGCTGGCTGCTTGGCGTTCAGGAAAAGAAGACAATCTCCGCGCATTGATTGGATCACTGGATACTATCTTGTGGCCAGAGACTGGGTGGACAAAGGTTAGCATGGCTGATTTGGTAATTCCAAAAAAGGTTAAGATAAACTACATGAAGGCTGTTGCGAAGACCCATCCAGATAAAGTTGCCGCCAGTTCTACGACAGAGCAGAAAATGATTGCGCAAGGCGTGTTTGTGTCTCTTAATAGGGCCTGGGACGAATTTAAGAAGTTGAATAATATGACTTAGTTTGCTTGTTACATGCATGGTATGGAATGATGTATAGTACATTTTGTGGCATTTCACCGTCAGTTGTTGCATCGGCTTTTTGGTGATAATTTGTAAATATTATCATGATAGTTCTAATTATCTCAAGATCTCGTAAATTTCAAATCGGTGGATCAGACAAAGTTATAACTACAATACATGTATGGCAGATGCTAGTAGTGGACGAGATTTGATAGGAGAAAAAAAGCTATGCAAATTATCATTTGAGAAAATAGATATCAGTTAGTTAACTTAAATTGACATTAAACCGGTGTAATCTTTCGTACATAAACTCCGACCCGTAACAAATCAGTGCTGTAACTTGGATTTATAGTACAACGAACGACCCCTATCGCTCGTCGGGATTCATCATCTCGATCTTCTCGAACATCTTTCGCGCAATTTTGATATTAGCCAAAATGATGTTGTTCTCTGCTTCGCCAGCAAAGGAGTCATCGCCCTCAGCATTAGCTTCGCTGTTGCCCAATAGATCAGTCGAACCCCGACTATCTGTCTTGTTAGACATGATAACCATGATCATTGTATTTGCCGTCATTGTGTCTAGGTAAGCGGTGCAATCGCTTCCACGAAGGGACAATGATTGGAACTGTGCTCGTAGTTTACTGCAGCTTTGCTTGTACTGTTTGATTATGTTACTAATTTTCTCGAATCTTGTTGAATCTGACCTGAATCCAGGTGACGGGACGTTAGTTACGTGTGAGATAACCAAAAATGTTGTCTTTTCGAACAAAATGACTTCATCCGCTTCAGATATATCCGCAAATGTTTGGAGATGCCTTTGAAACACCGTGACATTGGGAATAAGGGTGCAGACTATGCTTGACCATGCCTAGACCGCTGATTAGACCCAGCGAGTCCAAATATCACATGTATGTAACACATACCTTATATAATGATTCGTCCCAGATAGTAGTGGCAAAGCCCTGAACCTTGAAAGAAAACATGGCAGAAGTATCTTCTAGACTCTTCATCAAGGCACGATAAACATCTTGTCTCTTTTCCACAACTACCAAATCCATCTTGTGGACTAAAGCAAAGATCTTGGCCGTCGGTGAAAACTCGTATAAATTGCGTAGACACAACACGAAGGTCTCGATATCTTTCCGTAGTTCTTTTGATTCAACATCGAAAACAAATATCAGAGCCTCGACCATGCGAAAAATATTATCACGCTGAGTAGAAAAGTAGTTGTCCATATATGCGTCTTGTCTGTATGAGCTGTTTGTTAAAAGTAGAAGATTACTGGGTATGTAATCTAACACGCACCCTCCGCAATCCCACAAATTAAGAGTCATATTTCCCAAGAATCGCAGATGAGAATGTTCGACATCTATAGTCGCACCTAACCGCCGTGTATCGAATGCAGAATAGTTACTACAACCCCTATTAGCGGTTCGCGGGTCTTTGACTGAC
The DNA here is from genome assembly GCA_030568275.1 of Lipomyces orientalis. Taxonomy (NCBI): domain Eukaryota; kingdom Fungi; phylum Ascomycota; class Lipomycetes; order Lipomycetales; family Lipomycetaceae; genus Lipomyces; species Lipomyces orientalis. Next base: position 445,516 of record JAJLTP010000002.1, read on the forward strand.
CAATATCGTGCTGTTACCTGAATATTATGCTTCTCATAGACGATTTCCCCGAGCCACTTCTGCCCTAAGAACAGTGCGCAGGTTAAGAACAGTTACTATGCTCCGTTAATTACTATAACAACATACCATGAGGAGGAGCTTGCGTCGCGCTGATCCAGCCATGATGACTGATGTTCTTGTTTATGGGTTCCGCAGCTCTTGTTGACAATTAGTGGATCCCGCCTTCCAACTGGCACTAAACTAAGTAGTAACTAGATCTTAGAGCTACACTATGCTAAGTATATATAAGTATAAAGCGCTGAGCATCTTCCGCTGTTTCCTCTCGACTATCGATGTCCATTGGTTAGGTCAATGCGTCGGGACCCGAGTTCCAAGCTTGGAGGTTAAACTTTGCACCAGGCTTGCTACCCACGCTGGCTGCCAATCCCTTTTGTCTTACCATTGGGCAAGAGGGCTAGTGAACAGGGCTGATGGCCGATTTAGCCCACGTTCCTGGCTGTTCTTTTAGTGACAGTCCAAGGTATTAATAACATTTCGATGCATTAACAAATTTATACAGTACAATATGTCAACGCCATCTTGGTTATTATCTTATACTAAGCCTAGTTTGGCTGCCGTGAAGTACGTAGTGATGTATTTGCCAAGAGTATCTGACTAACAGAACTATGAACAGGAAGTCCACTGCTGTGTATCCGGATCCACCTTCTTTCAATAAGGATATCATTCTTAACACGAAAGCAGTACGCGAAAGTTGATAGAGTTATGGGAATTAACGACCTAACTGTATACTAGAAGCATGGAAAGGAAATTGTAGGACCGACCTCTGAGGAACGAGATACGCTCAAAGTGAAGGTAAGATGAGTCAATTTTGGTGGTAGTGCGATGTTTAATCGACTGTCCTGATATTATAGAAAGCATGGGAAATTGCCCTTGCCCCTTCGAAATCTCTTCCTATGAACGCAATTATGAGTTACTTCTCTGGTTCGTCACTACAGATATTCTCGCTCACTATGACATTCATGTTGTTCTCCAACCCCGCAAAGGCAATTGCCAATGTTGGACCTACATTCGCGCGATATGAAAGCGAAAGCACCTTTTCCAGAATTTTGCAGGCGAAGCTGGTGTTTATCGCGTTACAGTTGGCGACTGTAGCTGTCGGGTTGTGGAAGATGGGCAGTATGGGCGTATTGCCTACTAAACGGAGTGACTGGCTAGCTTGGGAAAGTGAGACACCGGTACGTTCAATGGCTATCTAGGTCAGCTGTCGGATTGTGTATGTTAACGCCTATAATTAGGTATTGGAGAGAGGTGTTTTTATGTCGTAGCCTCGTAGGACACGGTTGTGTTGAGAGAGGTCATTGTTGGGCATTTGCATTAGGGTTGTGATTTGTATATTAGTTGCAGTATTTTCTTACCATTTCTTTCCATGGCATCCACGTAGACACGTCTCGGGTAGACTAAAGATGCAGCATTGGTGACATTTGTTTTCGGGCCTTCGTTGGCTCATCGCGAGGCGAATCAAAAGATACGGTCAGGGACCGTGGGCTTCGTATCGACAGGGCCGCACATACTTTTAAGGCCCGCATTGATTGTTATAACTACAACAGTAGATTCAATAACTATTAACCACGACAGAGTGACTGGGCCCTCATACAGACAGTAAAATAATTATTGCCAGATCGACAGAGCGAGCCAAATAACCAAGGAATCACGACAACTTCGACGGCTCTACAGCTCTAGTATTAGATCACAGGAAAAGACAAATGAGCAGTAATCAAAGTACAGGACGAATCTTGTATGATCTGATCCAGATTCAGTTGTTAGACAATATTTATTGACCAGTTTGACTTACAGAAAAGGGTTTGCGATTGCAGCGGCAGCCACTGTCGGCACATACATCGTTGTCAAGTTGTAAGATTCTTTTTTGATTGTGATATGACAGCATAGTTGCGTGGTCACTAATGCCTGAGTCGCGCTACAGACAATTAAACGAACGACGACGGCAACGATATGAAGATATGAAGAATCGAGGTCAGTTTGGAGAGCAAAGCGAAAGTTACGAAATCTTATGCTAATACAATAATAGTGCCTGGTCATGATTACCAGAAAATAGCTGAAGTTGAACGCCACAACGACGGAGCTGCCAATCCTTCATCTGAGGAAGCAAATGATCCATCATTTGGCCGGCAACGACGGTCATGACGTGATATCCGATGCGATTGCTATCCTCAGTACATTATATACGATACGATATATATCCTCAGTACATAATATACGATACGATATATATCCTCAGTATCTCTCGATTTTCTCGACGAAGAAGGGATCTTCTGAGATGTTCATTGACATGGATAGGGACTACAGGAAATTTGAGCAATTCTGCTTGACTATTCTTGAGCAAGGATACTATCATGGTGGTACCTAGGGACATCATGTACGTGCGATTCTAGTCAGCAACCTGTATGCGGATCTCCAGGAAAGCAAGTTTGGTTAACAAATCCATTTGGCGCTCTATCGCAAGAATGGTACAAATACGCTAAAATGTCAAACCACAAACAACGCCAGTCAAATATATCCCAATGATTTCGTTCAATATGCCAAAACTTTTAAATCCAGCGATTCATCATCTGCCCATTAAGGCTCAACCGTAGAATAATCTCCCGCCTCAACCTCCTTTCGAAATTCACTCTCAATATGGTCGCATAGATCCATAAGATCGTCTAACCCTTTCTCCAGTGCCTGAATAGCGGTAATATCTCCTGTATTGATATTAGCAGTGGCATAGTCGAATAGCCACAAATGTCCATACCGTAAGTTTGAATTCGAAGATTCACGGCAGCCTCTGAAGGATGAGGGATAGAATAACCGCAAAACTCAACATCAGGGCTATTTAACCGACGTTAGAAATTATTGGGTGTACATATAATTCTGCATACTTCTTCATGATCATATATCGCAGGGCGTTACCCATCGTGTGATCCTCCTTTAAGATCCTGAAGGAGGCCGCAGTACCGTCTTCGGAGGCGCCAGGGAGCTATACTCTAGTTAGCATAATTCTGTCCAAATATAGACGTACTTCGGCAGTCGTACAATCTGGATCTTATTGGGATCAATCTCTCCATCAAATTCAAATTCGCCGCCAGCCATTTCTTCGTCTACAACTTCCTCCTTCGCCTGCGGAACATCAGAGGACCCGGCGGCCTCATTTTCGTTAGCTGCTGACGGCATAATGCACTGATTCTGAGTTGTTGAATCTATGCAATGAGTCGTGCGAAATCTACAATTTTTTCAGCTGCCTTTGATTTCGACCGCACCAGACCCAACGTCAATTCAGCTGCGGCGCTGACTTACCCTGCCGTAGACCGCTGAGCCGCACCAAATTTTGATCGCGTCAAAGGTGACCCATTGCTGAAGCTCACGTTTATCCGTTTAGACGGTTGATTTGTGCTGTCGATTAGCATCACGAGGGCATTGTAAACCTGGTAATTTGATTGTCATAATGACTGTGGCCAAAGTCTCTTGTCTAATTTTGGACGCCGGTCCCCTCATCACAAACGGCTATTCAACTCTCTCGGGCCTGGCGGACGAGTTTTTCACCACACCGTCAGTGTATAACGAGATTCGGGATGAGCAGGCTCGCCAGAGCTTGTTACTATGGGGAGATAAATTAGGAATAAGGCAGCCGTCCCTGGAGCATATCAGATTAGGTAAGTATACGGTTCGTATATTAGTATTACATTCTAATATGTGTTCAGTGTCTGAATTTGCTAAGAAAACCGGCGATTATTCAGTATTGAGTACTGCGGATTTGCAGGTTCTGGCCCTGACCTACGAATTGGAATGCGAGAAAAATAATGGCGATTGGAGACTACGAAAGGTTCCGGGCCAAAGTCGAATCAACGGACCATGTCCCTCGGCAACGGACCACAAGCCAGAAGACGAGCACCAAATAGAGGAGCTTGCGCAGAAAATGCTTGGTGCAAGTATTGAATCGGAAATGTCTGTTGAGGATAAGCCGTGCGATAGCTCTGCTGTTGCACATACTGGGCCCTGCGATCCGTCTCGATCACTTGACGAGCTAGGCTCCACCATCTCTGATGACAACTCTACAACTCCTAATGACGACGACGGTTGGAGTACGATTACACGAAAGGCGAGAACCGGAAAGAAGTACAACAAGGTTCGGAATCAGCAATCATTTCCGAAGACTATATCGCATGCGCCGCAAGAGCCGCCTGTCATCAAGGACAAAGGAGTCGCTGAGAGTCATCCCGCGACGGTTTCTCAAGCTAGCAAACGGTCAGAGGAAATTGACTGGCAAATACCTGAGGAAACTTTAAATGACTCTGTCACACCTGATGATTCAGTGTCTGTTGCTCAAATTGAGGAGCGCTCTTCGGAGGACGTTCAGCCCGTGGTGAACGATGAGGACGAGGACGTGGATGAAGATGACGAAGACGGCTGGATCACACCTGAAAATTTCCAACATCAGCAGATCCTGGACGGTATCTTTGATAGTCCAAACGATAGTAAGGCTACTTCTCAGCAGGCTAAGAAACTAAAAGTGGGCATGGCGAGCGGTGACTTCGCCATGCAAAATGTGGCAATGCAGATTGGCCTCAACGTCATAAATCCACAGTCTGGCCGTCAGATCCGCAAAATTCGAAGCTGGATGCTGCGATGTCATGCTTGTTTCTTCCTTACTCCTCCATCTATCGGCGATAGGCCTAAGCTGTTCTGTCCTCGATGCGGCGGAGCGACGCTGCTACGATGTACCGTGACTACGTCAGCGGCGACTGGACAATTGCAGATTCATCTGAAAAAGAACTTCCAATGGTCACATAGAGGCAATCGATATGGTTTGCCCAACCCGCAAAGTAAAAAGAATAGAAAGAATGGCGGCGACGGAATGGAGGAAATCTTGTTACGAGAAGATCAAAAAGAGTATCTTAAAGCAGTAAAGAATGATGCCTGGCGAAAGCGCCATAACGAGAAGTTGCTAGAAGCGTGGATTGGGGGTGGCGGGACTGATGCTTTGGGATCGCCTTTCTCAAGTGGATCTTATAAGCGAGAACACACCAAGTCTGGAGTAAGAGTTGGTAAAGGCAGATATGTCAACGAAAGGCGCCGGAAGCAGTAAAGTGAGGCTGAGTGTTTCATATATTTTGATTACATAAAAGTTTGGCGCATTATAGGACTATCATTCTTGGATTGTTATCGGAAATTCTATGCACGTTAATCGTCAATCCGCTAAATTTATACTTTGCCTATACACGCCGAATGCAGCCCGTAGCGATAGTTATTCCGTAATAAAGCTGCACAATGGGGTCAACCGAAGACGATTTCGTATAACTAACAATTATTTATTTGTTCTTTACTACCATTTCACCCTGCACCATATACCGCCAACGTTCTGCCACCTATTCCAACCGCACTGGACCTTAGTGGCTAAGAAACAATATCCGATTTCCTATATACAAGAATTTCCCTATTTAACGCTCTAGGCCTCCCATTTATCGTACACTCATCGAGTATGTGCTGCAAAAAACCTATCAAGCTAAACTTTTTGCTCAGCTAAATATGAACACGGTTAGCTTCTACTAAGCATAAAAACCATCCAGATTTCCAAGAATTATTTATTCTTCACGCCAAAACAACTGACTACTTACGCTGCTGTGTCAACAACAATCCAAAACGCTTCTTGAGAGTAACACGTTGTCTCGAATACTTGTCATCCGGAGAGAAACGAGCTGGATGGGCGGACTTGGTGATCACGCCGGTCGCAGTGGTCTTCTTAAGAGTATATACTCTCTTACCGTCAGGGCCTTCCGTATACATCAAATGCATTTTGACGGAATATTAAATTTGTAGTAAATATTAAGTGTATTATGTCTCTATTGGGTCGGATCTCAACGAAAATTTCAGCATCATCTTGTTAAAGTCCGGGTAACCACAGGCGTGCCTGGGGCTAGGGTTTGACTCAAATTTGACAGCTCCGCATTGGGCTAGTCTCGAATTCGCAACTGCTTCCGGGAACCGAGGCGTGGGGATCGTATTCGGCTTTCGAGATCGGGTTCTTTGTGTCATATCCGGGTAAACTAAGGAGTAGCTAGTTATTGGCTTTGGGTTTCTAACGTATTTTCTTTTAATATACGCTATTGTCAAGGTTCAGTGTCTGAAATATCGTTCTCTCAAGTCGTAATCGCACCGAGTGGCATCCGAATATTGCTGTGGGAGCTAACGCCCAGGCGTACGCGCAGTAGTCATCGACGACCCCTTATATTTCTGGTCGCCCGCTCTATCTTAAGCCTCTCACGGCTCAGGATCCTCTCATATACTACTCTATCCTTATATCGTTCAGTAGGGCAGTCCACAAAGCGCAGACATGTCGCGTCCAGCATTAACCAGACCATTCCGCTCTGACCGTCTCGACTTGCCACGTACGGAACCACAGAGATGGAAACTCAGAACCGACAAAGTTGGCCGTCTCAATTGGGTCTATATCCGAGACGACGACGAACTTCGGAGACATCCACAGACGCCGTATGAGAAATATGTTCTTGGTTTAGAGACTGTATGCATTTGCCTGGGCTCTTAATGAGCGTCGATGAACCGTGTGCTAATTATGTTAATGTTTAGGGTCTCCCTGAACTCCCGAAAGCGAAAACGCCTTATGATGGTGCGTTAAATGGCCTGCGATTTTTCAAGGAGCTCCAACTTGATGAGGGACTGTGGGCATGTCGATACGGCGGTCCCATGTTTCTTTTGATAGGCGTCGTTGCCGCTCATTATGTGACACGGACGCCAATGAGAGAGGAATGGAAGGTCGAAATTATTCGCTATCTTACCAACACGGCGCATCCTCTCGACGGAGGCTGGGGACTCCATTCTGAGGACAAGAGTACCGTCTTTGGAACAGCTTGCAATTATGTTGTCATACGCTTGTTGGGTATGCCTGCTGACCACCCCGTCGCTGTTGCAGCTAGAGTAACTCTGCACAAGTTTGGTAGGCACAGCTATTGTTGAGTTATAAGGAGTTAGCTAACAGTGTCACAGGTGGTGCGGTCGGATGTCCTCAATGGGGCAAGCTCTTCCTGTCCGTTCTTAACCTCTATGAGTGGGATGGTGTCAACCCCATTCCTCCAGATATTTGGTATAATGAGCCATTGACATTAGGATTTAATTCGTGCGTACTAATGCTGCTTAAGGGTCCTGCCAGATTGGCTTCCGTTCCATCCAAGCAAATGGTGGATTCACTGTCGCCAGGTTTATCTTCCTATGGGATACCTTTACTCAGAGAAAGTGAAAGCTCCGTTAGACCCGCTGTTGGAGTCCCTACGTTCAGAAATATATACCAGTCCATATGATACGATAGACTTCGCGAAGCACAGGAATAATATCTCTGAGATTGACATTTATTACCCTCATACAACAATTTTGGACTTTGTCAATTCCGCAATGGTGATGTGGGAGAAATTTATCCGACCGGACTGGCTAAAGCAAAAAGCGAGAGAAGTAGTGCTTGACTTGATTCACAAGGAGAATCACAATACGGACTATTTGTGTGTTGGTCCTATTAACAATGCTCTCAACGCGATTGTGGTTTACTGCGAGGAGGGCGCCAATTCAAAGAATTTTCTCCGTCACAAGGAACGTTTTGCGGATTTTATGTACATGAGCGAGGAGGGTATGCTCATGATGGGCACGAATGGTGTTCAATGCTGGGATACTAGCTTTGCTCTGCAGACAATTTGCGAAATTGGGGCAGGCGACATGCCGGAGTTCCAGGAGACCGTGAAGAAGGGTCTCAAGTTCTTGGATAATTCGCAGTTTACCGAGAACTGTGTTACGGGAAGCTATCGTGACAATCGATTGGGCTGTTGGCCATTCTCCACAAAGGACCAGGGTTACACGGTTAGCGATTGCACTGCTGAAGCCATGAAAGCCGTTTTGATGGTTCAGAAGTTACCGTACATCGAGACTCTAGTTTCAGACGAACGCATCTACCCAGCAATTGACGTACTGTTGAATCTGCAGAATCGGGCTAACTTCTCGCCTGGAAGTTTTGCGTCATACGAAAAGATTCGCGGCACGCCATTGCTCGAGCTCATCAACCCCGCGGAGGTTTTTGGAAATATTATGGTTGAGTATCCTTACGTGGAGTGCTCAGATTCTGTCGTTATCGGGCTGTCATATTTCAGAGATCACTCCTCATATCGACGGGATGAGGTTGTTCGAGCCATCCACGACGCTGTAGCTTACATCAAGTCCGAGCAGGACGTAAACGGCGGTTGGTATGGATCGTGGGGTATTTGTTTTACATATGCAGCCATGTTTGCCATTGAGGCCCTGTCATACCAGGGCGAAGTGTATTCAAACAGTGAGGTTGTGCGAAGAGGTTGCCATTTCTTGGTCAAGCGTCAAGAGGCTGACGGTGGGTGGGGTGAGAGCTACCGCGTAAGTTTGTTGACTACCTCAAATGGTTTTAGCAAATAATAACATGATTGCAGTCGTGTGAAACGCTTACTTATGTTCCTCACGAGCAGACTCAGGTAGTCAACACCGCTTGGGCTTGCCTTGCGCTGATGTTGGCAGAGTACCCTGACGTGGATGTTATTAAGCGCGGCATCCACCTAATAATGAGTCGACAACAGCCAAATGGTGAATGGAAGCAGGAAGGCATTGAGGGAGTCTTTAACCGGAGCTGGTAAGTGATTAGCTCCTCGAATATTTCTAGTTTTTTGTTGCTAATGAACCGTATAGCATGATTGAGTATCCAAATTACAAATTCTATTTCCCGATAAAGGCACTGGGAATGTTTGCCAGAAAGTATTCGAACATTCCGGTTTCTTAATGTGAATGCCCGTGTGGTCCGTGTATAGTGCTGCATCAAGGAATGGGTGTTTTTGGTTTGGTGCCTAATTCTGCAGTAGAAATTAACTACTCTGTCACGAATACGAGAATGTAATTGGGTCGTATTTACAGATCTGAGGCATTACATTTCAAAACTAGTACTAAATGCGACTTTTCCCATCCTTTCTTAGTATCGAATATTTATCTAAAACAAGCTAACAACACAACTTATGAAGCAACGCCTAATGCACCTGCGGCAAAATTTATCAAAGATAGTCTAGATCCAAGTATATCGCCTGTTCCCTGCCAGAAATATACACCCCCAAGGTCCAATGACATAACAAACGATGTCTTTGCATAGACGCTCTGAACGTTGTCGAATGTGTACCATATGTTATCAGACTCGTTATAGATGCTTGCTCCTACCAATTCCGCATCGTAGTAGACTTCGGTTCCGGATGAGCCAATTCCCAAATCGTTGTATTGGATCTGAATACCACCCGCTGACATCGCAGAACGACTCCAGGCCATATCTGGCCCGTTGACGCTCGGGAACCCTTGCGCGTAGAGTGGGATACCCAACACCAGCTTGTCGGCCGGTACAGTACTATTCTTGAGGCAGTACGCTACTGCATTGGATCCACTATCGCCATTCTTTGTAGACGAATAGAGCTGTGCGTGATATCCACTGGTTCCGTTCCACGGACCATAATAGTCATACGCCATAACATTAAATTGGTCAACGTTGGATATGCATTCTGGAACGTCGATGGCTCGGAGAGCCCAGTCTGCGCCTGTGTATGCTGCAGTAAGTGTGTAACGGCCCGCGGGGAAGGTCGATCGTAGCGTCCTCAAGAGCTGCAGATAATAGTCGCCTTCTTGCTGGGTTGCTGGTGTTTCCCAGTCAACTGTCGACGAGTTAGTCCTGTCAGTGGTCAACGAACAGCAAGTCAAGACATACCATCTACTCCATCAAATGAATACTGATCTAACAACCCCTTTAATTCCTGCGCAAATCTTGCTCGCCTCTTGTAGTCACTTGCAACAGTCGTAAAATTGGCGCTACCGTTCCCACCGCCAACACTCACAAGCAATTTCAAATCAGGCTTGTATCTGTCGCGCATATTTCGTAGAGCTGTCAGGCATTTCTTCGATGAAAGATATTTTGAACCAGTCTTTCCAGCCGTCTCAGGCTCAGTCAGATAGATGCTGCCATCTTTATTTAAGCCAACGAAAGAATAATAAATATGTGTCAGATTCGCTACCGGTAGTTCAGTAGGCGGTCGGATGTTGCAAGCCCAGTCGGGGTAGTAGATGGAGTTGGTATAGTTTCTCTTTGCCCTTGAGCTTGAGGCCGTAGCCAGAGATAGTTGAGCTGAAGAAGTGATTGTCGCAGCGTGCGAATTGGTTGGTTTGTTCGCCGTGAAGGTTTCATATGGCGCGAGTGATATTGAGACGTTTGCAACGCTCCTGAGGCCGCTGATACATTGGCTGCTCTTTTCATGTGGCTGTTGTATCTTGTGCGTGCTCTTCGACAATGAGAAATCCAATGGCACATACATTTTAGTGACCTGTTAGCAGTAAAGATGAGTGTAGAGAGTATAGCAGCATCTGGGGCAGAATTTGTAGATAACATGTTCAAACAATGGTAAGCCATGAGCATCCGTGGACAAGCCCAGCCTCCTCGGGATCCGGGGCTGGGAAAGAATGGAGGTTACCGAATGCAAGACATAGACGCCTCATCGGCCCCTGAATCATATTCGAATAATTTGCCTTGACCTCCAACCACGGAGTTTGACGGGCCCCTGAAGTCTAAGCCCCACGCCGACGCGCAGCCTAAAGCCTCATCGCGCCGATTGTATCATGCTAATTCTTCAACGTTCATGGATTATCTGGGAAGTTATTTACATATCAACCAAAGCTCCAATTGAGTAAAAGCTACTGTTTTACAAGTTCTACTGACCCATTAGTGCAACTTCAAGTGCGGCAAATTGCAGTATATAGTAGTCACAGTAGTCTTTCTACCATTCTTTCGACCGAGGCAGGCTGACGAATCCCAAGATAATTGTGAATGTCCCGTACGGAATTTTGGAGAGCGGCAATTGATTGTAAGATTATCATAGTAAAAGCTCACTGCATCGGCACGGCTTGCCATAATGTGGCCATCGAGCACGCACGATAACATGAGTGCTGTCTACAGTTAATGAGCCGCGCAACTCATTGTTGCACAGTCACGTGACCGGGATTGTGCACAAATCAGCGGGCCGTAATGTGATCCAACTTTCCATCCACATTATATTTTTTGACGCAAAGACCTAAGGTCAAAAAATCTTTTGTAGCATAGGCATTTACATTACTAACAAATTGAAAGTGCAAGAAAGGACATGCACTCGCCCAAAATGTAACCCTTGCAAATATCTCTGTCTCTAGTCTGCCAAATAAACCCAGAATTTTGTCTGACCATACCTGCCATGAAACCAACCAAAAACAATATAAACAATACTACTAACTAAGCGCCATGTAACTGTTCGCTCTAGGATTGGCCGGTGGTCACCAACAGTTGCCCAGCCTCTTCATCATCATCCAATACATCGGCGTGCGTGCTCTGAATTTTGGAAGCTGAAGACTGATTCCCGATATGGAACTCGTCATCAGAATCATCATTATCATTTTCTGGCTCGTCGCGATATGTCCCATTACCTATTCTCGCAAACTCGAGTCCGTGGACCAGATCCGACGGAGATGGCGGCGACAGAGCTGACGGAGCGCGCAAGGGTTCGTCCCGCAGCTCCTGCTGCCGCTCAAGCTGCGCCCGGAGATATTGAGCGCGCTCGCTTGTTCGCTGGTAAATGATCCAACCTGCCGTGGCGGCTACACAAGCGCCAATAGCGATGCTGAATAAATTCGCAATTTTGGTACCGAAATCTGTGTTCTCGTCTCCAAGGGACCGTAACCTTGAGCCAATAAATACTGGAATGAATAGCTAGACCAACTCTGTCAATGTTAAACGTACGCCAATATAGTACAACAAATTACCTTAGGGGTCGATAACACAGTAGCAATAAAGAAGTTTCGCGGGGTGATAGTATGAATTGTCGACAACGCCGCGTTGCTAAAAGAGAAAGGCAAAGGCGACATGCGTATCATCCACAACAACTTCAAACCGTCATGCTCTAATGTGAATGCGAGCGCTTCAAAGTTTCGATTGTTCATAGCGAGGTCGTGTGCGAAATCTTCAAAGAACGCTCGGCACGCACTGCTCCTGAGTTAGCAGCCTTCGCAACGAATATTGCTGACAATTGGCACTTACACAAAGCAGCAGTACGACGCGATGGGCGTCGTGATGGCAGCAATAAGCCATCCTTCCCAAAATCCGTAGATCATCCCAGCTATCTGTCTTTGCATCAGTAGAGCTTCGCAAGTTCGACATCACTAAGTCTTACCGTCACTGCGGACGTATAACCGACAATTGGTGGAAAACTAGTGGCAGAGATCAACAAAAACAGCAAAATGACCCCTCCACGCATATTACTGCGTATCGTATTAGCGCCATACTTCCCATCCATCTACGATCACAGTGACACATACCTCCAACTTTCGCAGATAGGCACAATAAATCCAAATATTCTTTGATGAAAGATGAGCAGTAACAGCGCCAAAGTACCCAAAATCACAAACAATGCTCCTCCAAATAGCTTTTGTCGTACTGGAATCGTATCCACATATTCTCTGATCCGTTGCCGTAACAATGAAGGATTTCGCAAATCTGGTACCCGTGTTGATACCGGTGGTGGAAGAATAAGGAGGTCTGCCTCTTCCTGGGCTAGTTGTGCAACGTGTGCTGCCATTTTTACAAACCAATCACTTGAGTATATCCAAATCTGGAACCATTCATTCAAAATTTCAAAATGTGTAGAGTCTCGCTTGTCGGTGATACCTGAAATGATCGCCGAGGCTGCATAGCCCTTGTATTAGACAGCACCAGACCCAACGTTTTGACAACGCCGAGAATGATGCTACCTTGCATGCCAGTCATGTGACCATGGCTGGCAAGGAGACTTCTCTGCGCACAGTCCCTTCTGATAGAAGCGCGACTAGCTCGCCCGAAGGTCGACTGTACTCGCATACATACAAAATCTCTAAAGGAACATCCATTCGGACAAAGGTGTAGGGAAAATTCCTTCGGGCAAAACAAAAACCCAAGTGGGAAAACAAATATTCCCGGAGGTAAAAACCAAACACTGTTCCTTGCGAGCCTGATGGCTCCCCCCGTGCCCACAGTCGAGAACGTGTCGCCGGAACTGGTAGTCGACCAAGTGGCTTGGTTCTCGCCATCTTAGCCTTACCTAGTTCCAAGGCGGATCTGCGTACTCGTATCAAAGAGGATCTCAGCCTGTCATGGCTCCCCTCTTGGCCGCTGTAGAGGACGCATTGCCGGAACTGGTAGTCAACGAAGTGGCTTGGTTCTCGCCCGCGGAGCCAACCCGGTTCCAGGCTGTCCGCTTGCCCTGTAGAGAACACCGTCTGCCTGCATTAGAATGTTAGCCAAATGACCAGATTGTAGGAATTGTAAAATACTCGCATGTGTTCGAAGAAGATCTCAGCCTGTGACAGGCTCCCCTCTTACCTTCGCGCGTACTAAGAATCCGTCATTGCATCGATAACTCCTCTCTTGCCAAAACTGGCACTTCCTTACCTTGTTGAGAAAGGCGTCGCAAGAACGGGATCAAGTGGCTTGGTTCTCGCCGCCTTGGACCGAATCCCGCGACGGCCACCTGTACGTAGACGAAAATCTAGCTTGGAGCGGATGGAGGCGGTGGTTGGTTGTATTATAATTGGAAGTTGGCTTGTGCTGTGCAAAGAGCTCATACGCGTCATTTAATTAATTTGCTTTGTTTGTGCAACGTTGAATAAATCGCGCATGCAGCATCTGCATGTGAGTTTTCTTGGCAAGATGCGTTATTGGTCACGGAAGCGAGAAATAGACGAGGACATGGCTGAATGAGTGACGCGAGCTCGCGATCGCGGCGCGCGTGATTTGTTTACCAGATGCCGCGTCCGTGCGCGCCCTAACCCCATGCTGCCAACAACTGCCGTACGCAAACTCGCCGAAATACAGAGCTTGTGCAGACAGTTAGCTCACATTCGACAATTTATTAACCGAGCAACGGGCACATTCGAAAGCTGAGCAGTTCTATGTTCTAACTACAATGCTGATCTTGGAAGACACCGGAGACAACGGGATATTGAAAGCCATACAAACTGACGGAACGCGATCAGCGCGGTTCGCGTGTTTTGTGTAACCATGAATAAATGGCGCATTTCTTGGCAGGCTTTAGATTAAATTAAGTCAGGGCGAGTTGAAGATAGTCACATGTCGATGCTGACGTGTGAGAGATGGTTGTGGCAGACATGCGAGCGACATCGGTCTGTATGTGGAATCCCACGATAATCGCGGTCAATTTAGCGTTTAATTCGTGTGGATATCATCCCGCTCACGGCTCGATGACGTGATAATAGGGCGTCGAGTGCATGCCGTTCCGCTAAGCTGCAGCTCAAGGGCGTAGACTTAAGCACGGCTATTACACACGGCAGGTCTGACCTGGGTCCAGCACGATCGACTAGGATCTAGCACACCAAAAGACTAGGTTACCTAGAGAGGCTTTTCTAGTGATTCCGTGTTTTACGAGCCGGTAGGTAGTCTTCCGTATGCTACGAGCCTATGGGTAATCCTCCGTATGCTACGAGCCTATAGGTGGCCCTTCGTATGTTAACGAGCCTATAGGTAACCCTTCGTATGTCGCGAAATGCCCGGTCCCCCACCTGCTAAATATAGTTCTACATACTAATCAGAGAGTCACCAGAAGCCACGAATCCGCGTAATATTAAGGTATTCCTACCTAGATTACGACAAAACTACAAATTAGATCACTCTAAAATGTAAACAAGGCCCTGAACCAAGACTATTTATGAAATCTTTAACTTATACCTAATGCTAATCTCTAATTGATTAATGGAGTTATAAGCTCTACCAAATATTCCTCCGTTTTAAGCTTGATGCCTAATAGCTCGTTATCATTCTCAACAAACTTCACTCCAAACTCAGGGTCCACGATCGACTTGAGCAGGATAGGGATGACAGTTGGCAAATCATGTTGTCCATGGGCGAGACGCTCTTTTGCGCTCACTACCAACACATCCAAGTCCACGGGTACAGGAGCCCACGGCTTGCTTGGGGCTATTGACCTCGGCTCGTCGAATTTAAGTACGGCCGTACTCAAAATTCAGGGGTTTGGTCCCCGTGCACATGAGACCTGGTCGCAACCTCGAATTCACCCAGATATTTCGGTCGCTGCTCTACCAAGCCGGCCCAATTTTGAGACTCAAAAAATAGCAACCAATAACATAATAACTGAATAAAAATGTGTATATTAAACTCCCGCACCGTCTGATATGAACGGCCGTTGGCACCGGGGCGCCGGGGATTCCTTTGCGTTCCTTGATTTTTTTTTCGCACTCTCATCGCCAATTCTAGGCATAGCAGTGACGGCTTGGTGATTTGGTTGATTAACGAATGAATACATGCCTAATCAAGACAAACATAGCGGCGCAGCTCATCTCATCAGGGTTAGGCAGACAAGCAGTCATGACTCGGAACTCGGATGAAGATTTATGCGCTCCACAAGGGATTCAATCATATTCGCATCAGGAATGACAGTATAGTTCTCTACCTCACTCTTTTGCAGCTAGTATAAATGTATAATCGAAAGAAGAACATCAAGATGGGTAAGTGACAAAAAATTCAATAATGCTATGATAACCGGGCAATGAATACGGCGCGAATTCAACATTTCCATATGATAATAACACCTTCGTTTTATAACCAATAACCAAAATGAACTATGTAAATAACATAAATGTGACTTAACAAAAGCAAATGACAATTTACAATGCGAAACAATCCCATCCAGCTATCATAACCGACCAAAAAGATACAAAGTAGCCAGCATCAACAACACCAAACCAACAGAAATCGATTACCGTGAGTACACTAATAGCTACTAGTCTTCTGCTCCTTCTGTGACTGTGAAGTGTAGCTTCCATAACCGTACTCGTCGTCATGATGTAACGTGATTGAATTAAACTCTTGAAATGGGTCATAATACTCATCGGCCAGAGATGCAGTGCTGCTACCACTCGTTCCATTTGTGTATCCATTGACAGTTCCAATCGCAGATGGGTTTGCATTCGTTGATGACTTGGCAGATGAGCTTTTGTCCTCTGAACCCGGGGTTCCCGGTTTCAGCATCAAACTGTTACCATTTGCCGCGGACTGATAGCCATTCAACCGAGCGGAACCGCTTTTGCCATTGGCGGCTTTACTGCCGCCATTTATCTTTCCAATATCAACGCTCTGACTGTCCTTTAATGCCCGGAAATTAACGGCGTCAACACCGTCACCTGGAGTAGGAATCATTGGAGGAGTCATATTTCTCAACAAAGCCCATTGAGTCGTCTTAAAGAATGGATGCGCCTTAATATCTGACGCGCCCGCACGAGAGCCCAGTCGTCTGTTCTCGTCCTTACATAGCAGCTTTCGAATAAGAGACTTGCAAAAGTTGGATACTGTCTGAGGAGGATTAGGAGACGACGACGCTGACGGGGGATATGGCGCGAACTGAACATCATGCTTCAAAATATTCGCAAAGGTAGCATTGCGATTCTTCCCTTTAAAAGGTGTGGTTCCATAAAGCATTTCGTAAATCAAAATACCGAGCGTCCACCAGTCTACTGCAGAAGTGTGCCCGTTACCCTTGATAACTTCCGGTGCAATATATTCCTCTGTTCCTACAAACGAATTCGTCCGGAAATCAGCTATGCAGGCCTTCGTATCAATTGCCGGCATGTTGTGTTGCGAACCACTGCGACCTGACGAGCCACCGACTATCGTGGGCTGGCCACCGGAATCGGACTGCTTCGATAGATCAAAGTCTGAAAGCATAATATGGCCCGATTGATGTAGCAAAATATTCTCTGGCTTAAGATCACGGTATATGAAGCCCATCAAGTGCAGGTACTCCAGAGCTGCAGTCACTTCGGCCGCGTAGAATCTCGCATCGTCCTCCGGGATACACTTGCCGGCCCGAGTTTGCAATGCTGAGTAAAACCTTTAGTAACCGCGACTGCGATATTGATTTTATGCTTACCTCTGAAAAATTCACCGCCCATGCAATATTCCATACAGAGATATAAGTATTCGTCAGATTGAAACGAGTGATATAGCGTGACAATAAAGGGGTGGTTGCTGGTAGCCAGGATCTCCTGTTCAGCTAATGCCCTCTTAATCTTGTTACGCTTAATCATCTCACGTTTGCTCAAAACTTTCATGGCGTAGAGTCTGCTTGTTTTCTTCTCCCGTACAAGATATACCTTCCCAACATCTCCCTTTCCCAGTAACTTGATCTTATCAAAACTCGCTGGTCCAACTTCAACATTGCCAACTTTGATCGAACTCGACGAGTATGTTCTCCGAAAACTAGGCGGCATAGAAGGCGGTGCCAGTTTCGACGAGTCGGTCGCAAAACTTGCAAAATAGTCGCTTCTGCCATTGGGACTTGGAATGGAGTCAGGTCGTATATTTGGATTTGGTACCGTCAGTGGCCCACTCTGGGCCGGCCCCCCGGGCGACGGAATATGCAGCAATTTGCTAGATAATGCGGAAACTGGAATTGGCTGTGAAATTGCTTCCCGAGTGGGCCTGTCCTCCTCGCTCTCCTTGGGAGTATCGTGCTGCACCTGTTGTGGTTGTTGCTGCTGCTCGCCTGAAAGCTTCTGGAGACCATTCGGGGCAGATGCCACTCGCCGTAGCCGTTTCACAAATACCTGACCTGGGAGATATGATTTTGGCTGACGATGGACAGGTGTGGATGCTCCGGTGGGTGGAGTGTTGGCATTACTACTGCTGCCTGGCTCAGCAGGCGTCGCAAGACTTTCGGCCTGGCCGTTCTGTTCCAAAGAAGGCAGCGTGGGGTTAAAGGACGTATGCGGAGGTGAAGAGGCTGTGGATTGTTGAGACCCGATGATAGAGCTTATTATCCTCGGCGAGGGCGAGGAGGGAGAACGTAGACGGGCAAATCGCGATTTCGTTGTCTGCTGAGGAGGCGGCGATGCTGCAGACACTAGCGCAGAGTCCAGTAGCGGCATGGCCTTCTCATTGGCCGGAGGCGAAGACGGCACCGACAGAGATGTCGCGGTCGGCGGAATTCCTGGCGAAGCCGTCCCAGACCACTGACTAGAGGAAGCTGGTGAATTGACGGACAGAGAGAAGCGAAAGAGATTGCGTAGCCTCTGAGGAAAGTGGGAGCCAGCCGTAGCCGGCGAAGGCGTCTGACGCGGCGGTTGAAGGGACGCCATCATCGCATTGTCCCGGCTCGCAGAGGAGTTGGCGACCGGCTGTCGGTGAGTAGAGGAGGAGCGAACGAACTGTCGGTGAGGTACTGACCACGATCGGTGAATCGTATCGTAAGCGAGAACACAGCCATCAGGACGCTGCGTTAGTCGTCGGCGTCGTGCTCCCAACCAAAGTGCCGCATGGGATACACTCCTTTTCAGCCACCGCAGTCGCAACACGGCGCTGCATTTGTAGCCATATCTTCTACGCTGCTGGACCTCAAGTTTTTCTTTTATCATGGATGACTTCTCTGGCAGCTCAGTATGCTCTTCCTAACTATAATTTGGGTATTATGTCCCCACAATATCAAGGCATGTTAGAGACTAAGCTACTCTGGGGTCGATTTTCCCCGCTGCGAAATTTTGTTCGTGTCGCTCGAAATACTCAAGTTGGCATCTTTTAAATGCGCCTCGGACCATTCAGATAAACCGTACCGGATAAATTAGCCAGATTATGGTACACAAGCAGTTTGATTTATTTGCTGCGCTCTAAAGTCAAATTGGATGCCAGGTAATTCATGTTATCCGGATAAGGAAATCGTCCAAGCTGGTTAAATGCTCTCTGTCAATCCAAAGGACGAAGAATGCTTCGAGCGCGACTGATGCCTAAGCGCCATTCTATAGAATCATATTACGAATATGACAATGCACCATGTACATCCGATCGAAGTTCAGCCCTAATAATGCCCAAACCCATCCTTGAATGATCCTCTCATTGAATGACGTTTTCCTCCTGCCCTTTGCCCCTCATCACGCAGTGTCTAATGCCCCACTTGAAATTCCTAGATCCGTCCTGAATCGATCCAACGCATCACTGTCCAAGCCAACTAACTTCCTGCGCCATGGAGGACCGGCTGTCTCCAGGAGTTTGTACACCTTGCCTCGAAACCTCCCCGGCATCGGCGAATATGGAGGGGCAGCAGACATGAACGAGACCGAACCGAAGGTGTCACCATACGCGCAGTTTTCGCAGGTGACATTGATCTCTGGAACGCGTAGTGGTGCTGCAGAACCGTGATCATCCGAGTCATCTGACTGTCCTTGCTCGCCAAAAATTTCTCGAAGCTTGTTCACCGCCTCGAGCAATTCGATAAAGTCAACTTGTCTTATTGGTAACTTTATATCGGCACTTATTCGCAATACTTCCAGATTGGGTAGGCTGTCGACTGTGCTACCCTTATGTGTTGGGAAAATATCTGCTGTCATCATGCTGCACGACGTCATCTCAATCGACCTCAGCCTTGTCCATAATTTACGAGTCAATTTGGTCCGTGTATTTGGCCCATTGCATTTTCTCATCTTAATAGCACTTAGCGTATCTGTTCGAGCAGCAATTGCACTTAACAGGTCAATGATACCACTCGAAACGGCCGTTGCATCAACGACCTGGACGCGTGGTAACGCGCTCGCTATCAATCGAATTGCTGCCGAGCCCAAAATTGGTGCCATGAGCTGTAACACTACCACATTGTTCAACCGTATGGTCATATCTCGCTTTCTAATAGTCACCCGCGTCAAATCGATATGGCCAAATTGAAGTCTCGTTACATTCTCAAATCCTTGTGCAAACAATGTGAAGGGCATTGTGTAACACTCGAACAGAAAGTTAAGATTATGGACACTGTTAGACGTTAGGCCTTCAAAATGCTGCGAGCCTAAGTTTGGCATAACCAGATTCCGGCCATCGCGCCCAGACAAACTGACTGTTAATGTTCGCAAATTTGGACAGAGGCGAACTATCCGAGCGATGATTCTAGCAATGTTTGCGGCTCCATCCAGAGAAGAGGAATTGAGCTTCAAATAAATGGTGTGAACCAACGGACCGAGATGTGGAGACTGCAGTAGCATCCCTCCAAACTCCTGCAGTGCATCAACACTCGCAATATTTAAAGTACTGAATAGAATGGGTTGTAACTGTAACATGCAATAGCCTTAGTGTCAGATTTCTCTATAATGATGTGGTTCAACTTACAAATTCGTTGAAACGCTTGCAAACACATGCCACCTTAGCAACGTCCATCTTCCTGAAATTATCCAACAGCCGCAAGAAAAATAACTTGTAAAATATACTTTGCAAAATCTCGGTCGGTAATTTCGTAATTGGTGACGACCCATCTGCGGCAGGAATCTGGGATCGAACCAGGCCCCATTTTTTCTTAATCAAAAACGGCGGGAACTTCTTTCCCGCCATATAGTCTCCGCCATCTGCTTCAACCACATTCATATGAAATGCTAAAGTCTTTCCGTAATCTTCCATAAGCTGTCGTCGAATACGCTTTAACCGCTTGTTTCGATTACGTAATTTCACAGGTCTCTCTGCCCAGTAGATGTCGATGTCATAATCGGTTGAAACGTCTGAATAATTCCTTCCGTCGTCGGATAGATCGCCAGTATGATTCCAATAACATGATCCCCCATCTTCATCGTCGTCGTCATCATTCTCGGCATATAATTGCTTTTCAGAATCGTGCAGACCTTGGGTTGAGATATCCGCTTGCCGCTTAGCTCCATGACTTATGAACGATGCTATATCATATTAGCATCCGATATCGCTACTCAAACAATAGACTCTTACCATCGTCACCATTCTGCGCCCTCAAGTGTTGATCGAGTGCCACACCATTGGATACGACGCCAGTTGGATCCTCCGTGGAGTTGGCAGTAAGTAGTTCCATGCTGCTATCTACACGTCTCACTATTCACCGAGTTGACCACATGTAAGTGCACTATACTGCCCGCTGATGGATTATCCTGTGCACCTTCACCTTCCGCTTCCACGACTTTCCGTTCCTAGTCGTGGATTGTCTGCCGACGCATGCACCTGCTGAGTACTTACACTGAACTCGGGAATCAGCTACAGGGCGACTTTTCTCAGAGTGCACTCAATTTACGATGTAACCCCAGTTCCCATACAACCTGGTAAAGCAATGCAGACTTAAATCAAGGCATAAAGCACCACCCGAACTATAGAGCCCACGGAGCGGGTTGCGTCGGAGATGATCAATAGTACTGTGCTATCTGGTATTAAGGGGTTCGTAGTTACCCGCCTTGCGGAAATCGTCGGATTCTACGCCATATTAGAAAACCAAAACTCCATCCCATTAATTAATTACCTTTCAAATTACATTTTTACAATAACATGCCTCATTACTCAGTAATCATAAGCCAAAATACATAACAACAATTGTTCATATCATTAGCCTTACTCGATCACACTAAACCGCTGCGCCTGTTGTCCAATAGCCCATGATCCCTTGCCAATTTCGTCCTGAACTGTCCTAACCATTGTCACATTAACATTGTCTCCGGCTTCTTTAACTTTCTTCCAATACGACTGGGTGTCGTCAAACGCCTCGTTTATATACTTGGCGTATGGTTCTAATGATTTGCGGAATATAACGCATACTTCAAAATTCGGACGCTTCTCTTCTCCAGACGGACGGTTTAACAAATCAACAAATCTGTTTAATGTTCGCGCTATTTCTGGTAGGTGTTCGTCATTCCAGTTCTTGTACATCTCGAATATCTCCACAAACTTCAGATTCTCGAGATTCGTAACGCCACTGTGTTCCGATGTCGGGAAGCTCTCCGGGCGAAGGTCTCCACAAAACTGGATCCGAATTGACGTAAGGGAAGTCCACAGACTAAGCGGTAGATGGAATGGGATTCGAGATGTTATCTTGCCCTTGGCATCACCGCAGCGATACACGTTCAGAGTCGAGAATGATGAGCAACGGGCCCTCATCGCTATTAAGAAATCGGAAGTCAGACCTTTCACAACAAATAACGATATAGTTTTCACTTGTGGAAGAACATTGGACAGTAGTTCAATAGTGGTTTGACCAACGACGCATTTGCTCAGCATCAAAGTCTCGATACTAGATAGTGACAGCTTTTTGTCACTGTCTGATATCAGTAACTTGTCGAAATTAATCCCTTCCAAGTGTAAGACCTTTAATTTTGAAAAACCACCAACGAATTGCATAAAGGAAGTTGTGAAAACCCCGAGCCTGATGTCTAGTCTCTCAACCGAAGGGGCATAGAAGTTACGTCCCAATAATGGAAAAATAACCTGAAATCCCATCGGGGCCTTGAAAAGTACCTCAACACTGTATAACTTCGTGCATCGCGGAAGAGTGTTGGTAAGCGCTGCCGCCACCATGTTCGATTCTTCCTCGAGACTGCACTGTAACTCGAGTTGAATATCTCTTGGATAAGCCCCGATTATTGGCGACTTCTCAAGAATGCTTGAGAATTGATACAAAGACTTAAGTTGGGTAACTCTGAGAGTATTGAATAAGCGCGGTTGCAACTGGAAAAAATTAGCAGTTGTAAGCGAATGAAATTGAAACAGTCGTCACCCACAATGTCCTTGAATACTCGGTTCACGGTGCAATAAGTTCCCAATAACTTCTTCTCATACTTTGTGAGGTCGTGATTGGGCTCCACATAGTCCAATATTTTCCGAATAAGCTCGACTGGCAAACTACTTAAGTAGCACGGTGCATCGGGATTCGGCTCGATGGCATGCTGTGCAGCTGTTTCATCCACAGCCTTTGACAAATTGTGCCCACGACGGCTTCTAGTATCCCGCTTTTTCACATGCTTTGTAGACGCTACGCTTGCCTTCAGGGGAATATCCGAATCATCAATATAGTCACCGGCTTCGCCGTCATATTCTCTATAATCTAAGTCATCTTCATCGTCACCAGACTCTGTCAAGTTGACGTAACCAAATCGTCGCCCAAGTCGTCGTTTTTTCGGTGTCGGCTTTCTACTAGATGATGAAGACCTGCTAGACTTCGGCGGCATTGTGATTCCATTCGCTGCGTGTGTTCTGACCAGTGGCGACTCCTAAGTGAATTATATCGGTGTTCAGTCGTTGGCGACTCTTAAGTGAATTATGTCGGTGTTCAGTTGTGAACATTTCTCACGTCATCGCCCTAGTTGACTGCGGCGTTGACGCACACTTTGCGACAAGTCAGAACTTAGTCGTGTTATCTACACCCAAGCCAACTAACTCAGCGCAAGGCGCGAACAGTACTCTTTAGGATTTGCTCTACGTAGATTTTGAATGAGTCTCACACGTTCTCCTCGCATATCTGAGTGATCCCCATGACTAAGAACGTGTTACGAAAAGTGTCCTAGACCAGCAGCACAGAGAAATGAAGTTGCAAGATAGGGCCACAAACATGGTTCGTGAGTCTCCAAAGAATATGCTCTCGCGCGGGAAGAGTCTCGCCATCACATTATAACACGCGTCTCAGTTCTCATCACTCGACGACCCAAACATCATCCAGTCACCGATTTCAGAAGACATCGAGCACCCCAGTTGCGCCAGACGAGCGTCAGTCTGCATCAAAAGACACGACCATTTCGATTCAGCTCTGACTCGCGGATATCATAACCAGCGGTCCCGGGACAACCTAAACACTCGACATGCCTCAAATGTGGACAACAATGCTCAACGTTTCAGCAGACCGAGATTGAGATTAAAAGAAAACTTAACCGATCAGTGTATATATGCTAGAGAAGCTCCCGGGCGTAACGGCAATCACGTTGCACTGATCTAAAGTGCAAACAGCCATATCAGTCTAATTTTCGCACGAAACTACACATCCAAAGCATTCGCTTGTATCCGCGGACCCGTCCTAGCTAGGCTTTGAAGTAGCGGTCAAAACGCCCAGCAGAAAAACCGAATGATAGAGTGTATCAAAGATAGTGTTCAGCTTCTCCAGCTATGCAAGAACTAGCCCGCAAAAGCTGGGTCGGCTTGTTCGTTCGAGTGCACAATTCATGTGCAGGAAATCGGCAGGATATGTCAAGGAATTGAATACCAGAATGAAAACTGGGATTCAATAGGTCCGCTATAATCCACGACACTGGGACCGACGAGGTAGGAGCTAGGTAGAGCCAGCGACTATTGTTCTTTTGACAATTATGCGAGACGGGAAGGGAAGACGGCTCTGGGGCAGCATAACTGTCATATAGCGTATAGTACACAGGAATAAGTGTCAATCCCAAAGCTCAGCGGAGGCTGTAAGCCAGGCGGCGACCGTACACCGCACCGTTAAGGGACGCTAAATCAGGCCGAAGCAACTGATCGGGCAGGCGAGAGCCCTTCTGGCGTATATTGCAACCGTGGCACAGGCAGACACTTATCGCCCATATAAAATACCACAAGCGAGACAGAGCAATTAATAGTACCGGATTATGGCCCATGTTCTTCTCTCCAGATAACACTATAATCGTGCAAATCTGCAATAACCACGAACCACAACGAGTACCGGCCCCGCACCCGTATTTTCGATCGGACGACAGCAAACCCAAAGAACGGCGCAAGTGCTCTCTAGAACCATCGCCTCACAGTCACCACTGCAAGATGCCATATGAAGGAACCGTTGCAGGCACGTTCAGTAGGCGAAATCTCAATTCAAGTCTCGGGACGGAAATAAAATAAATCCCAAAGCATAGCAAACCACCCACTCCAAGACCGATGATCTTACTCAACGAATAAATGGGTCAGGGTTAAACGGATCCCGCGGGCTACGCGGCATGACCCCGCGCGTTCACCATCAGATTTTGGACATCGTCGAAAGGTCGACAGTGAGACACGTCCGTTCACATCGTTCTCCGTGTAGAAGAAAGAGTATAAACAAGAATCAGCAGCTACCTGCAATCGGGGCTTCGCGAACGACCTCACAGTGCCAGACCATAGACTGGAGAATCGGACGCAGCGCAACGCGAACCTGTACCTCGGGGATACAAAGCGAGGACCGAAGGGGACGGGTAACTCCAGCGGCTATAGCGCGTAAAACAAAGGGTCGGCTTACAAACACGCGTATTGGAACTGCAGAGATGGTACGTGGAAATTCGTGACAGGCTTGCAAGCTACTGTGTGCAGGAAAGACCTGCTCTAGGAAAGCTGAGATTGCGTTGTGTCAACAGGAATCGACTCAGGTTAGGGGTTATCCACCGTTGACGCGACGGAGTCGCGTCTGGAAACCCTTATATCCAGTTCTGGCTTTGACTAGTTCACATCAAATGCTTATAATATCCAACTTACATTCAAACAATACAGACATTCCTACAGTATAATTTGCCCTTTATTCAGGGTAATTTGTCTACTGACACGTCACCCAGGCGACTGTATGTAATCGTTGATATATTCAGAGAGACATGGGTGTGCAGCAAGCAAACCACCTAAGCTTCTACTTCTGACTAACTACTACTTATATAGATGTCAGAAGTGAGCATGGACCATGATAAACCATTGTCCCCGACGTATTATATTGGGTTGCAGCCTGAGATGTCAAGCATCGATACGGCCATTGACTCTGAAGGAATTCTTTCGTCCGTCACCGATGGATATGACGTCCTGTCAGTCCCAATCACTAATCCACGCTTCCGATCCCGCGTTTCTCGTATTTCACAGTCAGATTTGGATACAGTTATGGTCCCACATGTTGCACCTCCAACATATCCAGAAGTCAACTTCGCGCCAAATACAACCTACGCGCAGCATGTTTTTGGGTTATGTGCAAAATGGATCGAGCTAGATTCTGCCGATCCGCGAATTGCTGGGGTGTCAACTCAAGTACTCAAACATGAACTGTCATATGCATCCTTTTGCGGTCTAAGCTATGTCATTGTTCCGGGTCCGACACGACGCAACAACGTCGCAATGTATGCAGAAAGCTTGAACACTGCTCTTGCTGCCGTGCCGTATATCAACGTTATAGTACACCTTGCCATGGCGGAGAGTGGAGTCGAAGAGCCTAGCAGCTCTGATTCACCAGCGCCAGTGGATTCTATGTCAATTTGGGACATCTGGAACTCGGTTAGAACAATTTGTGACTACCCTTCTCGACTCTCCGTGGGATTACAACTGGCAGCCAAACTGCCACCCCAATCTGTGGTCTCGCGGTGGTTTGCAGAGCCCATTACTGTGCTATTTGTATCAGCTAAGATATTCCTGTCCAATCCAAAAGGCTACCCGGTCTTGTCCAAGGCGCATCAGTATCTGTTATTTAAATATCTGAAAATAAAGCCGTACACGATATTGCAGGATGTTCGAGAAGCGACGCAGGTCCGGACGTCATCAAAGCTGCCGTCCAAACAAGATGAAAGGGCGTATCTTATATACATGCGGCATCTACATACGATTCTACCATCACCCACAGCTGTGGAGAAGTTTGGTCAGGGTTATCAAGACTATCTGCAAAATCCACTGCAACCATTGACGGATAATTTGGAAAGCGGAACTTATGAAGTATTTGAGAAGGATCCTGTCAAGTACGCACAGTATGAGAAGGCAATATTGAAGGCATTATCAGAGCGAGACTCGAATCCTAACGGTCAGCCAATGTAAGTTCTTGCAATTACACATATCCGATTAATCTCTAACGATGTAGAATTCTGGCTGTTGTGGGAGCTGGGAGAGGACCGCTTGTTGCCTGCTCATTACGTGCTTCTGAGAGGGCTAAGGTCCCAATCTTCGTGTACGCTGTTGAAAAGAACCCTAATGCATATACCTAGTACGTTGTTTATCGCATTTGGAATCTCAGGGATATTGCTGACCACCCTCACAGTCTTCTACAGCGAAAGGAGCTACAATGGCAAAGTAACGTCGAAGTCGTGTTCACGGACATGCGAACCTGGAACCCTGCTCATAAAGTTGACATAATGATCAGCGAACTGCTGGGTAGCTTTGGCGATAACGAATTGTCTCCTGAATGTCTAGACGGAGTTCAAAATGTTTTAAAGGGTGATACTGGCTTGTCTGGAGTTTTGGAATCTCGACTAATATGTGAACAGACAATGGCATTATGATTCCTCAGTCTTACTCGTCGCACTTTATTCCTGCAATGTCGCCGAAGATCTTCTCCTCCATCAAGTTGCAAAACAAAGAAGACGTTATGAACACACCTTACGTCGTTATGCTTCAAGCGGTGGACTTACTTGCTCCGGAGATTAAGCAAGCGTGGGAATTCAGACACCCATGCCCTTACGTAGGCGCTAGCTCCTCATGGCCCACGGCACCAGGAATCGGAGAAGCAAAACAGCAGCAGCGATATGACGACTTGGGAATCGATTATTCCACAGCGCCTGTAGTGAACAATAAGCCCATCCATATTAGCAATGAGCACAATAATCGCCACGTGAAAGCAAGATTTTCAATAGAAAATCGCGGCGTGATGCACGGTTTCGTGGGATATTTCGAGTCCGTACTGTACGGCGATGTGGAGCTTTCGACCCGCCCCGATACAATTAACAAGAAGTCGAAGGACATGGTGTCCTGGTTTCCGATTTGGTTCCCAATATCAGTAAGTATCAGGGCTTGGGATGGAAGAGGTAGGACAGAGATTGACTGACAAAATAGACACCGCTTTACGTTCCGGATAGCGCGGAAATAGAAATTGCCATATGGAGAAAAACGGACAATCGAAAAGTGTGGTATGAATGGTCTGTGGAGACTTTCATGCTTGTCCCCGGGTCAGGATTGGATGGCAGCGATTCGATGGCCACGATGACAACATTGCCTGCCAGAGCTGCCGGTTCTCGTGTACGGCTGGGATGCTCCAGGCTGCACAATGCGGGAGGAAGGTACTCATCGATGCTGCTATAACCTGCGTGGCGTCGCGATGCTTCTCTTTGCTGACTGATGAATAATGATTAAAACGAGTTTATATTGGCATGAACGACGCGTCGGGAATCTTTTTGAATGCATTATTAGTTTGGCATAGATGTCACTGAGTAAAAATAAAGTGCATTTTGGAATTTTGGTCTCCAACTGGTTCATTGCTAGGCGAATTCCGTAAGGAGAAAGGTGGGGCCGTTATCCTTAGCCTACGCTCCCGACTGAATGCCTCAAGTACAGGACTAAGGATCCAATAATACCATAAAGTCGTCCCGCAGCCATGAACCCTGAAATCACGAAGTTTCAAGGTCCTCCTTGCAGAAGACAGCCATTTACAATCTCGCATCATTGGAACTTAAGGCCGTCATGATTCACGGCCATTAAGCAACGAAATCGGCAGTGACGCGGAGGAACCTCTTCTGTGTCCCTCTTCAGTTCTTGTAGTGCTAGTGTGGGTTTGTGCGGCTTACTGTGGTTAGGGTAAGAGACGCGAATCAGAGGCTCCCGAAACTCAACCTTAGATCTCGAGGTCGGCAAAATAGATAGCGTCAAGCAGCTCCACGACCCCGGTCCGCCCTCCTCTCCGCTTCGGCCTTGAAAAGAAAAAGGGAACAATGAACGCGGGCATGCGAGCTGCATTCTTCTCGCGTGTTGCGTTGCGCCGGGGGAGTGCTCGTTTAATAACACCGGGCAGCTCAACAGCCCGACAGTCGCGGCGGGCGCTGTTCACAAGAGCGCAACCTACTCCTGTGCGGAATTTTCTAATTAATACGATTTTGATTGCCGGTGTTGGATTTGGTGCATACTATGTTACCGATGCACGATCAGCGTTTCATAGGTATTTTTTGGTGCCAGCGATACGATGGACGACCGATGCCGAGACTGCACATCGGTTTGCCATTGAGTGTATGAAGGCGGGGGTATACCCCGTTGACCGGTCTGCTGATGACGAGGATCCTGAACTTGAAGTCGAGGTGTGTCCTAAATTATTCGTAATTTGCGCATATTCTAACTTCACAGGTCTTCGGTAAGAAGCTTTCAAGCCCAATTGGCCTCGCCGCTGGCTTTGACAAGAACGCAGAGGCAATTGACCCACTTTTCGCAATGGGCTTTTCGTATGTCGAAGTCGGCTCGATAACACCGAAACCTCAGCCTGGTAATCCTCTGCCCCGCTTTTTCCGGCTTCCGAAAGATAAAGCTGCAATTAACCGATACGGCTTCAATTCCGACGGACATTTAAAAGTTCTCGTACGTTTGCGCATGCGATTGCATTCGTTTTTGACGCATAACGAGACTACTCCAGTTAATCATGCGTTTGAGGAGGGTAAATTGCTTGCTGTGAATTTGGGCAAGAACAAAGATGGCGATGAGGTCGCTGATTACGTCGAAGGTGTTCTCACATTGGGCAATTACGCAGACCTGCTAGTTGTGAATATTTCGAGTCCGAACACGCCGGGCTTGAGGGACTTGCAGAATGAGAAGAAATTAAGCGGACTGCTATCCGCTGTAGTTGCCGCGAGGGACGACTTGTCGACGCCGCATAAGCCACCTATTTGCGTCAAGATCGCTCCGGATTTGTCAGAGACCGAAGTCGCTAGCATCGCCGAAGTCGTGAAAGGCTCGGGCATCGACGGCGTAATTGTGGCAAATACGACGATCTCCCGTCCGGAATCGCTTAAGTCCCCATTGTCACTGTCATCTGAGATTGGGGGCTTATCAGGTCCGCCCGTGAAAGAGCTATCCCTCAAAACTCTCCGTGCGCTCCGAAAATACATGGGACCTTCATTCACAATTGTCGGCTGTGGCGGTATCTCAACCGGCAAAGACGCCGTCGAGTTCGCAAAGGCAGGCGCATCCTTTGTTCAAGTCTTGACCGGTTTCGCGTACGACGGACCAGGCATGCCGAGCCGGCTCCGCGCGGAAATCAAGAAAGAATTGGACGGCAAGAAATGGATGGATATTGTCAACATGGATTTCAAATAGTCGCTTTGTACGTTAGATGTAGAGAAAAGTAACAAAGAAAAGTAATCTAGCATGACCATAACGCCGACCATAAATCACGAATATGAAATACACCTATGTGAACACGTTGTCCGGAAAATTGGTCCACTCATTCATAACCTCATTCGCAAACTTGACCAACTCAGAATCGTCAATAAACTGAACTTCCCAATCATCCTCCGAACCCACCGTGTCCAAGATCGTATACTCGTGCGAGAGAACGTTTCGAGTGTTACGCAGCGACGAGATGGCCAACAAGGCAGACCCAAACGTATCTTTGTATGTCCCAAGCGGGCAGGTGACCAGTGCGTTGACATTGGATATAGATTTCGTGGTGCCTGTTTCCGGGACGAATATCTCGCGCTTTGAGAATAAGTCCGGTAACCGCCTGATGGTTTCGATTAGCTCGTCGAAATCGAATGGCGAGATGGGAATCCGTAGATTCGCAGTCACCTGCAAGCTGCGCAAATTGGGTAGTCCGGGTACGTCCTGGACCGAGGGGAAGAAGTCTGGGTGGAGCATGAAGCACTCGTGGAGTGCAATGTGCTCTAGCCGGTGCCAGAATTTGAGTGTCGGAAGCGGTGGCCGGGGCGGTGCATTGCATCGCTGGAGTGTGACAGAGTGTAATGTACTGGTGCGTGACATTACCGCATTGATCAATTCCATTATGCCAGCTGCAGATGTCATTGTTAGCACAAAAATAATAATACGAATCATCAAAGTAACTCACCCGGAACACCGGTCGCCTCTACCTGCTCCACGTTATTAAGCGCATATGCAAACATTTGAATAGCATTATGCCCCAGAATACAATTATCAAAACTCAGTCTTGTGACGCTCGGTAATCTCAATCTCGCCTGCTTTCCAGTGTTCCGAAACTTCCCCAAATTCGTATTTCTCAAGTTCAAAACGCGTAGATGATCAAAATGCACTAAAAAGGTGGTAATCGGCGTATGCCATATTACAGACGAGATGACTATTTCTCTCAAGTTTCTTAGATTTTGCACACGTTTCTGGAGACGCGGGAAAAACAGGGTAGCTCCTGGCTTGGTATCCATAAAGAAACTGATCCAACTTAAGTTTCTGCAATTTTCGATAATCTCGGTTAATGCCGCGCCGACCCGCTTTGCTTCCACAGAATTGCTGATGGAAAACTTGGCTGTGAGCATGTGCAGCCACGGCCGCATATGGGGGGATGCTCTGTACAGGAATATAAGTTCGTGTAAGTCGGCTTCAGATCGTAAAGTAACTCTATTGAAAATATTGTGTTGCACCTAACTCCCCATTAGCTACTGCAAGTCCCAAATTGTGCAGCACCATGATCGAGATAGAATCAGACCATCAAATTAAACGTCCGACAGACACAGGCAAATGCGTCAGGACCATTGCTACGGTCTGTGACCATGATAAACTTTGAAGTCTCTTGAAAAAAGGCGTGATCAATAATTTTCTGGAGTATTTCCGTCGACAGCCTCAAAATCAAGCACGTCCCGTCGGACGGAGGGAAATAAGGGCGAATAGGACCCCATCTTTTGCGTGAGAGATCAGCGCGAAGACGACCTTCTTGTTGAGCATTCAGTACTCTAACCATGACTGACTCCGCGTTGGATCTAGAAGAAGGTGCGGGCATTGATAATGTCTCAAGCTCGTGGAACAGCATCCGTTCCCGCGACTTCCAGAATCCCATCATCCTCAATTCTGACTGGGAGAAAATATTAACAAAGTCGGTTTCCATTCCATCCAACAATACGTCACCGGCGATGAGAAAATCGCGGTATGTGAATTCCTTGTCTTCTTCCTCCTCGCCTCGTTCGTCTTGATTATTCTCTCCTTCTTCCTTCTCGCCGCCACCGTCGGATACATCGGTGAAATATTCGCCTGCGCTCGGCGTCTGCGAGACCATGTCTGCGAATGTGGGGATGCTTGGCTGATTGTCGAGCACGAGCACGAGAGAGGATGGTGATCCGTTTGGAGGATCAGTGTGAAGATGCTCCATGTTAACTCCCACTCTTGCTATATTCTTCCGTAGTATTTGCTCAGGCGTTCATTCATGGTTTTGAACGTTTTGAATAATCGCGATTTGGAATACGGCTAGATGTGGTTCACTCACATAGTCGCTTGGTACAGATCATCACAAAAAAGAAAGTTTAGAGGTTCGCGCCCTAACCCCCCACGTCGTCCCCCATCGCGGCCCAAAAGATCTGCCGTGGTGGGAGTTGTCCGCGAGACCAGCCGCGACGTTACTTCGAATACTGATTTTCTAATTAAAATTTATTTTTAATTTCAGGTGATTATTTTCATAAAGGTAGCTAATCAGTGGTCCAAAAAGCAGTCAAAGCCATAGTAAGCCGCGCAGGCAAGCTCTCCAAACAGTGGTATCAAACAAGAAGCTAAGTATCAGTAAGTACCCATAACTCCACGATAACACGCTACGCCGTATAAAAGTGTAAGCAAGCCCAGCGCCGTAGCTGGCATCAGAAACTCGACGACCTATTTCAGAAACGTCAGTATCCATCAGCCATATTTGACAACGACACGAGACTACCATAGGAATGCGGACATTGGGAGGATGGACTTGCTTGTGGAGTTGAACATGTACAATGTCGGCGACCGAGGATAGATTATCCTCTTCGTTTCCACTTTCGATACTTGCATGATAGCCACTGTCGTCAGCATCTGCTAGCATTAGCTATGAAAATTATCCAATTATTGTCAACCAACCATCATCAATCTTAGCCCGCAAAGAGGTAGAGAACTGATATGGAAGCAAGTCGGTGGCCTTTTCGGTCATAGTTCGCTCAGTCTGCGGAGACCGAGCAGGCGACAAAACAAAATCCGAAAGGTCGGACGAGCCATCCTCTTGGGGAGTCATTAATCTGCGTTCGATCGCAGAATATTGAGGAGCAGCGGCTTCATCTCCAGCAGGCATCTCCGGTACTGAAACTGCGCGGACGGGCGTGGGTTGGACGACATGAGAAGAATTAATTGGCACTGTACAGCCAACATATTCTTCATCAATGTCATCCATATCAAACAAATTAGTGGTGGGACAACTAATGTCATTCGCGACTTCGCTTTTCAAGTACTCGAAATTATTTTCAAATTCGTCACTCGCCATAACTTCGGCCGCTTGCAATATCTCTCCGTCGTGTTTCGCTCGAGATGACATGAATTCTTGCATAGCGCGCCGTCGAAGAACCTGTAACTCCAACAAACTGCCATCCATCCTGCCATTATTGTCATCTTCGGCTCTAACTAGTACCCCAACATTCTTTAGAGAACCGAAATCTTTGGCTTTCTGCGACACAGTTTCGACTATCTTCTGCCGAGGGCTAACTTTATCCGGCGAGGACGTTTGCGGTGCATAGCGAACCGAGTCCTGTCTATTCAGAGACTCCAGAAACTTTTCGCTCAGGGTCGCGCGGTAACGTTTCGTTACAGAGCGGCCAACTGTCTTGTGGCCGGGCAGATCATCGAGTTCGAGGATTTCAGCGCCAGCGAACACAGTGTCTGCAGCGGCAGCAGTAGTAATACATGCTGTAGCTGCAATTTCATCGGGATTGAGGGATCCTTGCTGCGTATGTTTTTTCGATTCACGTTCAACCGGTTTCTCATGCTCACTCGCCAAATTCGTTTTCCTCGCGCCAACTTTCCCAGCCTTCCTCGAAGCAATCGCATCACCGTCCTTCTTCGACATAGATGTGCGATTAGACGCTTTGAACGCCTTCGCTCCATTGCCTGAGAACCTGACACTTCTCGGGGTAGAATGACTGACAGAGTCATCGGCTTTTGGCCTCGGCCGGATGACGCGGCGAGGAATTGACGAAGATGGAGCGGTCTGAGACGACTCGGTTTTGCGCATGATGAGGATGGACTCTGACATGTGCGGGTTGATTGATATCCGGGAGAGATAAGCGAATAACCAGGCGTATCGGTCGCCGAATGGAAGTGGACAGGGGCGGCCGGAATGTCAATCTTCCAAACCCTCAAGCAGACGACAACAATGTGATTGTGCCCTACTCGTCAAACAAATAGGCGGATTGTTAACATAATAAAGTTCTGGACCTAGACACAAGCTTTTTCTTGTCCTTGCGGCTCTAAAAAATTTTTGGTACCGTTAACTTATGTCCGCTGCCACATTTTTGTCGTAGTGAGGTCACTGGCAATATCGAATGGTTTTCATCTACTGTGAGCAGGCTATTAGCACACAATTAATTAAATTTTAATTAATTGAATGTGATATAGGGAAAAGACGAGACTATATCGTCCATGTGCAGATACCGACTGCGAAGTGTTAGTCTACGGAATTCAGGTTAGACTGTGGCTTGCGCCATGGCTATAGTTGTAAAGACGGCACCAGACTTCCACGGTGCCGCAAACAGTACCATAATGGTGCAGCATACTGTCCCGCTGTATCTGCGTCTGAGTCATCACTCATCAGGAATAGAATTCCAGTGCGGTCTGCTGGCACGTAAAACAGCAGAAGCAGACTGACAGGTAGACGACAGCACGTATGAGCGTCTCGGGCTCCCTCGCGGAGGTTCGAATACTCCTGGTTAGCGAAGACGCGCCGCACTCCCTCGGCGGCTGCCTGCGCCGCTCTATGCTGGGTTAGGTCCCAGTCCCTCCTAGCGGCCGTGCCTCTTCTCAGGCTGTCCGTAGCGGTGTTAAATCACTTGAGTTACTTGTTGACAAGGCCGAAAGTATTCCAGGCAGTTGGTTATATCAGACTAGCATGTCATGACCCCGCCAATCAGCGCGTGGGTCATGATCATGCGCTTATGACACGCCAGACCAGAATTGCCACTTTGAGGGTGGCTCGTCTCGAGAGCTCCTTGTCCGTTCTCGGCTGTAGTCAACTTTCGTAAAGTACTTAAACGTAACTGCCGCCCTTATGTCGCTGCTCATACTCCCCTTCATCACTATGTCCATGGCAACTGCTAGTGAACGCCGCTCCAAAGGCGAGGTGTCTGACACTGTCAACGACCTGGCTGCGGATACTACCACTGCCGAACAGGGCTACGGTTATTTCAGCCAGAAAGGCAAGTTCTGGCCCATTGCTGTCTGCGGTGCCGGTCTCTTTTCGGACGGCTACCTCAACAATGTAAGTCCATAGCTAATCTTCGACACCACCAACTACTGATAGAAGTACAGGTCATCGGCTCCGTCAACACCATCCTCCAGATCCTCTACCCTGACGACTATGCGAACTCTCCGGCAACCCGCAACGTCTCCTCGATCGCCTTTGCGGGCACCATCGTCGGCCAGCTCTCTTTCGGCTTCATCTCCGACCACTACTCGCGCAAACATGGCATGATCATTGCGACTCTGATTCTCATCCTCTTCTCCATCCTCAGTTCCGGTTCGTGGGGTGCCGGCGGATCCATTCCTGGCATGCTCGCTGCCCTCACCGCCTACCGCTTCTTCATTGGTATTGGTATTGGCGGCGAGTATCCGGCCGGCTCAGTTGCATGCGCAGAGGCATCCAACGACCTCAAATCCGGTCACCGCAATCGTTACTTTGTGCTGTTCACAAACTTTATGATTGACTTTGGCTTCGTCGTGTCTGCCTTCGTCCCCCTTGTCATGCTCTGGATTTGCGGCCTGGACCACCTCACCACGGTCTGGCGTGTCTCGCTCGGTCTCGGTGCGATTCCGCCCTTGTCCATATTCTACCTCCGGCTCAAGCTAGAGGAGCCAGAGCAATTCACAAAGAACACCTTGCGGCGCGCCCGTAGTGTGCCATATCTTCTCATTCTCCGCTTCTATTGGTTCCGACTATTCGTCGTGTCCATCATCTGGTTTATCTATGACTTCTCAGCATACTCCTTCAGCCTGTACTCCAGCACGATCCTCGGGGTCATCATTCCCGATCACTCTCTTTACAAGGCTTTCGGCTGGAATGTCGTGCTCAACTTGTTCTACCTGCCAGGCTCCATGCTTGGTGCACTGGCCGCAGACTACATGGGGCCTCGCGTCACTCTTGCCGCTGGCGTCTTTCTTCAAGCCATCGTCGGCTACATAATGGCCGGGTTGTACAGCCACCTCAAGAACCACATCGCCGCCTTCGTCGTCGTCTACGGCATATTTCAGAGCCTCGGTGAGTTCGGCCCGGGCGACTGCATCGGTTTAATCGCATCCAAGACCTGTGCAACGGCAGTTCGAGGACAGTACTACGGCATCGCGGCCGCAACAGGCAAAATCGGCGCGTTCGTAGGCACATATGTCTTCCCCGTGATCATCAAGAACGCAGGTGGTGAGCATACAGTTAAGGGTCTCCAGGCACCGTTCTGGGTCTCGTCCTCTCTGGCGATTTTTTCAGGCATTCTCGCCATCACGCTCCTTCCGAGACTCGGACAGGAAGTCATCTCTGCCGAAGATGACAGATTCAGGGAGTATCTCATGTCCAAGGGCTGGGACGTCACACAGCTGGGCGACGGCTTATCTGTGGATGAGCTTGTGCCCGCGACCGCTGGTAGCGAGTACGCAGAATATGAGAAAAAAATTGTTGCTGAGGAGAACTAAAATAGGTAATATGATAAGTTAGCTTATGGCAAAAATTTAATTTTGGGGCGTTAGGATAGCATCTTTCTAAATAATGTAACTTATTTTAATGCACTGATAAATCTATTAACAACTAACAAACTAACTCTATCCTTCGACCACACTTACATTCTCAAAATCAATACTTATACTGCCAAACTTTGCCCTCCTCGCCTAATACCCGCGCCAAAAACTCAACCTCGGTCCGTTTCCGGCCCTCAGCAAGCCAATCCTCAGCCAGTTTCTTCCGCCATCCGTCCAACGAGTTAACTTCTCGCACCGCCTCATCAACTTGTCCTTCAACCAGCGCTGACTCCGCTCGCGCAAGAACAGATTCAACATCGGTTCCCTTTGGCTTTCCTTCCTTCTTCCAGAGTAGCTTGGAGAATAGCCATGATCCCACAAACCCAGCAACACCGGCGTCAGCAGGCACCAGCGACACCTTGCGGATTTCTGGTGCAAGAAGCTTGAATCGTGCCGCGAGCTGTGCAGGAGGCAACACCCCGTCGTATGCAGCCACAGGAACTGCAGCTACCGCGGCGGCAATCAGAGGGTCATCCCCCCCAACTTCCTTAATCCGCGCGACAATAGGCGCAAGCGGGACAGGGTACGGCGCCTGGAGGGCGCTTGTGAGTGATCCCAGCGCGAGCTGCAACTCGGCCGTTCTTTCCGCAGTCTCGAGTTGCTTGTCGACGTCGGCCGACAGCGCCATCACTTCCTCGAACGCGGCCTTTAAATCTTTCAACTTTGAGAGCCGCGAGTTACGCTCATTCTCGACCGTCTGGACGACTTTGTCAGCGAATAATTTGTCCTTCTCCGCATTCGCAGCTGCAACCTCGTTCCGGACCCGACCACTATAAACTTGATTAAACTTCTTCAATTCTGCAATCAGCCGCTTCTTGTAGGTATCCATAATCCGCCGGCGTTCCTCAAAGTAACCTTCCCTCCACTTCTCATCCACAGCCACGAGCTGCTGCTTGTAATCTTGCTCTCTCTTCTCATTCTGCAGTGCAAAAACAAGCGCCTGCTGATCCAAGTTTTCCCTCAACTCCGTCTCGTACTTGGCCCTCAACGTCACAAACTTATTCGATACTTCTCCCAAACTCGCGGCAAGCGCGCCAAGTTCTTCGGGGCCCGCGGCACCGGACCTGGTCAACGCTATGAAGAGGCCGTTGATTGACTTGACAACACCCTCGAGCGACGGGTCGATCGTGCCGTCGAACACAAACTTAGGGAGCTTGGGGAGAACGGTCTCTCTAATTACCAATGGTTCCTGCTTCTTTGGCTCTTGAACTGGCACCGCAACAGGCGGAGCAGGGACGGGTGCCGGCGGCGGTGGAACATCTTTCTTCGTCTCAGTCTTATCCTTCGCAACAGCTGAAACATGTGGTCCAGTACTCGGTCCCTTATACTCGTCCCCAACCATCTTCCAAGTTGCGCCGCCCCGATGAACTGTCACCCTCGGCGAGTCATCTTCCAACGGCTTTCTCCCCGCGTTAGGAAACCGGCGCTGAAACTCCCGCTCTTCGATAATCATGACAATTTGCTCGCCGAACGGAACATATTCCGTGTAAAAATCGTGGAAATTGTCATTCCAAAGAGCGAACCAGACCCCACCGCCGTACACAATGGCGCCAAACACACTGACGCTAAGAAGAAAATTGCGAAATCGGTTCCTCGTCTTTGGTTTAGGAGGAGGTGGTGGTGGTGAAGGCGGAGTTCCACTGCTTGCCGAGCTGGACAAATTTGGCGTAGATGGCGTCGCGGGCGTCGGATTCTCCATCGGTGCAGTCGGGCTCGGGGTTCCAGGCACTGAAGTGGGCGGCACATTTGTGACATTTGACCGCGCGACCTATTCATAGTCAACAATGCCATGCTCCTCAAATAATCTATAGTCTCCTTGAAACTGAAAGCAGATGCCCGTCTGACTTACCGAAGAATGAAGAAGCCGCGACGCGACCAGTCGCTGCTGCTGCGCAGTAACTCGCGCGCTCATGATCCGCAGCATATTGTTTCTTAAATAGGTCTTTGCGGACAGTTAACAGTCTTGTCAACGAAACGTCTAAAACCTTCGTTGTTGTACAACGTGGTGAATAACAAATATTGCTTGTAGTTTTCGCTCACCGCACGGCTCGAGCTACCTGTGATCTACTCCCGTTTTTGGCGTTGCGGGGAGAAGAACCAATTGCATGGCTCCATAGAAACCTAACCCTCATTCCGCTAGAGTAATACGTTCCGCTAGAGTACTCCGTCTCTGAATTCTACACGATTGTATACAAGGGGATAGTTATACGCCACTGAGTGTATGAAGTTTGAGACTTTTAATCACGTCGTGAATCCCTATGTTACATTCAAAAATCCAAGCAACCCAGGTTGCTCAGTGAGAAACAGAAATAACCACGCACAACAACACTCCCAACCCAAATCGCAAAATGACCCAATACTCCATGTACATGATAGTTATAGAAATTGAATATTCCTGTTAAATGCTATTAAAAAATCTATTTCGTACAGAAGGATTATAATTGATGCCAGAAACTAATAGCGGTTAGTGAGGCAACCTCGAGTTGGAGAATGGCGAATACTTACTCTGGCACCATAAGAATGTACCGCTCCATAGCTTCTCTAAATCTGTTTTTGTACTGTCTCGGGGTGACGACAGTCGGCACTTTCCCGCCACCGCCTACCAGTCCACGTTCTTTGACCCAACTTTCGAGCTTCTTGTCCCAAGTAAATGTTCGAAGACAGTCTGATGCCAATATTAGGGAAATGCAAATACCATGTACCAGAAGCACTTACCAATAATGCCAACCACAAGCTGATGTCGTTCTGGGTCAATCGCAATAACTAACGAGTAATCCATAACATTCATCTTCGCCAAGAACAGCGTGTCATTCCACAATGAGGCTCGAAGAATCTTCTTTGCATATTCACGGACAAATAAAGGCGACTCAAATATGTCTGCACATGTTAGAGCTAACTTCTGGGAAGCCTTTGCTTAGAATCAGACTTACATTCAACCATATTCTCGTCCAACAAAACTTCGTTCGCCCTACCAGTCTGCTCCACGTGTCGATTACGCATAGATCCTTTCAAATCAAAGATCCTGGAGAGTTTTCGATCATAAAACAAATTCTCCATCACAATGATATCCATCTTCATAGACTTGTTCGTAATGGGATTCCGCACCTGGACTTGATAAAATCCCATAATTTTCGCAATCACAGACGGAAGATCATGAAAGAAGACTTGCGCCATATACTGAAAATATGACGGCGCAAAGTTGATAAACGCGTCGAGCTCAGATGGCGAAAGCTGCTTCACGACTAACCGATCGTCCAAGGTCTTCAAGAATGCTGATCCTGATTTACCTCCGGTCGAATCCCACTTTACGCACCGCGACAACGACTGAATGTAGCTCTCTTCACAGCCACAGAGTGTCCGGAATGCGTCAAAGAGCTCGGCATAAAAGATTTTACACGACAGCTTGGCGGAACCTTCTTGGAACTGGTACTTGAGATGCGTACCAGTCTCCTTCAACAACCAGCGCCGAAGGTCTTCACGGGTCTTCGAATGGCCACCTTGAGGAGGAGTTGTAGGCGTCGATGTCTCGCTTTCGGACTTATTGTGGCGCACGTAAAATTGCTTATTCAGTAGAGTGGTGGCCACGGGCCGCACCTCATCGTCAGAAGAGCTCGATTCATCGAAAGCCTGAGCATCAGCGCTGCGAATCTGGTGCAGCTTCTCAAGGTAGTCTGAAGAAGATAGGCAGAACGCAATCAAAGACGACGGCTCATCTTCACGAACAATTACATCCGAATCCATAAAGATATGTTCTGAAGGCTGCAGCGGGTAATCAAGTGGCTTCCATCCACTTGCCGATCGATCCGCCCAAAAATTGGAAAGCATCGTCATTAGGGAAATCTTTTCTGGTCCTGGAGGCAATTCTTGATGGAATGTATGATCGCCGACGGAAGTCGGTTGAGACTGGCTTTGTTGCCCCTGGCTGGGTGGTTGAGGCACCTGCTTTGGGTGCACTTCAGATGGAGTGGACGGCTGCGACAGATCCTGCTCTTGCGAGGACTGCTCCTGACTCTGGTCCTGTGCTGGCGCTGGCTGTTCGTCAGATTGCAACATGGAAGACTCGTCAGAAATGTTAATGTTCTTCGATTCAGAACGTGGTGAACCACTAGACTCCGGTAAAGCACGATCAAGGTTAAAGTAGCTGGGAGAGGTAATCGACGTGATTGTTCCAGATGGTGACGTAACCGGCAATGTCTTGCTTTCAATACTAAAATCGAAACTGGACTGGGTCGAATGTCCTTGTTGCTTAGGCACGGATACCTCAGAACTTGATCCCGTTGAAGCCGGCAATGCGCTCACTTGAGACTCAGAGTCCACCCTATCTTTACCTGAAGACACGGAATCTCGCTTCCTGGAATCAATCGAGTGAATATTTCGACGGTGCTTCCCCCGTCGGCCAATTGTTCCAGCGTCTGACAGTAAATCGTCCTCCGACTGTGCACCGTCTTCCGTTCCAGACTCGTCGTCATCCTCTTCAACCACGGCATCCTCAATTGTTCTGTAAACCTCCACGATCGGTTTCGACGTTCCTACAGCGCGCAATCTTCCTGCTGCCAGCTTCTTGCGTTCACGAGCTCGTTCTTTCTCGAATTCGCGAGATAACTGATCAAAATGACGCGCAAGAGATATCACTTTACTTTGACCGATTCCTGCACCGGAGGTAGACTGGACATGACTATCGCTTCCCCCACCACGACTAAGTTGTAGTTGGCGAGCAAGCTCACGAGTAGTTCCTTGCGTAAATCGATGCTTGAATGGCGGTGGGAGGACGATACGATCTGGATGATACTTTCGTCGCATTGTAGTCATTCTCGCTGGTGCGGTAGCAATGGTGGCAGACGAATCAGTGCTTGAGGATGTTGCTACCGGAGTCTGTGCTTCCGTGCCAGTAGCTGACGCATCCGTCAATCGAGCAGATAGTGGAGTCATAACAGACATATCGCTGTTATCGGTCGCAGTCCGCGTAAGGATTATTTTGGGCTCGTCAGATTCAGTCTCAGATGCTTTCCCGCCTGCCTTATTGTCGTTCGCAGATACTTCATCAGAAGTTTCCGGTCTATCAGATGTCGATGATTCAGCTTTCTGGTCAGGCTCTGCTATGGTCACATTTGAGGAAGGTTCTTTGAGTAGGGACGCCGATGTGCTTGTCCTCTTAGCTAATCCTCCATGAATCTGGTCCGGCCTCGTAATCGTAGATAACCCAGGCGACGGGAATCCTGATGGAGCATATTCGGGAGAACCAAGATAATCTGAAGTTGCCAGGCCAGCGCTCGGCAGAGGTGTGGCATCTATGCTTGACCCATCACGTTCCGACAAAACTGGCATCAATTCCACAGCAGAACTTAAATCGGAACCAGAATCCTCATTACCGAGAGAAGTTGTCGAAGTATCCCGTTCTAAGAACATTCTCTTCAGTTGCAAAGCCGTAAGCCGAGCAATATCCTTCTCAGACGGAAAGAAACTTCGGTCAAAATCAGCAAACTCGAGGTCCCACTGAACGACTCGTTCCTGCAATGACCTGACGACAGCGTTAAGCGGCAAATACGCCCTATATGACGACTTTATGTAGATTGTCTGTAGCATGTCATGAAGATCTTGACGCTCGCGGGTTGACCGATCTCGTAATGCCTCGACTCTAGTCTTGCATTCTTCTGTGCGATCGGACGATGAGAAATCGTCAATGCGAACCGAATCTAGACGTGCGACGACGGAATCGAAAAACCTATTGATGCGCTCTTCGATAGCCCCATACTCCTGGGCACGCAGCCTTACATCAATTTGCGGTTTCCAAAGTAGACGTGTCCTCGGAAAAGCAATTTCCAAGAGTTCGATTGGAGCGTATTCAAATTTGACAGCTAGTCCGCGCAATCCGAACACACGCACATGGTCCTTGTGTATATCATGGGGACAAATATCGGCCCGCGGAGATAGTGGTGATGACCAAAAGGACAGCTCGAGGTACTTCCCAAATGAATACTTCCAAGTGTTCTCCGACATTGGAAGCGCGGGAGGTGTTATGCCGCATACGTTGCAGTGCGACCACATCAAAATTGTGTTCTCCATACCCGGAATTCGACAGGGAAGTGGTGCGACACGAACGCTAATTCTACCATTTCCATGTACGTACGATCGGTAATGTTGGGCCAGCGTATAGGAACATCCGTCTGAGCATCTTTGGTCCACGTTATCGCATATTCCTTCGATAAATTGACCCAATGTGCAGTCACCATCACGATAGTACTCAATAGATACCAATTCTGGACCGGTACAAGGCGCGCTAGTAACTTCACATACTAGTGAGTAGAGGACAGTAATGTGCTGATACGCAAAAGGGTCGAATAAGTACCGCGTTGCTTGCGAGAGGTATGCCTCCCATTGGCGTTTTTGAATCAGCGAGACATACTCCAGCTTGTCATGCTCTAATTCAAGAATCGCACGCCGTACCTGTCGAACAACTTTGTCGCCTCCTCCAGGAAGATGGGTGAACATATCAAGCTTGATGAGCTCCAAGATTGCCTGTTCCGCACCAGAAGTTGCGGCATTATCATCTGATGAGAACTTCTCAATTACTTTGTCTGTGCGAGATTCATTAGCTGGCGATCCTAATTCTTCTACTGCTTTGTTAGAAACCCTCAACAGTATTCACAAGACTGCAATTTCACGTACCTGAGTCCTCAATCTCCGCCATCTTTTCATTCCCTGCGTCCTCCATCTCATCTCCCTCATCCTTCTCTTCCAGATCTCTCTTCTCGAACTCTGCGGTATCTCTCAGTAATGCCTGCAACCTTCGCTCAACCTGGCGCGCCTTCCATAACAAATACGGCTGTGGAATCTGAACAAATGGCGAAGTAGACACAATTCTTGAACTGTGGAGTCGAACCAATGAATCGTAATACCCTGAGCCATCAGTCTCTTCCTCATCTGCTTCTTGATCTTCATGTGGAGGAACAGACGTGTGATTCAGTCCACGCTTTTTGGGCCTCTGAGAATAGTACATGGACGTCGCTGGAGCCGGCATGAAGACAAATTCATCACGCATTAGGCAAGTCTCCAGCTTGAGGTTGTAGACCACATAAATCATAAACTTCGTAATAATCTTGATCTGACGCAAAATTTCCATATCCCCGCCGCGAAGCACAATAGTGCACGCCAGCTGAGGCGGACATCCCGACATAAAAATGAACGTCTTCCTTCTCCGGTCATCCAGAACATAAGTTTTGACAGAGAAGTGCTCGCACGAGCCGACTCGTGGGGTTGAAGTGGGAACTTTGCTATCGTCCTTATCTTTCTTAAAGATCTTCGCGGATGTGACAATGTCAGCCTGGGTTGAACGAGCAACTGCGCGAATAACGTTGGGATTGACGTTGTATGCGACCGCAACATTTCTCCTGTGGAGCAGCTCAAGAGCATAGCCAGATACACCACGTTCTGTAAGTAAAACCTGCGGCCGGAGTGCTGCTATACCATCAACAAGTTCTTGAAGTTCGTCCTTCTCTTTTGCCATCACCGGTTCCAGTGACATGAAGTGCACCGGCTCGGTGTCTACCGAGAACTGCTTGCCTTTGAAGTTCGACGACCCGTTGACGGTTGTCAGATTGCCTTCATTATTAGGATCAGCTCCTGTAGTAGTTACAGCAGTAGGGGTCGCTGGTGCCGGAGTGGCACGCTTCTTGTCAATGGAGTCATCGTCCTTACGATACTCCAACGGAAATGCCAGTAGCAACACTTTGGGTGACAATATCTCTTTTATCATAGACTTGAGCGCCAGATTCTTTGTGAAAACAACTCCAGATAAGTATACTGTATCATCCGGTGTTGCGCCCGGTATTCGTTTGATTTTTACGAATTTTCTGACATCGATTTCGTCACCCGCTCTGATGTCCGGATCCAGATCATCTGTCGCTTGTAATAATATTGGAAGTAATGCCCGTTCCCATTGCTCCACCGTAGCAGGTGGCGGAAGTCGGAGTTCTTCAAGTAACTGTCTCAAAAGACGTCGTACGTGACTTAGTGACGCGGCATTGAGCTCGACAGCTGGAGCGCGCGGCCCCCGCATTGATGACGATCGGTTCAATCCGTTCTTGTTACTACGCTGACTAGATGCACTTGACATCGAACTGCCATCACCATTCGTTCGCATAGAAATAACGT
The DNA here is from genome assembly GCA_030568275.1 of Lipomyces orientalis. Taxonomy (NCBI): domain Eukaryota; kingdom Fungi; phylum Ascomycota; class Lipomycetes; order Lipomycetales; family Lipomycetaceae; genus Lipomyces; species Lipomyces orientalis. The sequence goes on from JAJLTP010000002.1 coordinate 490,238, forward strand.
CTAAAGCTGTAGGCGACTGTATATTTGACGGCTTTGTAGTTGAAGTAGTTGATGCAGCGGAATATGCAGTTGATGCCGTGTTAGATGAAACCGATTGATGCAAATGCATCGAAACATTGCGCTGTGAGGTCGGCCGATCTAGAAAGTGCCGGACGGCCGAAGGCTTATCCTTGATTGGAGTATGCGATCCCGCTGAAGAGGACATAGTCGTCGATATTAGCTGGCAAGGCTAGAAGCAAACCGCGTAGAGGGCGTCGCAAGACCTCCGATGGCCCGCATTAAATTACACTGTACCTTGAGTCACTTGCAGAACAACTATTTGATGGACAAATATTGACTGTGCTCTATCTTTCTTAGGTACTGGAAATGGCGACCTCTGGAAACTACCGCTGATCAAAGCATCCTGTAAGCTTTTCATCCCGCCGAGGACTATCCCACGAATAGCAGCGCTGAGAACCCTAACTAAGTAGCCATGTTACGTTTGCAACCGGATCTAAGTGTATATTCTCCGTCTACAACCATATATTTATATCAATCATGCTCAATCCTAAGGTGGGCCCGAATCGTACACTGTCTCAATCCAACATATGAAGCACCCGTAATATCGTCATAGTCAAGTACAATGATCGTATAGAAACAAGCAGCAATCGCACCAGGACATGTTGATATATATATTAATTGATTACCCGAGCTGCCCCTAGTTATACAATCTTATATGCAACAAATGCTAACTTTCTCAAATTGGTTCTAATATGACACATGTACAGAACTTATTGTATGCCCCCCTCACCCCACTCATTTAGTCTAAGTTGCGACCTTTAGTTCGGTGGTCGCTCCTGCACGCTTTTGATCTTCTAGAGCCAACATGAATTTGGCCCTCAGAGCAACCAAATCCGCAGCCGCTTTAGCGTCCTCAATGCTGTCATGACCTTCCAGCTTCACAGTAGTTTTCTCTGGTGCCACTACAGAAGGAGGCAGAGTACTAGTGCAGCTGGCATCTTCGTTGATGATAACTTCTTCTGTCGTAAATCGAGTAACAGTTGATGATCTTGAAGTGCCCTGAATGTCACGCTGGAGCCATGAAAAAGCAAGCGATTTCAAACTTCTCTTATAACCTCGCGACGCTAGTTCTGGATTATCGAATGGAAACAATATAGACGTATCAATAACTCTCTTGTGGTATAGCCTCATTACAGCGAGATCATTTTCCAAGCCATGACCTATAAGAATAGTTTCCGCGCCAATATACTTTGCCAAAACTGTGTTCATTGTTGCATCAAACGTCGGAATACCAGGATCTTCGACAGAAGTAACACCAGAATATTGTGTATTTAGATCGATCACTTCGCCAATTGGCTTGACTAGGCTATCGTACAAAACGTTGTTCGACGGGAATTCCAAAATTGTAAGTCGAATGAGCTCAGTTCCCAAAGTCGTGTATCCCATTTCGCAATCCAGAGCAACAGCCGAAGGAAAATTACGTCCATTTGCTGTTGCCTGTCTGAACGGAATCATAACCGCTAACCGAGGATAATGGGTGATTCGGAAGACGTGCCGTGGAGATGTTCTACAGCCAGCGGTCATACCTTCCATTTCTCCGCAGCAGCTATACTTTTTATCTGAGCCCTTCACTCGGTAAGGCTTGCCCCAGTGATGAACGCATTCCGCCTGGCCATCAGCTCCAACCTTGAAATGACGGGTGCATCTGTCGCAGATTTCGTATCCGCTGGCCCCTGCAGCTCTAGCTTCGTCGATTTCCTTTTGGCTGGGAAATGCCGTCAAGTACTTGTTCTCCTCAAGCTGCCATTCTTGATGCACAAGCTGCGGTATGTACTCCAGAATCCTCTCCGATGGTATCTTGTTCGTCTTGCTGGCCTTTATTTTTTCTAGCGATTTCCTCCTTTTCCTGAGACTGCTAATATGTTGCTTCATTGTGTTCGCGTACGTTGCAGACGTAGTCCGACTCGCAATCTCCAATTCCTTTGCGCTCGCGGCACTATTCGGTGTCGTACTTAGTTTATTGTCTCGTAATGCCTTGGCCAGCGCGGTTGCGAATTGCAATCGCTGTGAGTGGAGTGCAGGCGGATGGGACTTGACCGGTAGGACATATACCGCTGCCGAGTCCTTCGCTTCATCTTCTGCTGCGGTTAAGTTGGCTGTCGCGACTGCCGATTTTTGGGGTTCTAGAGGTACTGATACCTGTTGTCGAGTCCTCTTCGTCGGTGATGCAGATGGGACCGTCGACTCTGTCGCCGGGCCGACACGCTTCGCGCTTCCTTTGAATGTCAAAGAGACGTGCTCGTTTAATCCAGACTGGCCTATTAATAAACTCCTGGAAACTCTTCCTTTTCCAGGATATACGCTGCCGTCAGCCGAGCTAGCGCTGTTTGTGAACTGCCGCTGCGCTACAGCTTGTCCTGGCTGTTTTGTCTGGTGCTGCTGTCCATGATTAAACAGACAATGTGGGACCCGACAACGTGGTAACGCCGGGCATGCTATATGCGTGTAAAGACCACGCGAGCTGCGAAACATTCTATGAATATAGTCGCGAGACCTGTTTTATTGGCCTGCGATTTTGGTGGGTCGCCTAGTTGCATTTAGCGAATTGATTGACAAGCTCATGCATGCAAGTAACACAATAGGGAGAGGTATGGCACAGACGCTCATGCATTTGAAAATTACAGCTATAAACGCGGCGTGCTGTGCCGGTTACATTGTACTTATTAGAACCCCCTTACGCCGATTCGTTGTAAGCGATTACCCCGTTAAACCGCTACCATTTTCTGTAAACCTCACCGCTATTAATCCATTTCAATAAGCCAATAGATTCGCTAAACCGATATGAAATGGCTGTAAACATTACATCGGCTTAATGGGGTTCTACTGGAATCAAATATCACTAATACAATCAGCCACATGTTCACAGGCATCGGATAAGGGTTTCCTTTGGCTATCTGTTTGTGGGGCATTCCGTGTTTACTTGCGGCCAGTCCTTCTGCAAGACAGCCTCACCGATGGTACAGGGATCTGGATGTCTATCTTCAGCGTCAAATTTCGCCAATTTGTCTCTTCCAGCATGCGACTCTTGAGAACGGGAACGGCGCCGTCAACTTTTTTGAAAATATTCGCGCCGTCAGCTGCTTAGCTGTACCAGCGGAGGACTGACAAACGGAGCGAGGTCATCGATCAAGGAACGGCCACCAACTCGAGCCCCTGTATACTCATGCTGCACAGCCAAAGCTAGCTTGGGGACCTTGGCGAGAGTTTCAGGTCGACGCGCCTCCTCTCAGCTGTGATCGGTCAGTTCTCTCAAACCGCTACGAGCACATTCAAGACTAAGGCGATAAATTTGCAACCTGCAGGGTCGGTAATGCAGATCTCTCCCTTTTGGTCAACATAGCCTGACTGAAGAATGTAACCCTGTAGCTGGTTCTTTCAGTAACCGGTGCGTTCGAAACTGCGGGCTGTATAGTCGTAACGTCGTGCTCACTGCATCCACAGGGGAATCCGCGAATTCGCATCGGCCACCATCTCGAACGCCATGGTCCCTTCAGATCTTGACACAATCATCCCTGTGGCGTCGGGCATCTTTATGTTCTACATCTACGCTCTCCTGTCGGACGGATGCGATATCTTATGAATTTTCATTGGAGGTCAAGTCATATACGTCGCCGCGCACGACCGGTCCTACCCATCAGGCTCTAGCTGCTCCTACAGTGTTATGCCCAATATGCTTGCGCCCATGCGATGGCGAAGAAACCGCCGGCGCCTAGACAAATTGAGTAAGAAAAACAAGCGAGCTTCAGAAGGTCTCCGGTTATGCCAGGATGACTCCGTGAGCGCAATTACATCGGACTTTGGAAGACCGTATATATATTTACAGAATAATAACCAATGAAAAGATCTCTACCGAGAACATGCCGAGCATTCACTTACCAAGACCATTTCAATTAACACTTATATCGGAAACAGACTTAGTATTCGTCATCGCTACTGCCGCTACTTTCCACCTCCGTCAAGTCCTCGCGATTCGGAATATGGAAAACTGGACCAGCAGTGATACGCCATGTCTCACTCCATCTATTGCCGCACTCGGCCAAGGCGCCCTTCTTTATTGATCGTAGCAATTCCGGCATTGTGAAGACGGCGATCAGTTGTTTCGCGAGGTCATCGGAAGTTTTGAATACCAAACCATTGCGGTTGTTAACTACTAATTCGGACAAGCTGAGACCATTAGCACACATTAATCGTGTTCAGTAACAAATGGGGGCAGTGCGTACGCTGGGAATTCGCGGGCAAGAACGGGAACGCCGCATCCAAACATGTCCACGACCTTCATAGGTAAATCCCACCCCGACGTCGACAGATGAAGCGATACGCCGATGTCAGCGGCACCGATAACGACAGGATACTCCTCCGCGGCAAGCCACACGGTCCGCACTTGAACATTTGTCCACGACCGTTGAGAAATATCTTTGAGGAATTGCTCTTGGAGTGGGCCTTTGCCCGTTACTACTGTAAGGATTTTGGGAAGTGGTTTTTCTGGTGTCGAGCTACTATCGTATTGTGATAGAGCATCGAGAAGGACTGTGAGATCTTCATCAGGTGTGTAAGATGTCGATGTAATAACAAGCTTGTCCGTGGCCGAGCTAAATCCGGAGAATATCGGGCTGGTCGCCAAAAGATCCGCTCGCTTATCGTCTGACAACGGCTGGAACTGAACTGCCGGTCGGTCCGGTAGCGGAATAATACGGAATGCGCTTAGTTCGAATTAGCACCTTACGTCCGCATGACTAAACGATCGACTTCTTACTTGACCTTGAAGTCACGGACGAGAACTTCGGCCATCGCCTTTGTCACGCAAAAGTGCGCGAACGCATACCTGCAGAACCAGTGCTCGTACCACTTGTTAATTTGAACTAGAATGTTTTTGTCTGATCCTAGCTTCAGTGCCAGGACGGTGTAGCCAAAGTTGTGCCAGTCAATGATGTATCTTGTCCGTCGCGAAATGAAGGTAACGAAAACGTAGCAAACGAGCATTGTCGGCAACGACGGCGGATTCTAACGCAACTCAGTAAAACGCCCTTCAACTACGTGGTCAAGTTGACTATACTTGTACTAGTAGATACTCAGCATTCTTTAGTGACCGCAGAATCTGGAAAAGCTGCTTGGTGAGATAGATCACCTTGATCGCTGCCAGAACAATGAACGGGAGACCCTTCGGTAGGGGTAAATTTTCAGCAGGTTTGATCTCATGTAATTTGATGTCTGGATTGTCAGTAATTGACTGCAACGGTGCAGTATCTGTTAAGAGCGGCGACGAATCAGTCTCACGTGCGATAATCCCAACAAACCAGATCTAGGCTGATCAGGGGCAAAAATATGCATACCGGTGTATCCCACAAAGTCGACCAGGAATCCTGTCTCCACTAAGCTTAGAACATGATACTGCATTCGCGGAGACCGGCCTATGTCGCCCAGCACGAGCGCAATGGCACGCTTTCTGGGATGAATTGTTGGGTCCCGTGGCACCAGCAAGTACAGCAATACGGGAATCAAGAAATATACTCCGAGGCATATTGCCACGGTAGTGCTAAATGGCATTGCCGTTTCTTCGAGGTACAAGTCTCGGCAATCGAGATTCCCGCGTGTTGGAGTAGAATTTGGAGCTGAACCGGTCTTCTACTCAGGGAGTATGAATAAACTGGGGAATCGGTGAAGCTGAGCCAGCTGTCTAAACTTTAAAGTTTAAACTAGGATCTTGTAGGGACTACGCTAAGCTTAATTCGGCAGCACGTGGTCGTCCCCGAGATGGGCGGCGTTTGACGAGATACGTCTGCATCCCTGATGGATTGAGTAGTGGATGGGCTATTCTATGCATTCCTGCTATCTGGGGACGCCTTATCGTTGTTGATTTAGTGAGACAAGTTTTCTTTGTGTCTTATTTCGCTGAACTAGCAGATCTCGAGCAGTTTTTAGACTTCGTTGAATCTGCGGCAACCTTGTTGGTTGGAGTTTGGAGGATTCGACGGTCCACTTGTTAGAACAACTTGTACATAGTGAGCAGCTTGATCTAATTGTTGTGTCGGGTCAATGTGCAATGACTGACAGCAGTTTAGGCTAGATCAAGATGTCGGAATCGGAATCACACACACATTCTCATAACCCGCCAGGGCACGCCCGTAATTCGAGCTCATCAACGACGATACAACTCAAGCCGTCTCCGCTGATAACTTCGACATCGACATTTCCGTCATCAACGCCAGGAAAAAAGAGTGCTGATGAAACGACAGAACTGTCGCTGTCGCTAATCAGACAGCCGGTGGTGATGGTGCAGACAATGCTTGCTCATTCGGACACTCGGAGTATTTTCTTATTTCTGGTGCTCAACTTCACATTTATGCTCGTTCAGTTTATATACTCGATATTATCACATTCGCTGGGATTACTTTCGGACAGCATACACATGCTACTAGACTGCGTGGCGTTGTTAGTGGGGTTATTGGCGAGCGTGATGGCCAAATGGCCGCCATCGGCAAGTTTCCCGTATGGATTAGGCAAGGTTGAGTCCTTGTCGGGATTCATTAACGGGATATTGCTTGTTGGTATCTCGGCGGGAATCGTGGTTGAGGCGGTAGAGCGGATATGGAGGCCGGTTGCGATAGAGAGAGTGACGGAGCTCTTGATTGTTAGTTTGCTAGGACTGATTGTCAATTTGGTTGGGATCGTCGCGTTTAACCACGGACATGTTGGGCACGGTCAGTAATTCGATCAACTTCAGTTGAATGCGGTTTTTTGGCTAACGGTGGATGGACTGTAGGGCATTCACATTCACATTCGCACTCGCATTCAGAACCTTCTTCTCACACCCATTCCACACCGCACTCGCATTCAGAAATTTCTTCTCGTTCCCACTCCACACCGCACGCGCATTCGCATGACCACCACGACCATCATGACAGTCATGACAGCAAGAGCAGTGATAACATTTTCTCGACGCCTTCGACGGACGACAACGACAAGCCGATCATTCCGCCTTCGTCTACGTTTTCGTGCGCCGAGGACCACAACATAGCGAAAGACAAAATGCCCCAAACACACAATGAGAACATGCACGGCTTGTTTTTGCACATCTTGGCTGACACTCTGGGATCAGTCGGCGTGATCGTGTCGACATTGCTTACATCTTACTTTGGCTGGCCCGGATTTGACCCTCTGGCATCCCTGTTCATTGCAGTGCTAATCTTCATATCTGCCATACCGCTGGTTACATCGTCGGCGAATTCACTTCTCCTGTCGCTTACGTTGGAGCAGGAGTACGTGTTGCGAGACGCGCTGAACGATGTGATCTCTGTCCCTGGCGTGGTCGGTTACTCGCACCCGCGGTTCTGGTCCACGGATGGCGGAACGTCGGGCGCGGTGCGAGGAATTATCCATGTCCAGATTTCGGACGAGGCGGACCCGGCAGTCGTGCGACAGAAGGTCGAGGCTCGACTGTGCAGCGCGCTAACCGGCGATACGGATTTGTTCATTCAGGTTGAGCGGGCAAGTATTGCTGCGAAGCAGTAGTAAGTAGTTACGTGTTAAATTAGTTTGTCATCGCGCGCAGGGGTAATTTTTGGTGGTTCCATAGAAGCTACGATATTGTAAGATAGCCTATTCTAGAACTGGGCAATGTGGATATAACTGCTTAAACGAGCTTATATATGCATGTGATAGCGGCGGCAGCGACCAAACCCTAACCGAGATTCCTTTATCTAGGGACCAGCACCTGACTGACCAAGTAACTCAAATAAATAGACGGGGATCTTACTTGATCCCTTGTCTTCGGGTTTGCGTGCCCCGTGCGTCTCGAATTCGGCTTCACTCGTTGCGCAAGCGCCCGGTCGATTTTCGTTGAAAGCGTCTCGGAAAAAACCAATGACAGGGTAAACACGCAACCACAGTATATCTGTTCCTGCTGACAAGAAGATTCTGTCACGGTTAGTCAGGTGTCGTATTGATGCTGACTAACGGCCCGTGATGAAATGTTTGTTGGTATCTGGCGTGCGGGCACCCTGCGTAGACGTGGGCACGGCACCGCGGCTGGCGGCACGTGCGACCCAATTTACACGTGAAAGTGTACCCTGGCATCATCGCGTCTCGGCGACGTCGGCGGCTGACAGTGGCCGTAGTTAACAGTGTGGCAGTGGCATGACGACGGATAAGGGTCGCGCCAAAATAACAAATGTGCGCCCCGTCTCGTCGCTCGTTCAATTTAACCACACCCCCCCCCCGCCCGCCC
>JAJLTP010000003.1:0-284721 GCA_030568275.1 Lipomyces orientalis
CCTTTCCCCCCACCCCCACAGTGATTCAAAGCATGAGGAATAACTGCTGCAGTTGCATTGAACCCGGCATATAAAAGCCACTCGCCAAACCATTGACCGCAACATTGCCATCCGCAATCTCCACCGGTGTACAGTCATTGTTTCTTCTGGCAATTACGACACCACAGACTTCGAAGAATAACGTGACACTATTAGTAGAAAAGCCTACAACGATTGTGCGACCATCATGAGTAAAATATGTGTAGAAATATCTGCAAAAAAACACAACGTCGACATCGTGGGGTCCTAGAGCCCAGGTAAGGGTAGTGTCATCGACCGTTGCTATTATCGGATTGGACACTGGAGATATCAGTAGTAGCCGAGGCAGAGGGACGCGATGAAAACGTAGATGAAGTTCTAGATCAGACGTAGCCGTAGTAGTCGATATCAACGAGGAAAGCCTCGATGATACTCTAGAAGGAGACAATGATATAGAAGTGAAGGATGTCATGGACAACACTTTTGTAGGCTGTCCAGATGACATCGCCAGCGTTGAAAGTCGATTGATAGATGAGATATTTACGGATTGACGCTTGACACCGGAGGAATTGTCGGCTGCTCGCTCAATCCAACACCTAAACACACACCTAGACTAATTCCAAGCGTGATAACGATTCCAGCAGCGATAATATAAAAATCGAGATCTTCAGCCCGCATACCAACCGCCTGGTTTTCGATTTCTCGTTGTCTGCATCTTTAACGCCAACTAATTCAGAGGCATTCACTGAATATGACCTCCGGTGGCAGATTCCATTTTGATGTAGCGACTTCAAGGGCATTCGAAATATAACTTGACCATGTCAAAGTAATAGTCTAGCAGGTTCACCTGAATAGGCATTCGGAGAGATAAGGATCGAAGATAATTAGGAATTTGAGTTAAGCTAGAAAGGAATGGGACTTTCAGATTAGCCTTGAGAGTCAGTCTCTATGGCCGTATGAATATCGCGTATGGCGTCAACCAAAAACGTCTATGAATAACATGTCACGTTTGCACCATGCACGTACGCAGATTCTCTATCCCTGCTTAGGATGAGCGTAGTGTGTGTACGCCTATAGATGTAAGCTGCGAACGTCACGCAGTGGATTCTCTGCCCATTTTGTTCGGTATTGAAATAAGCAGAGAATCTGCTATATGCGAGAACAAGGCAATTTAAGTACCCTCGTCCGAACAGCAAAGGAAATCAACAGTTGTAAATAATAACCATATCCAACTAACATATTCAATTATGCGCACGCCAATTCCAAACCATTTCTCATATTAGGCGACATTTCAGACCTTTTCATCCTCTCCAGAAGCCGAACTTGACTTCGCGGTAGTAGGCTCTGTAGAGAGCTGTACATTTCCAAGGAAGAATCCGGGGTAAAATGGCAGCAAGATCCAGACGGCAATAGCGATCATCAAAGAATCAAGAACCAAGAAATATCCTTCCTCAGTCATGAGATAGCCTGTCCATCCAACAGACAACTCGGCGACACGGTATACTGACCGAACATAAACAAATATGATCGAGACTCCGAGTGCAAGCAGGAACAACTTGGCCTTCTTGGATTTTCTGATATGTGCATACTCCTCAGGCCCTTCGACATTTGCCATGTCAGACGCCGCTGGCATATCGATCTCTTGCAAGTTAGGGACATATGAAGATGAGGACCCTAGCGCCAGCCTCTTTCGGCGAGTCCAGTAAAAGTCGAAACAGAGTCCCATAAAGAGCGTTGTCGCGAGTACTTGAAAAGCGAGGCCAGCAACCATGATATGGGTCCCTGTATCAACGTTCTTATTTTTGACAAGCGCAGTGGCAGCCATGCCTCCTCCACAAGCTATCGATAGCCGATTAGCCTCACTCGTATCCCTGGTGCAGATTCGTGCACATACCTTGAAGGACAATGCTGACTAGATCAAGCGATACAAATATCTTCGAATACGTCCACGGTTTAAATCGCGAATTTTCGACGCCCCAGACAACGACAATTTCGGCCAGAAGGTAGTACGTACCAGCCATGAAGAACGCTGGTCCGAGGGTGAGACAGATGATCTGAACCAAGAAATCATCCAGGATGGTCGGGTCGCTTGAGGATAGGAACCGGCCAATGTACCCCGCCGTCTCGAGACCGACCGCGATGAAAAGACACGTTCCGAACCAGATCTGCCGATAAAAGACCGCAAGACCGGTATGCCCTGCCCACGCAATAGCGAAGACAATTAGAGCAGCCAGATTAGGCCCCCTCAATGGCGTGTAGCCGTAAACATTGTGGTCTTCATTGTAAGTGCCATTAACAGAAATGTCGGAAGAAGACATTGTCAGACAAGATATAGAGTGTCAGCGAAAATGTGTATTCCGAAAATGTTTCTATAGATATCGAAAAGACCAACTATGGGTTAACAGAAGGGGGTCCATCAGCCGCTATATATCAAATTCATGTTCGCCTAACGGTGGCAACCAAGACGAGAGCGTGCCAATCCCTAGAAAAGATGCGAGATAACTTACGACACGGCCAACAGACCAGGTACAAGATGCTTCGCGTCCACCGGAGTGAATCCTTAGTAAGTACATAGAAAGGAGGGAGCGTGGGACGTTGTGTCGAGTAAAGCAAAGACCACATTTCGACACAACGCTTGTACAAAGAACATCTGTAGAATCTGGAACACCGTAACAAATAAACTACCGGATATTTCAGATGTACTCTATAGCAAACTTGCAATAGTGTTCTAACAGGACTATCAGACTTGCAAACCGGTCGAGATGTTGGAGGGGAATTCTTTTGTTACAAGTTCACGCTCTACTAACAGTATAGTATTTCGTTTACCCTGAGAGATCAAAGAAAAATACGACTCTAGGGGCAGTGACTCACTGGTTAGAAATGCGAGTTCCTTCCTAATACATCAGTAGTTGTATTAGTTATATGAGCGGAATGCTGACAGATATCGCAGCATGGTTGTGTTAGTGCGACATGTGCCTCGACATAGAAAGTTTCCGGAGCGCCGCGGCCGACAACCGAGGGCAGGCGGAGTACGTCACAGCAATCACGCGTTTTGTCCCTAAATGTCAATCCTTGGCAAACTTGACACCGTCAGTGCATGGTGCCTTCTTCCATTTCGGGAAGGTTCTCGCAAGTCCTCCACACAGCACATATCTCCAGCCACGACTTTCTAGCACGTTAACTATTAATTAAGTATGGTTTCTTAAGACAGACTTCGCGTTGATTTGTTTCAGAGGTGGCTGTGTGCCATTCGGCTCCGAACAATCATCGGTCTTGCATGAGTGACGGCGTTAAAATCGAGTCTGCGACTCAACTCTCGTGGTGTTGGTAAATTTGTATAACTGACCCTCTGCAAACTTGTGGACCCTGATTATTCCGCCTCGACGTTACGTCGTTGTGCGTGGGATCGGCTTAACTAAATGCATGGGTTGTTCCACACTGATCATCTTACAAATGGTAATGAAGTCGTTAATGCCTCCCAAGTTCTCTATATTTTAGGGAACGTCCCTCAAGACGTGTGTGGATTTTCCTTGACCTGCGGTGCTACCGACCCGACGCAATGCGGCAAATTCTAGCATTGTCGAGAAGCAAGCATCGGGTTAGGGCGTCGACGAGCGTTGACCAGCGATATCCGCATTATTTTGTCTCGTTGTTGTTTAGGGGTCACGATATTCATCAGCGGCGCAGTACCATAGCTGCAGTGAATCTCGTCATCAAAAAGGCGACATGCCGTGTCCTCACAGAGATGCCGCCTACGCGGCCGATGGCTTCTTTCCTTCACTCTTCTAATAAGGCATTGTGTCGTAAGGGACTTGACTGAGCTAACAAACAGAAAGAATGTGTTACTACATTGCATGATGCATTACGCAAGCACTCACTAAGAGCTAATTGATGCACAATTATAACCATCAAAACACATGTTCTCAGATTTCTCGCATTCGAAGTGAACGTGATCGACATGAACGTCGGGATGGATCATAGTATAATTTAGAGTGAACAATTTGCGTAAGCCTCCTTCTCACACCTTCAATGACACGTGCTTTCAAGAGAACTAGCCAGAGCCCGCTGGAATTGTACCCAATGGTGCCCCCGGGCCGCCATCCAATGTGACGAATTCCGTCTTCATGGTGGAGTGATGCAGCGGGTAACCGTGCCGTTCGCTGCAGTAATTCCGGGTAACCTAACCGCCACCATGCGGTGGCCATCGCGAGATTGCTCGGGCCTGTAAATGACTTGTTAACTTGTCGGTTGTGATTTGGGCCACGATAACCCGCACATCCGTACGCTTTGTCGCAATATCATTGAGAAGTGATCCGAAGCCCAGGTTGCTTATTTGCTCTGTGTTTGTTGTGCTGTTTGCCGGAAGTCGCGGTTTTATTACCTCGCGGAGGCTGCGTCCTCTCGCCGCACCTGATCTTTTTTCCTTGTTCCGTCCAAGTCAGCTTTACGAGGCAAGTCACAACTGTTCTTATTTGAGACTCCTGGATTGGGAATGGGATTTGCGTGGATTGGAGCGTCGGATAGGTCGCGAGTTCGCTGTGTGGGAGTAAATGAATCGGCGTAATCGCGGGAAGCTAATTCTCTCACGACGCGGCACTCTGGCCTCCATATCCGTGCAACTACATTGATCTCTATTTGATGCTGCGATATCAGCTGGTCCGGTCGTTAATTTGGATATGGCTAATATCAGTGGAATTTTAGCGTCGCTGCTCTTCACGACAGCGCTTATTGAGCGTCTCCTGCGCACACTAGACAACAAATAAAGACTACAATGGCGTCGCCTCAGCCGCAGACTGCGCCGACTCCTCAACCGAGCGCGCCAACGCCGGTGAACATGCAAACGTCGCAATCGAAACCGGGACAGTACTCGGCTGCCGATGCGGCAATGTTGCCGCAACAGCAGCAGCAACAGCAATTGTTCCAGCGTCAGCTGCAGCAACAGCAACAGCAACACGAACTTACAGCGGCCCAGCAGCAGTATTTGTTGCAACGCCAACAGCAACAACAGCATATGTACCAGCTTCAGCTACTTCGGCAACGTCAACAAATGATAAACGGTGTTACTCCCCCACCAAACGGTCCGCAGCCAGGCATCGCACAACAACAGATCCCAGTCAGCCAAGTTGGAATGCCCGCGAATTCTGTCGGCGTAACTGTTCCCGGAGCACCAGGTCAGCTCCAGCATCTTCCACAGAACGCAATGGCAGCTGCCGCGGCGGCGTACCAGTTTCAGAATCCTGCAGCGGCGACCATTGCCAATTTGCGAATGGCGAACCCGAACATCCCACAGCATGTGTTGCAACAGCAAATCCAGCAGGTCTTGGCAAACCAGCATCAACAGCAGCTGCTTCAACAACAACTTCAGCAGCAACAGCATGGTCCACAGGGCCAAGTCCAGCAGCCGACTCCCCAACAACAACATGCGCAAGCCCAGCTTCATGCTCAAGCTCAGCAACAGGGACATCCCCCGGGACCTGGCGGTCAACAGGTCCAGCAACAGCATCTCCCTAATCAGGGCCAATTGCAGCAACAAGGCGTGGCCCAGCCTGCATCACAACAACAGACACTACAGCAAGCGCTGCAACCGGGCCAACAGCAACAGCAAACGCAGCAGGTTACATCAGCAGGTATTCCTGCCAACTTGGCGGCGATACAGGCCGCCAGTATGCGAGGGTATGTGTGACGCGTTATCACGACAGCCGTGGCGAATGCTAACCTGATCAGGAAAACAATGGGAATGACTGCGTTGATGCGATTATTGAATTTCTGCGAAACGTTAAGTGCTGCAACAGAGCAACAGCGCAATCTTGATTACTGGCGGAAATTTGTCACAGACTTTTACACTGATCTGGGTGGCCTGAAGTATACCGTCGTGAACGCAGTTGACAAGGTTCCAAAACATTATGACGTGCCGAACGCTGCTCTTCCTCGATACTACTATACTCTGTTTCAAGATGGAGTTCGTCGCGTCCAAATAGTTCCAGAGAATCCTCGAGAGATTGTGATGGGCCAAGACATGCATGTCATTGAATGTGGACGAGCCTCTATGATATATTGGTTTTCAAATGGGAATCATGTTATATCTCATGGTTCGTTGCGGGTATTTATGAATGCGACTATGCGAATAGACAGCTTGGAGTTTCAGTCGCATGATCATAATGAATTCGTGTCTCGAGCTATGGCTGTTGCAGCTGTTAGTGCAGCGGCGGCACCAGGAGGGATGTCACCGTCGTCGAATGCTGCTACTACAGCTGTTTCTCGGTCCCAGATTAATGGATACGGAATTACCGACTCTCTTACGCGGTTTCTGCAGATCACTCAAGTCATGGCTCAAATGCGGGAGCTCGTTCCGTACTATCTCTCTCCCAATAATTCCTCAGGTCCGTTACTGTCGTTCAACTCCTTTGTGAACTTGATAAATGCTCAACGTGAGAACTCTCAGCAACAGCAGCTTCAGCTGCAGGTGGCGCAGCAACAACAGCAAATAAATCAGATACAATTGCAGCAGCAGTTACAATTACAGCAGGCCCAACAACACCAGATGCAAATGCAGCTTCAAATGCAAATGCAGCAGCAATTGTCTGATGAGCACAAGGACGACAAATCGAAGAGCAAAAACGATAATAACTTAAGTAGCGCAAACGCCTTTGATTTGAATGAGGACAATAATCTTGGTGACGATGACGATCTGAAGTTCTCTATGGACAATGGTAACGACTCAAACGACTTGTCGATTGATGTCGTGCCAAGATCTGGCATGGAAAATGGTCCTAGCGCTGTGGCTTCTATTTCAGCCGCGACCAGTCAGGCTATGTTGCAAGGGGACACGTCTTCGCCCATGATGAACACGCCATCGCCGAGTCAACAGTCATCGGGGATGTCTAGTCCCCGAACGGCAGCAAACAAGCGCCGACGCGAATCGACTATGAACAACAATAATAATCCTAACTCCAATGCAGTTAATCCAAGTTCGAATCTCAGCCAGTCGTCTACAATTAACGTCGACAGTCAAGGTAACGGGTCCGACTTGAACGTCAAAGAAGAGGATGGCGATCCATCTAAGACTCGATCACCTCCCAAGGTGAAGCAGAGTCCTAAGATAACAAAACAGATATCTAATAAACGTGTCAAGACTCTAAGCGGAGGTGGTGGTTGATGGCATGGGGAAGAGACTGGTACACGTCAGTGGTGTTTGGTCGCGATTGTTACTATGTTGCCTTATGTTCTGATAGAGGGTCAGTTATTGTATAATGTGTGGTTTTTTGTTCCAACTGTATACTATAATGTAAATGAATCGGTTTTTCTGCAACTGGGTTGTCTGTCGGGCTAACTCAGCTAAGGAGAGTTTCGTCATATGGAGGGTTTGGCCTGTATTAATATAAGTTACTTGTTTTGGTTATTTGGATTCGCGCGTGTGCAATTGCTTTAATGAAATTAGTTTTGGATACTTATGTGCTGTACGTCCTATTTGGTGGTTTTGGTGGTCCATAGGACGGAACTATTGTCGACCGGCTACTATCGGTTTGGCATGCAATTCATAGTCAGCCTGTGTGATCAGTTGTGCGAATTATTTGACCATATTATTTATTACATGAACACCGAACCCAATTTTAGTGACTAAAAATATCGTACAGATAAAACCAGCAGGAAATTCACAAACAAACGCCTCGTAAAATATCCATGAACGAAAAATTTTCTTCTAAAAACTAAGTTGTTCTTTCCTCTTGTCATTAAATTTGATCAATTTCGCCAAATTTGTTTCGGCGAAATTGAAGTTCGGGTCTGGCATACAGAATTTTGAGTCCAGCAAAACCTGCGCAGTAGGCCTTCGCTCCGGATCGACCATAAAGCAGCTGTCCAAAAATTCCTTTCCATCGTCACATACGTAATCCACAGTATCCTCAGGAATCGGCGGAGCCAGTTTTGCATTGCCAAGCTTATACATGGCACCGATCGCCTCGTCGTTTGACCACGGCCGCCGGCCGGCAAACATCTCGAGGACTACACATCCGAGTGACCAGATATCCACTTTGGCACTATACCCTTGCCTTTCGTTATGAACGACGTTGTGAATAACCTCGGGAGCCATCCAAAAAATAGTGCCTTGCATGGACATCTCAGCGTCATTGGAGTAGATATTCTGACTGCGTTTCGAAATGCCAAAGTCCGAAATCTTGCAAATACCGTCGAGATCGAGTAATAAATTATCTGATTTAAGATCCTATTCATGTTAACTCCGCTTAAACTAGCAGCAAAACTAGACGTACTCTATGCAATATTCCTTTGGAATGTAAATAAGCCAGGCCATCAACCACTTGTCTTGTTAAGGAGTGAATAACAGGCATCTCAAATCGGCCATGCTTCCGTAAACAAGTGCCAACGGATCCGCCTGGTACGTATTCCAGAAACAGACTGCAAACGTTAGGTAATGCTTCGTAGCCAAGGTACTGCACAATGTTCAAATGGTCGAGGTCTTTCATCGTCTGAACTTCAGCATTTAACGCTTCGACAACTTCTCGCTGTTTCACACTGTCTTTATCACCGGCGGTTTGCGGCACGTCGACCTGCTTGACAGCGATCATTTCACCGGTTGTGGCATTAAGAGCGAGATACACGCGGCCAAAAGTGCCCTTCCCAATAAGCTCACCTTTAACCCAATTGAATTGTTCTTGGAAGTCCAGTTAGCGACCATCACCCGACCAACGCAGAGAACGAGAGACTTACGAGCTTGTCCTTGCCGTCTAACCGATAATGGACCCTTCTTGATCTGTCCCGGAGTAACTTCAACAACACGCTGTCCCCACATCTTCGTGCTCTTCCTCCTTAACAGTGCAGCACCTTCGCCGCCTGCTTTCGCTTCAGTAGCCTTACTCAAATTCTTGCGCGCCTCGCTCGCCTCTCTAGCAACAATCCGAATCGATTTCATACGCGGCCCACGAGTAATCGGACGCTGTTTATTATTCGGATGCGGTGGGGCTGATTCAGAGGCAGTACCGGCAACGGCCACCGCGGCAGCGGCCGCGGCTGCCGTAGCATTCTTAGGCTGGACATCAAACTTCTCCTCGTCGGGCACACCACCGTGGGAGGTCGACTTGAACGAAAAACCGCGATCGAGACTCGTGTCATTCGCACTGTTCAACGTTGCATTCGCAGGAGCAGGAGCCGCGGTGACCGGCGGTAACGGTGGGGTCTGTGATGTGGGACTACCGGATACGTCTGCGGCAGGCGAATTAGGAGAATAGAGCGGTGTATCGTCAATAATCGGCTTGTCCAAATCCGTGTTCGGGAAGAACTTCTCAAGGTTGTCATACACGACTTCGGCAGGCGGACGGACCGCCCACACGTCAGCCGAGATGTACGCGCTCGAACTAGAACGACTTGGTGGTTGCTGCCCCCGACCAGATTGAGAATCGAGCAGATGATTATTGGTCGGCAACTCGCCAACAGCGGACGCAGGCGACGGCGTCGTTGCACTCTCCTTGGCGGACTCTGTACGCTCAGTTATAGCGGACATTGGATTTCCGCTTAACTCAATGACTTCTGTTTCACCAATTTGGACGTGTAAGACAGGCCGATTTGACTTTCCGCTGTTCTGGCGGCTGGTCGATCCCGTACTTGAGCCGCTGACACTATCGGTACGCGAGAGCAGGGAAACAGGAATAGATGATTCTGGGCTCGTAATATCGATAGCTGGAGATGCGCTCGGTGGCTTCTTGGCCCACAATCCATCATCACTGTCGTCGCTACAGCTGCCGTCATCAAACGTGGGAAATGCGGGCGCATCAGCGAACGAAATCTCGTTTTCTTCAAATGCCTCAATCGTAACCGACTTGTACGACACCTCCTGTTGCGGATCAACAACTTCAGGTGCTATAAGTGGAGACGTCTCGTCATCTTTAGGTGGAGTGGGTGGCGGTGGCTCAGTAGGCGGTGACGGCCTCCTTTCGGCCGCCTTAGTTGCATGATCCTTCTCAGCGGACGTGCGCGGTTGCGCTTTCGAACTGCCCACAGACTTGCGTGGTACACTGAACGTCTTTTCCGGCTGAAGGTATGAATTATTCCAGGCGAACGACGACTCCGTTGGCCGCTGCAAGTGCTGCTGAGATCGATATGTCGTAATGGGCGTATCGATTGCCGCGCCCTGAAAGACTGTCATGGGGGACACTAACGTAGATACTTGTGCGGACACGTCAAGACTGGCTGAACGAGGCTGGATTGTCGGCGGCTGCCCACCACTGTCGTGCTCGTCTCCAGCAGTCGACCACTGTCGGCCATACCCAGTGGAGGCTCCCTGTCGTCCTTGAGGTGGAGGGGGCGGATTCCTAAGTGCAGTGAATTCTCGTTCTCGGGCAACATGCGTGCCGTATGGCGACTGCCGGCCCTGATCAAAGTCGATTAACGGAGTAGGGCGTTGAATGACCTTAAACTTGCTTTCTGGCTCCACCTCCAGTCTATCCTCCTTCAGTCCGACACTACTATGGCGATGGCGAACCTGTTGTGATACCGATGGCGGATACTTCGTGTCCCGCTCCGGATATGCAGTGTTTACCCGTAGATTCGGTTGAATCAGACCACTGGGAGAGATCTGACGCCGGTGCATGGGAGGCTGTTGTTGATACAGAAGAGGTGATTTCTGACCAGTGGACTGTTGCTTCGGCAGCGCATTGCTTTGATACATCATGACATCAGGCGCGGATTGGTAACGCTGGCCGACGACCCTTACAAAGAACTTCACCGTACCTTTGCTGTCAGCGCGGCGACAAGCTTCGATGAGCTCGTCGTCAGAGAGCGGTTCACCTAAGTGACGTGTTATCGGACGCACATAACAGCATTGATCATGAAAGACAAACCTCTTTCAAATTCCCCCAGCTCTGTGATATGAAAGCATATGATGGCACCATCCAGACGCAATTTTTCACTAACGGCGCGCCGTACAAGTTCAGGCGTCGCCATGCCCGAGACGTTGATCAATACAAAATGTTCATGGTCCATCGTGCAGAAAATCAAAATCTTCCTCGTCCTACCGGGAGCAACTCCAACTATCGAACTTGGCGGCGACGCCGACTGCACCGACACGCCTGAGTCAAGCCGCTTAGGTGGCGTGGTGTTCATCTTCGCAAGTACATTGGATGGAGGCGAGACATTCACCGGCGCGACAGTGGGTAGAATCAAGCCAGATGACTGCTTGCTGACCGTTCGTTCCGGTAACGGTTTCAGGCCCGCCTGCTGCTGCTGCTGCTGCTGCTGCTGTAGCAGAGTGTTCGGAGCCTCGACATGTGTACCGTGAAATCTGGCTCCGCCATTGACCAGATGGGTATCACTAAAGTTGTTCCCAGAGAACATTACAGTTCCGCCTCCTCCGCTGATGATCTTACCAGCAGTTGCCTTGGCTGGCGACACGCTTCCATCTTCTTTATTCTTTGGCTTCCGGCCGATGTGGAATAGGCCGCCCATGAACGAAGATCCGCTGGAGCTTTTCTTGCCGGTTACAGACGAAGTTTCGACCGAATCTCCCGAATCGCGCCGGGACGGGTGGGTCCGAGAGTAATGCCTTGAATCGAGGTCAATGGAGGAGTAGCTTCCGCCTGTGGACGAGTAGTGGAACCCTGAGCCGCTGGAAGACGGCTGGTGGGAGCCCGAGAAAGCGGGGTGGAGCTGATAGTCTGACGACGACATCGCGACCGAGATCGGCCGGCGCTGCTGTCGAGGGCGCAAGTCGCGGTGAAGAGTTGCACTTCCCTGCTGTTGCTGGAGTTGTGAAGAGGAGGAGGAACACTCGAAAGACGGGCGTGAGGACGTCGAAGAGGTAGTCGTGCTTGTGACCGACGCCGACTCGGGGGCCGAGTGTGTATGGGGACGCGACATGTCCGCATGAGATTCAGGAGACGTGAACTGACCACAGGGAATGTGGATGATACACGCTGCGTATCAGCGGCGCTGTCAACGCCAGTTCACCGCGCTGATCCAGTACTGCCAAATTTATCGCACTGTTCGTCCCCTATCGCACTAATTTTGTTGTCGAAATCTCCCTTTCGAAGAAACTCGCACGATGTTTCCGGCTGGTAGCGTCAATGCTAAGCAGTTTGTAATTTCCCTTCGAGAATCGGTTCGCGACGGTAACAATCTATGAACCTTAATCCCCAGGATCACTGCATGCGTACACTCCAGTCCGACTGACGTAAATCTCGGCACGACAGTACCCTAAGAAGCGCCACACCGCACACCTTCAGATATATTGTCGGATCCTAATAAGAACTGAGCAAAATCAAGAGGCGGAATGGCAGACATAGAATCAGAACTCTCAGTAGAAGAAACCAACAAGCGACGGATCGAACTTGGGCTTCGCCCGATTCCAGTTGCAGATGGCGCGGCTGCACCAAAGAGCCATGTTCCCTCCAAAGAGGATGCCACCGGTCCATCGCAAGACGAATCGTCGCTCTCGCTAGAAGAGACAAACAAGCTTCGAATATCGCTCGGCTTGCGACCTATTCCCATCCCGGGCGATGAAGGAACCGCGGAATTGTCCGCCCCAGTCCCGGATTCAGACGAACAAGCGCTGGCGAATTGGCGCTCGAAATACGAAGCCGAGAAAGCATCTACCAATCTCGAGGCGACGCGCAAACGTATCCAGAAAGCGAAGGAACGGATCGAAAGGCTGAAGTACCTCGAGGGTAGATCACTGGGCGAGAAAGAAGACGACAATGATGTCGATGATGTGCGGAAATGGGTCAAGCGGTCCAAAAAGAAAGTCAAGATTTCAATTGCTGAAGATGACGAAGAGCAGGAGGAAAGGAGGGAGTATACGGCCGACGATTTAAAGGGTTTGAAAGTGGGGCACAGTTTGGAAGATATAGTCGGCAATGGCGCCGAGGATGTTATTTTGACGTTAAAAGATCGGAATGTGTTAGACGAAGGCGGTAAGTGCTATTACCGTGATAATTTGCTGCTGCTGGGATTGCTAATATGTATGCAGAGGACGAACTGGTCTCCCTGGCACTCGAAGAACGGGCAAAGACAGTCAAAAACATTGAAAACAGAAAACGGAAGGGCCGCTACACAGGTTTCGAAGACGAGGACGGGTTGGGCGAAAAGAAGGGCATTCTCTCGCGCTATGACGAAGATGATGAGTCAGATAAGAAATTTTTCACTCTGGACTCGGAAATGATTTCTGTCGGAGACGTCGGATCTGAGGATCAAAAGAAATTGGACGCAATGAATCAAGGGAGAGTTAAGGTATCCCTGGACATTGGTCTGCCGCCGACAGGAATAATACAAGATTCGAGCGATTACATGCCTGCCGAGGCTATAAAGATCAAAAAACCAAAGAAAGCAAAGAAATCCAAGAATGGACGGAAACGTGCTGTCGAAGACGACGACGGCGACGAAGCCGGACGGAATCAGGACGCAATGATGGTGGATTACAAACCTGACGTGATTGAGGATGACGATGAGGACTTGCAAGCGCTGCTGTCGAAACAGAGACGGTCGTTGCAGAAGAAACGCAAGGCGCAGTTTTTGACGCCGGAGATGTTGGCGCAGACTATTCGCGAGCAGAGTACCGAAGGCACGCCAGTGCCTGAGGAAGGTGAAGGCGGATTAGTTATTGACGACATGACAGAGTTTGTGGGCAATGTGGGAAATTCGATAGCTGCCGAGGAGGAAGAGGAACGCGAGCGAAAGGAAAGATTGGCGATTTCTCGACAATCAAGTACCCCACCCATCAAGCCCGAATCCGACGATGTTGCCATGACCAACGGCCACGAAGAAGTACAATCCGGACCGGACAATGAAAACGAGAGCGACGAAGAGGACTTCAACACCACGGGGCTCGAGGAAGAAGCTGCTGCTTCAACAGTCGGGATCGGCGCAACCCTGTCGATGCTCCGGTCGCGGGGTGTGCTCAAGACCCCCGACGAGCAAGATCTCGAACGGCAGCGTATCCAGCGTGAGAACATGCAATGGCGCGTTTCCATGGCGAAGCACAAGGCCCGGTCCGAGCTCGAGCTCAGGGCCCAGCGTGAAGCCGATCGGAAGTCTGGCAGGTACGATAGTCTGACCCAGAAGGAGCGGGAGGAGGCCGCGCAGCGAGAAAATCAGATGCGGCTACTCGTGGAAGCTAGGGAGGCACAGAAGCGGTTCAAGGATTACAAGCCCGAGATCAAGATCGAGTACAAAGACGAGTTTGGACGGTCCATGTCACAGAAGGAGGCGTTTAAGCATCTGTCGCATCAATTCCATGGCAAAGGGTCTGGAAAGGGTAAGACGGAGAAGCGGTTAAAGAAGATCGAAGAAGAGAGAAAAAAAGAGAGCTCGTCGTTGTTTTAAGCGTTGGGGGGTGTATTTATGTACGATAGGCGCCAACATTGGCGGAATTTGTTTGACAAAAGGTATATGCTTAGCATTATTTTCTGGTCTTTTAGTTCCGCAGATAATGCCATTGTTTACATAGATCCTTTTCCGAGCGATAGTTTGGTCGACATGCGAGTGTACCGCGTACGGCTACTGCTTCCAGGTATGTTAAACGTATCGTCAGGACAAACCCACTACGACGAACGACAGCTGTTATTGACAGGGAGCGACAGTGAAGAGAAGGGCTGGTATACCACCACCGGATGGTTTTAGACATCCAATACATGCCTATGCTCGCACGAATCAAAATTGCCTCGTAACAGCCAAATTTTAACTCCATATATTGTATTTTTTCTGGTACAACCACGAAAGATACGAGAGTTTTCACATTAGCTTTTTACCAACTCTCGGTCTCCCCGTAGATGGAAATATCTTGTATAGGACGATCTAGTATGCTATGGTTTACTTTGTGACAGCGTGGATAGACTCAGCAAGCCGCCTGCACAACCGTTAGTACAATTCTCGGCTAAAACTCTAGAAAAAGATGCTTACTTCACGTTCTTGCTTGTAATCCCGGCAACAGATACACGGCCGTCGCGGGTCATGTAGACTGAATAGTCAGTTCGGAGAGTGTCGACCTGCTCGGGTGTCAAACCCGTGTAGCAGAACATGCCAATCTGAGACGTGATGTGGGACCAGTCCCGGGTGGAACCGAGTTCCTCGAGATTCTGCTTGAGCAGATGTCTCATTTTGATAATGCGGTCTGCCATGCCCTTGACTTCGACGAGCCACCGCTTGTAGAGCTCCTGGTCGCTTAGAATCTCGGCCGCGATCCGCGCGCCATGGATAGGCGGATTCGAATACATCGGCCGGACGATGATCTTGAGCTGGGAGTCGACGCGCTTCTTCTCTTCGGCGGAATCAACAACGAGAGAGAACGATCCCACACGCTCGCCGTACAGACCCATGTTCTTCGCGAAACTCTGGGAGAGTACAAGCTGGTGACCTTGCTCGACAAAGTATCTCAAGGCATACGCATCCTTGTCGGCGTCGCCAGACGCGAAACCCTGGTAGGCCATGTCGAAGAAGACAAAGTGGTCGCGCTTCTTGACAATCTCGCTGACCTTGCGCCATTGCTCTTGTGTTGGATCTACACCAGTCGGATTGTGCGCACAGGCGTGTAAAAGGATGATAGAGTTCTCCGGAGCAGCTTCGATGTCTTCCAGCATGCCGTCAATATCAAGACTAATGGTAGACTTGTCGTAATAGCGGTAAGATTTCACCTCCAAGCCCGAGTCGCGGAAGACAGCGCCATGGTTGGCCCAAGTAGGCGTTGGCACGTAGATGGTCTTGCCGTAGGGATACCACTTTGCGAGGAACTCCCCGCCAATGCGCAGCGCGCCGGTGCCCGAGATGGATTGTGTGATGACAACACGGTCTTCCTGGAGAGCCTTGGAAGATGGTGAGTAGGCGAGCTGGGCCGCGAGCTTGGTGAACGCGGGCACACCGGTAATGCCAGCGTATTCTTTGTCGAGGATTTGGTTCAGTAACCGCAGCTCAGCCTCTTTCACAGACGGCAGGACGTAGGGCTTGCCGGCGTCATCTCTATAGGCACCAACACCTTGAGTTTGCGTGAGCACACACAACAACAAATTGTACAAATATAACTAAATAAAGTCATACCCAAGTTGATCTTTTCATCGAATTTGTCGGCTTTGTAGGCTTCAGTGATGCCTGTCGATAGAGTTAGCGGGGATCGTGCGACCCGTCGGGCGACACGTTAAACGTGACGATTGCTCATCTCACGTGCTCTCGAGCAATCGTCAACATTAACGAACGCGCAACTTACCGAGAATAGCATCGGGAGGACCAAGCGGGACCTTTGACCACTAGACAAGACGGTCGTCAGTACACTGCTCGTAAATTGACACATCTGGGGGGAGAGAATCCATGGGTGTGAGTCCATCGGGACAAGCCGGCGACGCGAGAAAAAAGTTCGGAGGTTGGCCGATCAGGCTACCTGCACATGCGAACGCAGTGAGACTGGCAACTAGAGCCATGCAGAGTAGCGCCGGCACAAACCATGCGAATTTGAATTCGGCGAAGAAGAGTAGAGAGCAAAACCTACCGCGGAGATCGCTCTGTTGCTTGAGATGGCACTGCCAGATCGGAGTGAGGTCAAAGTGACGCGGGCAGACGGCGTTCCGGCAATGCAGGACACGGCAGCGCCGACGGAACGGCGAGTAAGTGCGGAGGCCATCGCTATTGTGCGGACAGAGAGGGAAGACGAGGACGAGAGGAGAGAATGTGTCTGGAAGGGAGTGGTGTGAATATGTACGGACGAGACGGGAGAATCGTCCGAACCCCCCCGGCCGGCGCGACAAGCAGTCATAATCGGCCGGGGTGCGGTTACCCGGCCACCAGAACTCCCGTGACACGGGATTGCGCGGGGTAGCACAAGTTCCTCATTGCGGCTCCGTCGTCGATATGCGCGGGGATTCCGTTGAGCCGGCTATGCTGGGTCATTGCCGCGACCACGACACGGCACAGCGCGGCCGACAGCAAGTAGAGCAGTCGAAGTAGAGTAGTCGATGTAGAGTGTAGTCGACCGTCGAATGCACGAAATCCCAACTATTAAATATCGGCCATATAACCGGCCAGCCTAGACCCGGTTTAGTCGGACCAACAATACAATTACTTCGGAAATTTTGTCTGTAGTATATCTATGTCGACTATTCGTCACTTCCTCGCCGAGTAATTCACGGATTTTCGGTATCAGGCGTAGAATAATGTCTTCTTAAGTCTGGCGAACGCGTAGCAAACGGCTCTTGACACACAATACCGCCTGCATTCTCGTGTCTTATAGATTATCGCTCTAATGTTTTAGCCAAGCCATGCTCGCAGGCAGAGCAGCTACAATTTTATATATTCCGTCGTCGCAAATTGAACGTCGACAGCAAGACCCTCGCTATTTCATACCATCTCGTGCGGCGCTGGCGGTCGACCAGCATTGAGAATATTTAGTGGGAACGATATTCCCCTCAACTGATTAGGACGACAGTCCGTCCGGCAGAAACTTTCCCGCAGCACTACGAAAGATAAGAATGCACGTTCCAGCTGACACTATCAAGCTACTAGCAACGGGAGCGCTCGGGTTCGCGCTTGGTGCGGCAGTGGTTGGTGTCCTTGGGCCGTTTGCGCCGGATTCGGTGGTTGCTGCGAATGACAACAACGAGTACGAGAGTGAGGATGAAAGCAGTACAGAAAGTAGTCCTGAAAGTACGTCTCTGGCTGATATGTTTACAGAACATAAAATGGTATGCTATTTTTTGAACTGTGGTGATAAACCGAAGGAAAATATTTAACCCAACTGTAGATTCTGGTCGTTCGGACCGACCTGCAGATGACAAAGGGCAAGGCTGCGGCCCAATGCTGCCACGCGACCCTCGGCTGCTACAAAAAATCCATCAGACACCATCCGGCACTCGTCAAAATCTGGGAACGCTCTGGACAACCCAAGATCACGGTCCAAACCAAGGGCGAGGAATCGCTTCTGATTTTGCAAGCCCAGGCAGAGAGTGTTGGCATCACGCATTGCTTGGTACATGATGCCGGCAGAACCCAAATCGCGGCCGGGTCCGCTACAGTGTTGGGATTGGGCCCTGCGCCGAAGGGCAAATTGGATCAGATTACTGGTGATTTGAAGTTGTATTAGACAATTACGTTTTATGTACATAGCTTGGGGGAGATGTAAGATAGATCGCATAATATTCCAAACGCATCAAGCCAGTCTTAACACAGTCTAAAACCTCTAGAAAAGACCTCCAAAGAATCGACGCTTAATATCTGGATGCGTCACGCCACGTGCACTGCTCACAAACATCCTGGGAAAATGCCGCTGCATGAACTTGACAATAGGAGGAGTTATCGCCACCGCCAGGGGTAGCCGAATGAAAATCAGGCTTTTGTGGACACCATACGCGATCGCTGCCTCGGTCAGTAACGACGGTTTGTGCTGCTGCGACATCTGGTCCTCCGTTTCAGGAACTGGATGCTCCTTCCGCTCTGATATATCGCTTGTAAGTCGCGGGTCGTTAGAACTACTCAAGAGATAAAGTACCAACCTGGCATGTTAACGCCAATAGAGCGCAACATCTCCTTCACGTACTCGGTTACGGGCTTGGCGTACTCAGACACTACGTCCTCCCACTCTGAAATCTTCTCCTGCCCAAGGGTATGCACGACGGCAAAGCACACCGGATAATCGAGCATTGACAAGCCGATATAGATATACACGACCGACACGCCGTACTTTTTCGACAGCCGTTTAAAGTATCCCTCTTTCTTTGCTGGCTTAGCATTCTGCACCTGCTGCGGTGTCGGACTACTAGCCGAGGTCGAATTGAATCGGCGGGAGCGCTGTAACGTAAACTGCCGTGATAGATTTGTCCGGGCAAACGAAAACACAGACGAGAGTCTGAAGAGCGTCCGCGATGATTTATTTGCCAAGAATACCGAGAACGGCGACGGCTTACTGCTCGATGACAGCCCTCTTTTGCTAAAGAGTTGGACAAAGCTTGGGGACGACGACTGCAGCATGCGGGCGGACGCCCGTCTTGCTGCTATTGAGTACATTGGCCTATACCCCTCAAGACAGAGAAAATCGGAGAAAGTCGTAGAGATCTGCCATGACGCTGGTTAGTACTATTTGCAAAAATTACACCGCAGTCTCTGCTGACACGAAACTACAACATAATTTGATCCGGCAGCAGCCCTGGCAGGAGCCAAGACCGAAAAAGGAAAAGCCCATATGTCGCCTTACCGTTCGCTATGCCGACAGGAATCGTAATTTTTCCAACACAGATCGTGCAAATTATCACGTAGGAGGTCTATATGAATGCGGACCTGGGCCACCATGTCGTCTGACATTTTGGCGCATTCGACAACGATCACAAACCTAGAACTGTCTGCTTATCTAGCCATCAAGGCAGACTGTATGTCAGGGTTAGGCTGTGCATAAATAAGAACCAGCGCCCGACGCCTTAAAATCGAGTGGCGCCGGGTAAACGTGCGCCGAAAAACTGACGGATCGCGATAATACAGTGAGCGCCAACCGGTCATCCAAAAGCACGTTTCACGCTGTCTTTCGTTCTTGCCGACCTTATTCATTCCGTGCGACAAGCTGTTGGTTTGCGAACTGTCGGGGTGAAATATAGCAAGGCGCGGATACATGTCGGAGTCCGTGCAGCGGCTGCATTCGCCAACCCGGACTAACCCGCCCGTCACCCCGACTGTCGAGCTCACAAAGACTGAGTGTGCAAGCAGTAGTGATGCAGACATGATTCCAGCGTCGAGTATATCACCAGCCGGGACGTCAGTCTCCAAGACGGGCGTCAGAAATCCAGACATGGCGCCGACCGTACTCGATTCGAACGGCGACGATGCCAGTCATCAGGAAGGATTGCGGGTAGCAAAGGCGTATGCCGTCGAACGGACGCATTCGTCTAATTACATTCTCAGAAGTGGATTTGCCGGTGGTTTGGCCGGATGCGCTGTATGTTTGACCGTTAGTCTCAGTCCAGTGTAGAGGTCCGGTTCGGCTAACATCTATCTCCGCTCAACAGGCCAAAAGCATTATCGCGCCTCTAGACCGAGTCAAGATCCTCTTTCAAACGTCCAGTCCTGAATTTGCAAAATACTCTGGCACGCGCATGGGCGTCTGGCGGGCGGCAAGCCAAATCTACAGCCAAGACGGCGTTTTGGGGCTCTACCAGGGCCACTCGGCCACGCTCTTGCGTATCTTCCCGTATGCTGCTATCAAATTCGTTGTTTACGAGCAGATCCGGTCGGTTTTGATTTCGCGGCCAGACCAGGAGACAAATATCCGGCGGGTACTGTCGGGTTCGTTGGCGGGAGTCACCTCGGTGTTCTTCACTTACCCACTCGAACTGATTCGCGTGCGACTGGCGTACGAGACCCGAAAAGACCAGCGTGCGAGCTTTGTGCGGATATGCAAGCAAATTTTCAACGAGGGTAGATCCGGCTCCTCGTCTGCCACGGACGGACACCGGATTCCGAATGTACGGGGCATGCATAACTTCTACCGCGGCTTCTCTCCGACCCTTCTTGGCATGCTCCCGTACGCCGGCGTCTCGTTCTGGACGCACGATACAATCCACGACATATTTCGATCACAGTTACTAGCGCCCTATGCTGTCGCGGACGGTTCCGTGTCGTCGGACCGCCATGTGCCGCTGACAGTCTGGGCCCAGTTGATGGCCGGCGGGATGGCAGGCATGGTCGCGCAGACGGCTAGTTATCCTCTCGAAGTCGTCCGGCGGCGGATGCAGGTCGGGGGCACAATGAAGGAGAAGAAGTTTCGAAGCATCTGGGGGACTGCGCGGATAATCTGGCTCGAGCACGGGGTTAAAGGGTTCTTTGTGGGTTTGACGATTGGTTATATTAAGGTACCGTTGAGACGATCATGGGAGTTTGGCGAGCAGTGCTAATAGTTACTAGGTCATTCCTATGGTGTCGTGCTCGTTCTTTGTGTACGAGCGTATGAAGATCTTACTCGGTATATAGTCATCCATTTATACAGATTTATAGATCGATCTTACCAGGTGACGAGTCACTCTTCAACACTGCTTAGCGCACCTGAACCTGAACGCATTCTCTGTTTCGTTTTAACATTTTACATACTTCACCATCTCGCACGAAGACTTCTCCATTTATGGCAATTTGCATGGCGTTGGGCATTTTCGTTTGGACTTGACACATTTTGGCTATTTGTTGTTTGATGAATGAAGATGGATGACATATTGGAATATGTTCGCTCGTAGAAATACACATGCCTTATTTTGCATTGCACGTGGGCTTGAAAAATTGCGTGGCCGCTTGATCTGGTTGGTTGTGAGGGTATAGTTCATAAGAAGGGCCAATATGTATAAGTGTTATTGTAACCGTGGTTCGATGTAGATGATGTGTTTGTATCCATAGTGTTCCTGCGGAATATATGTTTCATGCTGCTAATACGATTGCAAGTTGGTTATGATCATGGGACGGTGCACAAAATGTTCCCACCGTAGCGAATCCAACTAGTTGACGCGTGCACGCATTATATTGTACAGCCCACGGAACGCAAGTGCAGTCTAATCCAGTGCCAGTAACCCAAATACCGCGACATTGGACGGACTGCCCATAAAACTTATACTGCGGTTCTCACCCTGCTCAGTGTGCGTAAAGGTGCGTGTGTCAGGTCAAGCGAGTACGAGACCTCGCGAAATATGATGTCGCGACCGGTTCATCAACAGGGCAACTTTAATTGCGAAAGTGAAATATTCGATACGCAAAGAATAGTATGATAGTTGTTGAGAACTTTTCATGTCACTTTCGTGTCATTAATTAGCTTAAAATATAGAGCCCAGCACATCAGAACGTGAGGTGCATTCGCCGTGGTCCCGTCGCCATAATAAATACAGCATGATGCAATCGGGGGACCTATTTTTGTCCAGAAGGTAGGCTGCAAAACTGCATTCTGAAGGTTGGATAAGCGCTGAAGAAGGTCGAAGACGATAATAAAATAGGGTCTACATCACACAATGGACCTCTGACTATGACAATAGAAGTCGTAGACCAAGTCTCATGGCATGATCACGCAGTTGAATGTGATTAAAGACCGCAGTGGGTCGGGGCGTCGCGCGAGAAAAGAAGGCTCTTGAATAATTAATCACATTCTCTGGATTTTCCAGTCGTCCATCTAGTCCAGAATATCATCCCTTCGTATTTCATGACAATATCGAATATATCGTGCCCAGAAAGATCAAATGGTCCAGTAAGCCGCAGGAACTACCTGCACTTCAATGATGAGAACGGATAGTATTATAACTAGCGGGCTAAAATCGCCAAATGTTGCAATCGATGAACCCACTGACAACGTTCGCACTGCCCGGTTAACGAGTGGAGATCAGAAGTTCGAAGAAGTCCACTAAATTGAGCCATTAAGTCAAAACGCTAGCAAACTACGGATGCCGTCTTCCATTTGCCTACGATAGACTCACCCGCACGTGCGCAAGTCTAAGACAGTCTGTTTAAGCATCTCTTCCCTGCCCCGTGGTTGGGATGCCTGAGGCGGGCAAGGCTAACGCTCCTCGGGATTGGGGTCAAGCTAGCGACTTGGTGGCAGGTAGGCCAAGTGCATTAAAAACATAGTTGCTTAAGACGGGTAGCTACACGGCACCACATTTAACTACGGTGCATGCTCGCAGCAATCACGAATGGACGGACGTCAATACGTGCCGTACGCTGTCAGTAATATAGAATCGCACCAGCGCCAAGTCACGTAAGTAAAATACCCGCAGCACCCGGCGGAAATGTCTTATTGAGGTTTTGGTGGGTACCTGCGATTTGGACTCGACCGAACCGGATGCAGCACTTAGGCCGGAGATTACTGCAGAAATTTGCATCGGACTGTCATGCTAACGCGGACCTAATCGGGCAATGTAACGTTATGCAGCATGACGGCGGGCGACGTCGGCGTGCCGATGCGATAGCTCCATCGCACCGCCACATTCTTTGATTTCGTACCCGAGCAAGATTGCTTTTTGTAAGAGACGCAAAGTTCTGTTGTGCAGTAGGGTGGAGACCGTGTTCTATAACAGTATGAGCCTGTTTGTTTCTTTCTGCTTGTTTTTTGCATCATAAATTCGGACAGCTTGCTTGGTTCCACTGCTATTTGTCAGACTACAATGTAGATATGCAATATTCCACTTTAATCAAACGTGGTGCACTTCTTACGTCCTTGGCACGTATCCCACCAGACGTAGATCACCGGCTAAATTGTGCTGAAGGCATCACCGAAGTAAGGGTTGGACAAGATACGTGAATGTCGACTACAATTCAGTCCACATCTTCAACACCAGAGTGCTCACTAGATTGGTGGACAAAGTGTTTCTAGAATACTATAGTTCCGCGCGGAATGCAAATATTAGAAAGTCAATTCGCCGCTCGCCCTTCGGACAAAATAATCACTCCGTCTCTCGAGTAGGAAGGGCACGTGAGACCGAGAATGACATCCGCGTCAACCCATCTTATGGGCGGGTTTTTTGCATGTCGTGCGTGCTGAAATTTACTTGTAATAAAACTCGCACTGGCTTGTCACTGCAATAACAAGTCGAGCGACTTGCTTATAGTCCGAACTGGAGTCGAGTTTGTCGGACCAGGTCCCCAAAGTGGAGTTGGAATTTTGGGCAGACTCGAGTGACATTTTGAGTGAACTCAAGACTCTGGAGATCCCATCGCTAAGTTAGATACGAGACCAAAACAACTGCACCGCAATATTGACTTGCAATATGCATGACGACCTTGCCCCAAAGTGTGCGTTTTTTAATCCGGTTGAACTTTCGGAGTTTTTTCACGCGGGACCGTTGGCAATAACATTTTTGAGTTTAAACTCCGCCGGAGAGCAGCGGCGGGCTCTTTCTCGGTGGTGACTTTTTGTCACGATAATGATGCGTGGGGGGAGGGGGGAGGAGGGGTTGGGCGGTTTTAATATCCAATTGTGTTTCGAACATGGGCCCAACTTTCGCAAAATCATTTCATTCTTAACAATTTACACTGCGTTTCGGGCAATTATCCCAATGTAGTCGCACTCGAAAGCCTATGGATACATGACCATTAATTATTAGTAAACAATAAAATACAAAACAAGATGTATCTCGCGACGACAAATAACAAAATAAGATAAGTCAAATAACGTACACAACACTAAAAAAAAAAAAGTGCGCAATAGAGTAATCTACATCGTCCGGCTGACACAAAATAAAAAAAAAGCGAAACTAAAACTACATGTCGTCAATACTCCGTATTAATCCAAATCATCGACTGCGTTTTCACTCCTCTCTTCTTTGTCACCGCCGCCTCGTGTGATATTAATTAGCAGTATTTAACAAATGACATATGAAGAAATAGAAATCCCAAAGAACATTGTGACAAAGAAAAGAAAATCTCAAAGTACAACCAGTCTACCGTAGTGTGTACACCAACTCCCACAAAACCATCCCAAATCTTTGTCCAAAGATTCGATGTGTCAAGATACCTGAATTATCTGAGGATACGTATGTGATGTTGTGTATCTACATATATTGCTGTGTGTGCATGTATATCAAAAAGTGGCCCAGCAATCAAATCACCTCAAATACTCCGGTAGTTGAATACAATGCACATGAAATTAGTGATACTGTCCGTATGGGTCCGGATACGAATAACTTTGAGGATGCAGCGGCATTGGTGCACTCTGAGGTGCCGCCTGGCCAACAGGCGCAAGCGGTTGTCCAGGCTGTCCGGGTGCACTAGCTGTCGCCGCCGTTGGCGTCGTGTGCTGCTGCTGCTGCTGCTGCTGCTGTTGTTGTTGTTGTGCTTGATGGTGCTGTTGTGGTTGTTGTGGTTGTTGCCCCGGGCCCCGAGCTTCGGCCTCCGCCTTCCGACGCACCTCTTCCTCCTTTTTCCGCGCCTTCCACTCTTTGCGTGTTTCCTTGAACTCCTCTGGCGTCCGCTTGGGCCCGTGATTCTGCATCGTGACATGCGCGTTTAGATGATTGAGCGTACCATAAGCTTTCTCGCACCCCTGCCACCCGCATTTGTAAATCCGCTCAATCTCCTCATATCGCCGTCGTGGTCGCTTCTGCTGTGCAGCACCAGGCAGCGGGACGAACGAGTACACGGTGTTGCCAGTGAATTCACCCATGCGTCCCCCTCGCCGCATGCGGTTATCCCCCGCGCGGGAAACGCCCAAGGCACCCATTGGTGGCGGGGCACCAACAGGAATCGCATGCGGCGGAAACGCGTTCGACACGGGTGGATACCACTCTGCGCGCCACGCGGCGGTTGCAGCGCCCGGAGGGTAGCCTTGATATCCCGCGAGCGCGACAGAGGGGTCGGTCGCGTAGCCGTTCGTGGGCACGCGAGAGTGGTCGGCCGCCGAGGCCGCGTAGCGTGGGTCGGCTGGATATGGCCGCGCAAGGTACGAGGGTGCTTGTGTATATTGGCGGGCGGCGGCATCGGTCGCGGTGTCATAGGGGCCAGCTGGGGCGTAGTGTTGGCGGCCCGCGACTGCCGCGCTGCCGTCCTGGCTGTCGTACGGCAGGGAGTGAGCCTGCGTAGACGTGCCAGTATATGAGCTGAACGAAGCTGATTGTGAGTCACGACTGTCCATTGCTGCTGTTGTGGTAGTTGTTATCTTTGTTGTGTCAGATTGTCGGGCTGTCGCGGAAGAGGGATCGAAAGAATGTATACCGTGTGACGACGAGGCCGCTGGAAAGGTCGATAGCATGCCGTATTCGACAGTCTAGAATTCTTCGTTAGCGAGCTGTTGACGAATTTATTAACGAAGACTGCGCAAGGTCGATCCAACACCACCAACAGATAACACGCCATGGCAGGAAAAGTCGCACATCCACTACTTCTGATATCATGCAGCTCAGATCGACGACGAGAACAAAATAATCTAAAATAATAAACCAAAAAAGGTGCAAAGCCAAGAATGGGTGATATTACATTGTTGCTCTAGAACTGGGCAGCCAAAACAAACACCGACAAGTCGACCATGTATCTCTGCGCGCAAATTACTGCGGAAGAATCGGCGACAGAAGCAATTGGAGAGTCGACAAGGCTGACGACTTGAAATAGGATGGGTTGTGAGGGCGACGGTCGAGGTAAGTGTGTGAATCACAACAGGGCAGGGTTGCACAGAGCGAGAAGGTGAAGCGGCGGGATGGATTGCTGGGCGGATGAGTAGGGAAGGGGGCAGGAATATACGCAAGCCCTGGTGAGTTGTGTGGCGCGACGAAGGCGGCTGGGTAGCTCGACGTAACCTTGATTCGTCGTTCTTCACCACACCCGCGAAACCTATAAGCATCCGCCTCCGAGTATGGCCCCGGTGCGTACCGCTAATAATTCCCGGTATTCGATTCTCCATAGTAAACACCACGTCCACTTCACAGCACATACTGTCTGTTGTCTGCTCTCCGTGGCCGCCGACTGGTTTCGTTCCCAGTTGTCTCGCTAGAAAGTAATGAATTAGCACCTTAGAGTTCACTTGCAACTAGCCAGGCGGCTAGCGTTGCGCTAGTTCTATTAGCGCGGTATTTTTTGCCACAAGCGGCCTAGCGCAGACTTGCCCGACTTACCGGCAAGTTGTAACTTCGGCCAACTGCGTTGAGCTAGACCGTATTTGGCCTAGCGCTAGTGCTTAATTAGACGGACGGCGACCAACCTGTATCAGGCGTTCCGCACTGAGTACTACCCGTACCCACATTCTCTGTGTGGCCGTGCGGATACACGGCACGCACGGCTGACAAATGGCAATGACCGCCAGTACCGGCACACTATCTCGTTGTCGATGTCTCGATATCATCACGCGTTCGCAACGCCTCTCATGGAGCTTGTCTGCTTGACCTTGACTGCGCGTCCCCCGTGCAGAATAGTCGCGACATTGAAAATCCGATATATATTGTCGGTTTGTTTACTTGCTGGGATGTCTCCGCACTGCAAGGCTCGGGCCACACGGGAGACTGATCAATTAGATATAGTAGATTGTCGCTAGAGTAATGGTGGCACTGTGGTGCATGACCAGCAGGTGGGCACATTAGTAGTTCTGTCCGCTTGTGCGTGGACCCTGGCCGTGCCTAAGCCCGCAGGTTGCGCCTACTGCGCCTACCCAGTAGCGCGCCCCGCTTCCGCTCCCGAGTCCGACGATGAACATGTTTCGAGCCGGGCACGGGCTGAGAATCATAATCACCCTGGCTGAGCTATAGCTCGTAATAATTTCGTAAGACATTCGTTGTTGTTTACACATGGAACCCAGTAACGTTCCCCATGTCGCCCGCGAACTGCTCACTGATACGACAATTGCGTAGGTAACCAATACCAACGGGTATCGTACCGGCGTGGGGGCCACCTATGCGTGGTGGTACTCGTAGGCTTTTTAGCGAATCAAACGCTCGAAGGTTGTCATTTGGGCTGCCGGCGCGGCGCACACAATCTAAAATCGGTTGCTATTCGTGAATGCAAACATTTTTGGCTCATTCCAATGCGTATGACCACCACCGCCCCCGGTCGTCGGGTTTTCGTAATCTGCAGGTGCCTGTCGATAATTTACCCAGTGCAGATAACGGCGTGCTAATTGCTAATGGCGCCCAACCCCATCCGTTGAATATTACCCTACTGCGTCATACTGCATGCCACGTACTCTCAAGCATCCACCAATACGCCTTGTCAGAAGCTCGGCTCACGAGTCACGGCGAAGTAATTCCGCCAGGCCCGCTGACCGCATACGTCATATCCATCTATGTCATCCGCCGACAGGCGACCCCGGACATACATACAGGCACGATCGATATATTATAATCAAAAAAAAGGGCCGACGAATTACGCGAAAAGAGTCATCATTGCGAAAGCATGCGGATCCTATCGGCGAATACGTGGGGTTCTTACTAAAAAAAAGTTGAGCCATGGTAAAGCAAAACAAAAAAATATCGTGAAAAGCTACATGTCATGTCGGGAACTTGCTTGCCGCGAGATACCAATGCTGATCAGACCATGTATACCTAATCATGCGAGGGATCAGGAGGCGTGTATCGATTCACCAACATCAGCAGTTCGCCAGGTGTTCGACGAAGCCAGGCAGCGTCACAGCAGAGAAAGAGTAGAGAGAGTTAACATCTGTACTCCACACATGTGATACTACACAGCCGTGCGAACCAATTACGTTATGGATCTAGAGCCCTAGTTGAAGTTTAGACTGCGGACTAATGGTTGACAGCTGCAAAGCTAGAGCCAGCTCCGAGCCTCGAAGGTGTCGCTGCCTAGTGGCAAGAGGAGTGTAATCAAGGCTTTATCTTCGATGAACTTGTTGTTATGCAAAGTGTAGACATGTTAGATACGACAGGATAGATTTATCGCAACTCTTTGAGTTATTTGCCTTTTCTCACCAATTTCTAAGTTTCCGCAAGTGGCCAGTAATGTTTGATTCACCAAGTTGCAGGCATCAGTACGAACACGAACGGTATATTAAGCTTATGCCATCCGTCCAACATAGTCTGTAGCTCCAGATAAATCATATTGAGTGGCAGTGATAGGGTTGAGCAAGAATATCATGCTGCAGTCCGATTTTGATCCCACAATATTCCGTCAAGTGGCCTCATTCAACTCACATTCGTATCTCGAGCGCCGTCGAACAACGCTAACTGCACTGAGCATAGTCGAGACCCACAGGCCACCGGCTTTCCCGAATCTAGCCCAGTTTTAGGCATCGGCCGAAACGACAACAGGTACCGTACCTGACGGGCTGTAGGACATCCATGTGGCGGTGCAGTACCCACCGTTTCTTTTTTTCAATCGTGGTCCCAAAAGAGGTCGCCAGAGAGTTAAGGTTTATATGTGTTGGATAAGGACAATGCCTATTTGGTTTGCATGTCTCCGAAATCAACCCCTTACCTCGGTCGGACCGACATCATCGACGTCCAGTCCTCAAAATTGGTGCATCGGAAAAGAGCTATATGTTTTCCGTCCAGATTTCGATGGCATATTGGATGCGCTGTGGACACTGTTTTGCGGAAAATCATTCCTGGTCAGCACGTACATTAACGGCTGCAACTTCTTTCCTCGTGTGCGACTCGTAGTATCGTCGAATTTACAAGACCCATCCAAAACGATCGACAGTCCATTAATTAACGTGCAGGGGCCTTTAACCTTGGCATGACCGTCGGACTAATGCCACTTTCCCCTGGACCGCTGGATCCCGCTCCGGGCGATGACGGCACTTGTCTAGCGCGCTCACCATTCTCGCGTAAAAATATGGTCAGGAGATGCATAGCACGATCGTTAGCTTACTGTCAAGCGAAACGCTTGGATTATACTGCCTTGGTTTACAGCGGCATGGCGTCAGAAACTAAAATTGCAACATTGCGTGACTTGACACGCTTAGCCAGGTATGAAGCCGTGCGGCGTCCTACCTCAACGGATTTAACTAGGTCGTTGAACGAAACCGGAATAACTTCTACTATAGGACATTGTATCGCCGAAAATGATATACGCACGCGGGGTGAGGCGCACGAATGAGGTCGAGGTTCCGACCCACCGTGCTCGCTCGCTTCTTGTTGGAGGGTTGTGTGGCGGCGCACCTCGGATTTGACATTCAGACACGCTCGGAGATGAGGTTAGGTCCACCAATGGCATTTCCGCCTTCCAGTTGGCAAATTCGCTTTCCTTGCCTCGTCTTCTGCTGAAGATAGCCTCTATCTTGTTAACGGATTTGGATTATTTTGTTTTTTCTCAGATCTGCCCCAAGTAGTTTCAATTTCTGAGCGAGCGGTTATCGGAGACTGATGCGGCACGCAAGTCTCACTTTTTGACAGGTTCATGCTGCCGCGTTTTCGCTCCTTGGTCGCCCTGACCTCAGTAACAACAGTATCCCAAAATCGATGCTGCCGATGCCCGCTTGGCACAAACGTCCGAAAGTGCAATCCGATGATTTGCCCACTGGCAAATCTCTGAAGTCGCCGGTGATTGCTAATCAGAGCAACTAAATCGTAGAAAACATGAAGCGACGTTGTTGCAAGGTAATCTGACAGGGTGCATATTACCATTCCTCGGTCCACCTTTGTAATCAAGATTCTGCACTTATTCGCCTATCATTACAATTCCTTGGTCCACTTCTGTAATCAAGATCTTGGCCACACTTATTCGCCTATCATTTATCTCGTTTGGTATATTTCTGATGTCTCTATTGCCCACGTTCGCCAAAAGAGAGTCCTGCAATTGGCCCGGCTTTATGCTTTTAATCTAAATAATCCCGTCCTTGTCAGAGGCTTGGACACATTACGTGTCAGATCGTCTGACGGCGCAATTCACGTCGTTTCAAGTAAGAATTCATACGCAGTCGATCACCGGTGTATATAGAACATGGATCTTTGTTGCTGTTGCTAGTATTGGCTGGGAATTGTCTGATTATGAAGTCTGGCGAAATTCGGACGGCACGTCCACATTCGAGCATATTCGGCCGGATAGAGTCATATGCTATTGAAAACCAATACGGTCAGTCGATAATTCAAACTTAAAAGAGTTGAAAGTAACCGAGTGTTGTCCCTGACCGATAGATCTGGTGTTTGAGTCAGTCCCCGTCAACGTTCCGGAATCGGTGTCTTAAGGGTGGCATTTCTACTGAGATCGGAAACAGTACTGTAACACTGACTAAGATTTGATTTAGTCTGCTATACGTGGCTTACAAGCTAAATAAGTTACTATTTGGTAGGAGAACCCGTCGGTAGGGATATCAAGAGAGACACTGCCTGAAAAACATGTCCCCAAGTAGCGGACGGGAAAAACGTCGCTTAGAGAACCTGTTCCTATCACCCGCAGAATGATAGTCTATCCAAGCAAGCCAATTCCCGTCCGGGTCCAATGGCTGCCACAGTACGTACGTATCTTTTTACAGCACTCAGGATTAGAAAATGCGGACGGACGGACTGATTCACAACAATCCAATTCAAGAACAATGATCAAAAAAATGAATCTGCCCACTTATGTTACTATGTATTCATATCATTTTCCTTCTCCCGTACCTATATGCCAGGTCATTCTTTCATCGTGCTGAGATCGAACTTGCGAATGACCACGTGCGTTTTAGCTGTCGCGCAAGCTCCAAACCAAAATTTTGCCCACCCGATTCCGCCCACTTTCAAATAAGGTTCGCGTCCCTGCATCAAGCAAAAGTCGGTTATGCTGTACAGTAATTCCACAAGTCCCAAAACAGCGTGTTTCGCTATTGTAACTTCGGTCCTGGCACGAGTACTCCGTCCAGCCTCGTGCCGGAGTTGGAAAAGTTCAGGGATTGCATTATTATAACTGAGTGAACTCTCGCTGCCGGCCTCCCTGTCACATTGCCCACCGTCAGTTTTCGTTGCAGAGGATCAGTTCAATCAGTGCCAGACCTATATCACACATCGCTAAGAACAGTCTTGATCTCGGCGCTCTGCTCAGTCCAACATTAGACTCTGCTGTTTGTTATATGAATCTATCCGCAGTATTCATGTCGTCTGCTCGAATACCTGAATATCTGTGTCTATCTCCCTGCAACTGGATCTGGTACGATCTTATCCTTTTAGCAGAACTTGAGATGGATGGAGCTCGGTATTTAGCCAGTTTATTTACGCCATCAGTCAGTTGTGAAGGAATGCCAACTTGCTGGTAAATTTATTAGATCGTCGTTTCTATCGTTGGATACATTGCCGTCATCGACTCTGGGATATGTTCTGTTCAGAACGTCGCGTCGGACGGCTTGCGTACGGTATCTGTCAATCATAAGAACAGACGGAGATTACAGCGGAAAGGTAGGACACCACCACAACCAACATTTGTGGCCATTCAATTGAAGGCAGTAATCGGTTGTAGGTGGATCCTGAGGCATGACCGCCCATAAGGAGAGATGCCCCGACATTGTCGATTGGGGTTCAAATGTTTGGAAGGGACTCGCTTAATATTGTTGGTTTCGGCATCTTCAATATTTTATATACTGTCATTCGAACTTGTGTCTACTTAAGTCGCGCGTTGCTTCAATTGACACTAATCCACGGCACATTGCTAGGACTGAAAGTCAAGGTATGCGAAATAACGATGATGTTTGTCGGCATCAACAGCATTGTGGAGCTTGAGGACCCTAATACCTGAGCCGAGCGGTGCAGTACAATTCAGGGGTCGTCGGGGTTATCCAAAGAATAGACTTCTCCATGACCAGTCAATAATCAGTTGGCAGATACTGGATTGGAACGTCCAAAATCTGTTCAATAGAGCCCAGAACTTGCTTCTTGTCGCAAATTCTTATCACTTGGTATGCTCATGCGGTAAATGGTTCTATTGTTATTATACAATTTAATATAGCTGCGACGGTCTGGATTAATAAGCCAGATGTAACCAGCAAGTCAGATTATCTGATGCAAATATAGACTACATATCCGTAAGACAGCATGTACACATCCCGTTCATTTTCTATCGTACCCATGCTAGTACTGAGCGTCATCGCTTCCGTTGACAATCACATCATTAACTTTCAAAATCATTCTCGTAAGCTGCGTAGCCAAGAGCAACTGCTGCTTCTTGCCAATCAATGGATCAATTACGAACAATTCCTTCATGTCGTTCACACCAGTATTCAAGCAATCAATTCCAAGCCTGCTGTTGTTTTCCTTGACTTGACGCG
Source organism: Lipomyces orientalis (assembly GCA_030568275.1). Lineage (NCBI taxonomy): Eukaryota > Fungi > Ascomycota > Lipomycetes > Lipomycetales > Lipomycetaceae > Lipomyces > Lipomyces orientalis. The sequence continues at coordinate 32,621 of JAJLTP010000003.1, forward strand.
CCTTCACACTTGCCAGCGCTTCGATCGAGTGCAGCCCAGAGTTTTCAGCCAACGCCATTGGAATAGCGTCGAGCGCCGTGGCGAACGATCGCATTGCGTACTGATCAATGCCGTGGTGCTTGTCGGCCTCCTCCGCAACGGCAAGGGACGCTGTGATTTCAGCAGCGCCACCTCCATAGACGATCCGGTTGTCTCGCACCAGATTGCGAACCACGCAGAGAGCATCATGGAGCGCGCGCTTGGCTTCATCGATGATCTTGCGACAATCGTTAGCGTCGGCGTGGAAAACACAAATACGACCACATACCATTTTATTGCTTCCTCGGACAAAGACAGTCACAGCGCGGGTGTTTGCGCACTCCTCAATCACAAGCATTCTATCTCTAGTAGTACCGAATGACAATTCCCTGACCAAGCCAGCGTAGCCGAGCTTACTGGCAGTCAAATCTTCAAACCTAGGTACAATGCGGCCGTTGGTGGCAATAGCAATAAGCTGCAGTCTCAGTTAGAAGCATCCACTGCTAGATCATTAAGTCTTGCATACCTCCAGCTCGGGACCACCGACCCATCTAACTGCAGGGAGTTGGTTCTGAAGAAGTAAGTGGTTTGCCTCGTCGTCAAAACCCCACTGGCAAATGACGAGTGAAGCGCCAGTGTCCTTGACCTGCTTGATCATTTCCATGAATTTCTCACGTTCATATGATTGGAGCTTCTTGAACTCCTCCACGGTCGTGATGTCAAGTTTGTGCTTTGTCTTCGGCTTAGGAGGCTCGAACGGACATGTCAGAATGGCGATTTTGGCGTCCCTGACTGTTCGCGGCATCTGCGGGTGTGACATGTCCTTATCGATGACGACACCCTTGACAAGCGTGGTGTCCTCGAGAGCACCACCAACCTTCCCGTCGACCTTGATTAATTCAAAATCCACATCTTTTCGCTCAAGATCGGCAACGCTTATTATAGCATCAACTGCGATATTGGCAAATTTATCATGAGCCTTGGAAACGCTAGCAAAATATGTCAGCAGGTCTGATAGCAATTCATACGTCGCAATACTGCCCGTACATCTTGCTACCCAACGATGTTCGCGCTGCTCTAAGAAGATTGGTCTTGTCTTCTAGACTGAAATCAACAGTGTCAGCAATTGAATCAAGGTGAGCGACAGCGATCTTGCAAGCTTTGTCGTATCCATCTGCGATTCTGATAGGATGAATTCCTACATGACAATAAGATTCTGGCTCTTCCAAAGACTACAACAGTGACCATTATCCATACCCTTATCAATGAGCTCTGCGGCTTGCTCTAGAAGAGCACCCGCCAGAACAACAACACCAGTCGTACCATCGCCAATTTCGTCGTCCTGAGATTTTGATCTGTATTCAGGGTTAGATTCGCAAACCGCATCAGGAAGAAAGCGCACATACAATTGAACCAGCAGCTTCGCGATCTGGTTCTCAACCTGCATCTGTCCCAAAATAGTGGCTCCATCATTCGTGATAGTAATGTCTCCATCGGGTGATATAAGAATCTTATCCAGCCCTTCACATGTCATCATCAGCTCTATGTTCGACAAACAATTTCAGTCCATCACAATTACCTCGGGGGCCTAGCGACGTTTTGACAATATCCGCAACTGTTCGGGCGGCCAATATGTGGGACTACACAGTAATGTTGGCATTGATTGATTGATAACAAGGGAGATCAAAACCATACCTTTACAGCTTCGATGCCATGAGTTCTTTCGCATGTGACGTAAGCCAACCAGTTCAGCAGTCGAAAAAATCACTAATTATTAGAATACCTTTTTTTCTTTCCTTGACTGCACGCCATTCGTCAGTAAATTGTATACACACACAGATCTTCAAGTATGGCGACACTTACTCTCGAACAATGATAAATGGCCGCCCCATCTCATCTTGTGCGACAATCGCGTTGGACATATCAGGGTAAATTGTCTGTGCCATCTTGAAAGACCTCTAAATGTAAATCCCTATCAGATCCAAGATAACAGCTGGACTTGCGGTTATGAATTAGCAGTGCGGTTATAGCTCGAAGTTTTCGCTCCAGCCGTTTTCGTTTAGCCAACGCGTCGCGCAAAAATTATGGAACTGTGAAGAAGCCGCGCGGATGTGACGGTTGTGCAGGAAACCAGACCTAGCCCTATATGAAATCAATTTGTCGAGTTGGCGAGGGTTTCGTACTGCCCAATGTATTCCATGGGTTGGAAGAATCGGTCCCAACCCCTGAAGTTTCATCGTCGGTCGTTTATTTGGAATATTCCAAAAGGGGAATGACAACGCAAGTCACACGCGCACAAACATTCCGTCCGACGGGTTGCGACGGTTGACTGTTGACTGCGATTTGTTAAACCGCCCGGGGGAACCTTAGGTAAAATTGAAGCGCACACACTTGACCCGTGTGATCTAACTAATATTTGTTTAATCATTGCATTTGTTTATTTGGAGATCTATTGCTTGTGGCCAGTTTTTGGAAAAATAATCTAAAATGGCAATTCCACGGATATGTACAGCGGATCAGTTTACTCTCCTAGAGGAGCTGGGATCCGGAAGTTTTGGGGTTGTGTACAGGGCGATATACAAGTACATTGACAATTTTCATAACTGACAGGAAGAACGTCCTAACAGATTGGTGAATAGGGAGACAGGTCAAGTTGTCGCAGTCAAACAAGTGAGTTAAATGGCATAACTTGGTTATGGCCATGGGAACGCTGATATAATGTTTCCAGATCGATCTCGAGTCGAGTGATGATGACATCGCCGAGATTCAGATGGAGATCGCGCTGCTTAGCGGGTGCGACAATGAGCACGTTACGAAGTATTACGGTAACTACCATGGTCGGGTTGGGTTATCATGTCTAATGTTCTGAGTTAGGCTGTTTTGTGAAAGGATACAAGTTATGGATCAGTAAGTTAACCGCGGTTGACATACGGTATATTATTACGGTTTGTTAACATCATTAGTTATGGAGTTCCTTGCTGGCGGGTCCAGCTTAGATCTTGTACGGCTTTGATTTGGTTGTACGTGACCATAGAGCTCGTACCCTTGTTAACGATGGTGGCAGCTGAAACCAGGGCCGTTTCCCGAGAGACATATTGCAATTCTTTGTCGCGAATTATTGGAAGGACTTTCATATCTACACAGTAACGGAAAAGTAGAGAAGTTGCTCTGCCAGGTTTTGAATGACTGCTAACTAGTGAGTTTAGATTCATAGAGATATTAAAGCTGCGAATGTATTGTTATCCTCAGAAGGAGATGTCAAGCTAGGTACGAGTATTTCGATATATCTGTGATTTCAATACTGACGCAGACTAGCCGACTTTGGCGTCGCCGCTCAACTCTCGAATAACATGTCACGTCGCAACACCTTCGTCGGTACACCATTTTGGATGGCGCCTGAAGTCATTAAACAAGAAGCTTATGACTACAAGGCGGATATATGGTCTCTTGGTATAACAGCAATCGAGCTAGCCAGGGGCGAACCCCCTCTATCAGAATATCATCCAATGAAAGTGCTCTTTCTGATCCCAAAAGCTATTTCTCCGGCACTTGAGGGTAATTTCAGCAAGGAATTCAAGGAGTTTGTCGGTCTGTGTTTGATCAAGGATCACAGAAGGCGTCCGTCAGGTCTGTTCACGATGCAGTAACTGTCCTCGGAATATAGAAATCTGACGTTGACATATAGCTAAAGAGCTTTTGAAGCATAAATTCATCAGAAATGCTGGAAAAACTACAGAATTACAGGTGCTGATTGACAGAAAAAGGGAATGGCAGGCGCGAAGACTCGACAGAGTCAAGCCTAAACTCTACCAAGAGACTGTGTATGTGACAATTATTGACAGTGTTTGGCTTCGCCTAATCAAGAACCAGTGCGACCATGAATTCTGTGGATAGTTTAACAGATCCGTGGTCGTTCACGGTGAACTCAGTCGGTCCCGTTCGTATTACAGAAACGGAGATCTTGATGGAAGATCTTGATGATGATGAGGACTCTAGGGGAAATTCTACCATTAAAGCACGGCCAAGTCTGTCAGACCTGCCGGAGCCAGTGAGCGAACTTAACATTAGCATTTCATCGTCGCATGATAATCAACGAACTATCCGGGCTAGTCATGACAAGCGAGAACACGACCAAGTCCTACGTACATCGTCCATGCGAGACCGCGCAGAGTAAGTATCGCATATGTGTCATGGAATAGAGCTATTACTAATGAGTGATGCCAGTCGGCAACGGACAATCCGACCATCTCGGTACCTGCGCGAGACCACGCAGGTTACAAATGTGAATGTAGCCGAAATCGCGGCTCCGTTGAAAGAAAACAGTAGCATTATTGGAAAGCATGTGCCTCCCCAAATTTCCCCTACCACCGAAGAGGGCCATCTAGGCAGAAAAGCGTTTGTGGACATTCTGAGTACATTGTTAGCTAAACTGGAGTATCGAACCGGGCAATCCGTACAGCAGATGGATGCTTCGGCCAGACTGGCCAATGGGTGGAAAACGCTAGATGCTGTTGATCCAGCGACCGAATTTTTTCTGCTCCAAACAATTGTTCACAAGATTCAAGAGTGAGTAATACATGTGGAAATGGAATGACTTTTCTGACAGACTTTTTGCAGTCACGAACAGTTACGAAGTGTGTTGCTGCCCTCAACAAAGTCTGTAGATAACAACAGCACTTCCATTTCTCCGAAGAGCAGCGGGACCTGCTCTAATATTGATCTCCCTTCTATTCCGACACGATCACCTATTGAGCAGTTATTGTACGCTCGATGGTTGGAAGGCTTGCGTAGTCGCTGGCCCGACGTTTAGAACCTTGGATTCTTCGCCCTTGGCATCTTGCAGATTAATTCAAATTTGGATAGTAACTGGGTTTTCCTGGCTGGGCTTCTGTGGGGGTTGACGAGAAGGATATTCTAGGTGCATTGAACTTTTAATCCTATTGCATTGCCGTAATATTGTGACTTCGCTTTTCATTACTGTATATCTTTAACGGTGAAACGAGGTCTGTTCGGAACGGATTACGATTATATGAATTTTGATTTTAGCAAGTTTTTGTTTCCACTCGATTCATTATTTTGTTTGCATAATGTCACGATTCCAATGCGACAAGATCGACGTAAATGAGTTTCATACTGCATTCAATACATACATATTAAAAGTACATCCAAGCATAAACCAAAATCGTACACACAACCAACTGGCAAACTCATCGAGTTACTACTACACTAAAAATCCGAGAAGAAGCAGCCCAACAGATTTATTTACAAACGCCGGGAAGTTAAAATGTAATAAGAACCAGTTGACAACAAATCGGTCTTCCAAACCATGACGTACCAAAAAGATCGCAATATCTACCTGACAACTGCCAGTGTCATGAACCAAAGACCATAAATATCGAGCAATATTAAGCCGCTGTTTAGTCAGCGTGAACATATTTAAAGAAATTATCAATGCAGTTTTCCCGGTTCAGATATCCTGCGTCTGTGAATCGGCCGGCGCGACAACCCGAGCACTTTTTCGAAGCCGGACAATTGTAGTACGGCATGTGTAAGTAGCCTATATCCTTAAACCAATGAATCTTTGACTTGTCCAAAAACAACCCGAGACCTATACTGTGAACTGGCGCGTCACCCCACCGTTCGTAGAAAAACCCGCCAGCATGGTCAAGGTACTCAAAGTACTTATCGTACGCATCTGACCGGAAGAAATCCATGTCGCCGATTTCAAAATTACTCCAAAAGTGACACGTGGAGTATCCGTTAGCAATGACGTTGTGGTTCGGCCGTACGTCGTTGTCGGTGAGCCATTGAATGGCGTTATTCGCATGAACGTATTCTGGGTGCTGAGCAACAAATTCCATTGTTGTTGGCCAGAGCGTTCGAATACTCTGTGGAGCATCGTAAATATTAATAACGTATCCTACAACAGTCGGTTAGTCAGAGACAATACGCATGACAAATAGTGAGACCGCCTACCGTATGTCTTATCGTTGTCCTCCATGTACCGGAACACATCATAGTCGATGCTGCAATAGTATCTTGTATTCGGCTCAATTCGCCAGTACCAACGTACGTCTTTCAACGCTGGATGTTTGTAAAACATTCCCGAGTTCCACCGGCACATCTGGTGGTAGCTCTGTTGCTTCGCATACATAATATCATCTTCTTCGAGTATTTCGCTGGAGACTCCGACGAGGTCCTTGTTTATCCACGCTGGTGTTTCCCAATGTTCTTTTGGAATCAATTCTGCGTATTTCATAATTAGAGACTCCATCGCATAAGTGTCGGTCTAGCATACCGTATCGGCAGGGCGCCTTGGTCATCGCCTGTGTTTTCTGCTTAAACTCCTCCGTAAACGGCACATCGTTGAAAAACGTCCATGGGTAGTTAAACTTGGAATTAAACGTTCGTTCGACGTCGCGCATTGTCCGAACGATACCTCGGAGCTCTGAGTTACGAACAAGCGAGAGCAAGGTGGCATTAGCTCTCGGCCGGTCGGTGTCGCCAACGTGAGTTAGAATTCCTTCCGGCTCACCTACTTCCTGGAGCAGTGGGTTTGTTGATGACGACGGTGAGCCTGGATGATTCGGGGTCATTGTCTGTCCCATCTCTGCTTCCTGTTGATTGACTTCTGGTGTTGCGGATGGGACAATCTTGCGGACAATGACGACCGCGAGGACGACAAGTCCGATAAGGACTAGTAGCCGGTTTACTCTTCGACTTAGCTGCATGATTCGAAGGCTGCACGACAGTAAGGAGACTTCCAAATGGCAATGCCGCTGGGGCAGAGTAGAGGATAATGTTCGGTATCGAAGGGAGAAGAAGGGAGAACGTTTTCAGGCGCTGGACAGGCGTCAAACGGTGTTCCTTTCTCTATCGCAATAATCGCTTAGCGAAGAAGTTGCAGAGGCCGATGAGACAAAATGATTGAGCTTTCGTCATAGATTACGCGTGGCTCTGTAGTTTCGAGGGTCTTGTACTGAGGTCGGCACAAAGCCGCGTTGCCGCGTCGCTGGTGACCCTCGCGTACTGTAAACAATTCGGGCGCTCGAGGACTCTATGGGCAGGTATTGGACAATGACCGACAATGCGATTACAACGATCAGCTTAATCTCAAATCTACGGCGATATAGCGTAGGCTGCTTTGCTCATATAGGCACATATGCATTGTGCGCTACTGCTGAAATCCGTAGAAATGCGGGTTTGGGTTTGTGTCACGATGCAACGCGTTCATGATGGCCGATCACGGTGACACGTCCAACTTCGCCCTCGAATGGAGGGAAAGAGAGCGACTGCCAGGATGGATTCAACCCCAGCGGCCGTGTCGCGTAGACTAATAGCAGATCTGGTCACTCACGTTACCGGCTTGTCGAGGGTATAATATGGGCGATTTCCGCGTCTGAAGTTGCACTAACGGACCATGACATAGTCGAACAAGTCACAAACATACAAGCAAGTTCTTGGACGTGCCATCGCAACCGCAACAGATGCAAGGTATCGTCCGCCAGACAGCGACGATGTACGCGAGCGACTTGATGGGTCAGTTCAAGTACTTGTTATGTGTGTAGACGAGTTCAATACTGATTTGATTGTTTGGTATAGGTTAGTCGAAAAATGCAGCGTTCGGGCACGGGATGACTTGGCCGACGCATTGGCTGAACGGATCCAACTCATTTTTCCTGTCCGAACCGAGGTAGACATGCTTTATTCTGGTATAGCGCTAGTACTAATGGAGTGGTAGCCTGTCCTATCTGTGCTGGCAATGCTCTTGCATCTCGCACAGGCATCAGCCTTGGACAAGCCGGTTTCTGAACTGATCACTAATTACCACGTCGAGACAAAGGAGGAGATCAAGTGGGACGATATCATTAAAGATGATCCACTAGAAGGAGAACATTGGAGGAATTGGGAGCCGGGATCGAGCGATATTTCCTCAGAAGACGAAGACAGACACGACGTCAAGAACGAACCATGCGAGTCGAAGGAAAATGACGCGACGCTGGTAAACTAAGCTACTTTCTGCTACTGGAAGAGGTAGACTGACTCCGTGACAGGATAGTGACTACGAGTCTATAGATTTTCGACTGAAATAATTGTTGTCGCCAACTCAGGAAAGTCTTGAGTCATGCAACTACTGTTTCGGAAATTACTTTTGTAGGACATATCCAAAGTAGTCAAACGAGCCTCCAGGGTCCGAGAGTGTCTCTACTTGCACTGTCCAATATGGTCGTTCGACTATAGGACGTGCAAAGTGAGGTTGTCGATACGAGATATATAACATCCGTCCATTCGGCCTAAGGATCCGATTTGTCTGCGGTTGGAATTAGCAAATTGTCGTATGCATTGCAGATGCGTGGGCAAAAGCAATAAATACCTCGTCCATATATTTCCATGCCGATGATTTGATACTGTCCGGAATATCCCACACCGAACCAGTATAGCTGAGTAATGCATCCAGGGTTCCCTAAGTGTCTTGTAAATATATGTTAGCATCTTGATGAGAATATTCCATACCTTGTCTATGGCGACGTCAAAGATTCCATCTTTGAACGCGGACATATCGCGCACGTCCATCACATCCCATGTCATTTCCGTCTCATTTCTGTGCAAGGTCGCCATTTGCTCAATGCATGTCTCCGAGAAATCAACGTTTGCAATATGTCTCAACCCCGCATCGTATAAATCTTTTGACAGCGTCTACGCATTGTCAGGAACCCCGTGACTAAGCAGGATCGAAAAGTACATACGCTGTTGCCGCACCCGAGCATGACTACTTTCAGATTTGCACATTGATCCCAGAGTATATGTTTCCGGAAGAACGCCTCTAAGTCCGCGAATGTCTTGAACCAATCGAACGTTGTAGCATCGTCATCTTTCTGATACCGATTGTCCTATTAATTTATCCGATATTAGAAAAAGACGCTTACGAGATAAGCATCAGACCTGATCACGAACCCAATACTCCTTGGTCTGCAGTTGATCGACCTCGGACAATTTTAAGTCCGCCATGCTTATCTCGGGCGGGCACTAAAAATAAAAGCAGTGTCGATCTTTTGCGGAATCAAATGGCACTAAGATGTCGCCAAATTGGCCGAGAAACTTTCGGTGCCTGACTCGCCCCCTGCAGATTTACGTCATCTTCAAAACTTCCCCCATTTGCCAGTTATCCGATTTCGCGTATCCAGTTGACGCTGTTTATAAGAAAGTCCCTGTCGATCAACTAGAACAAAACGGATCATATTTAAAGAGACGCGTTTTCTCCGAACGTTAGCTAATTTCAGTTGTAGGTGGCCATAATGACGATGGCTGCTAAATCTATTCAGCAATTCCTTGCCTCGGCCAGCGCAGCAGTACGAAGCGGCCTAAAGTCTACTGCCTCCAAAATTTTACTTGTTACTGGTAACGAGTCGGCAGGTACGTGTCCTGAATGCTGGCTCCGAGCATGAATCAAACCTAATGAATGCGGTTTTAGATCTCGACTCCTTTACCAGCTCTCTCATCTTTGCGTACCTAACAGAAGCACACGCAGACTGCTCGCACGACAAATCGATCTCGTACGACAATATTATTCCCCTGTTCAATATTCCCCGAGAAGAAGTTTCACTGCGTCCGGAACTGCACTACTTGCTTGCGAGATTGAAAATACCAGCGTCGGACATCATTTGCAAAGACGAATTCCTCTCCTCAATCGACACCTCCAAGACCGACAATGTCGACGTCGTCCTAGTAGATCACAACCGCCTCCTTTCAGATCTCGGCGACCTATTTGGCAGCAATGTGGTAGCCCTGCTGGATCACCACGCGGACGAAGGCTCGTACCCTTCAGCAAAGCCGCGGATAATCGCCCCTGTCGGAAGTTGTACTTCGCTGGTTGTGAATTACTTTGCAGATTACTTTCGAATTAGTCTCGATGCGTTCTCGGTCTCGGACGAGAAGAAGGATGTTGCACGGTTGGCGCTGGCACCTATTCTCGTCGACACCGCCAATCTGACGTCGAAAGAAACAAAGGAGGATAAAGATGCTGTTGCGACTCTAATGAGAGTCATAAAATCAGGCACCGCGGGCACTGACGACAATCAAGAAGAGTATTACACGGCGCTGATGACAGCCAAGCGTAGCATTGACGATTTCAGCCTCCGTGATATTATCAGAAAAGACTACAAAGAGTGGTTGGAGGACGTTGGAGTTCGTGTTGGCATAAGTTCCAGCGTAAAGTCGCTAGCTTGGACTGTCAAAAAGTTTGGATTTGACGGGCTCAAGAAGGGAATAGACATGTGGGCCAAGGAACGGAAACTGGACGCATTCGTATTCATGGACTCATTCCAGGATCCCGAAGACGGGTACCGGCGCGACTTGCTCGTTGCAGCCTGTAGCGAAAAAGGCAACAGCAGAGTGAGAAAGTTTCTAGACGCAGCTAAGACTGAACTTAAGCTAGAGCCATTTTCGGAGAAAGATGGTCTTGCCATTCAGAGCAATGACGAGGTAGGATTGTGGTGTTGGAAGCAGAAGAATTTGAAGGCTAGTCGGAAGCAAGTCGCGCCGCTGATCCGACAATTCATGCAGGAATAGATATATAGAGAGCAGGCATTGTGGCGCATTGTGATGGTAAATGAACTGGGAAATACATATGGATATTGTAGATAAAGATGCCAATCATAACTTTCATGCGTACTATATACAAGACAGAATGTGGATTGTAGAACCAAGATGTACCCAAACGCCATGACCTCTATCTACTTATTCGAATACTTCTATTGTTGACATCCTAATCCTCATCTGTATCAGGAGGTGGACGTTCGTCTCGTCGCATATACAAGTCGACTGGTTCGAATTAGCAAGGATCATACATTCCCACCAACAAATCCAACTTACCAGCACCGCTAAAGGCCGCAAACGCAGCGCAACCGCTCAATGCCGCCTGAGGCCCACTCTTAATTGCTAACGCGCCGCCAGTCAAACAACCCGCCGCAACACCGTTCCAGATGTCATTCTTTGCCCGCAGTGCCTCGATCGAGCACTCGACGCTCGCAAAAATACCACCAATCTTTCCAAAGCTTTTCGCTGAACCCCACATCTTGCCTCCCAGATCTTTGAATTGTGCCCGCATTTGTTCCTTTAGTGGCAAATCCGATATCGGCCGTCCCCCGAGGCCAACAGGGACATCGTATGCCATACTGCCCATCAAGAGCGAGAACGCACCGCCCAATACAAAACCCGCGACACCAGCCATAACACCCTTCATGGGACATGACTTCCAAAACTCTTCGCCGTACTGCATTTGCCGCATCATTATTTCTTCCTCGGTCATTGGCGGTCGCGGGGGAAATCGTGGGATGAATGGGAGAGGCGGGAATGATGCCGATGGGATCCCGGAAGTAGGCTGCGAATCGGAACTGGACATCTCAACAGTAGTATACGAGTCGCAAATATACTAACTGGACTGGACCAGCTCTAGTAATGTAATTAAATTTGTTAATTGCTGCAGCGCAATTACAACTTGGCTGTTACGACGCGATGTCGTGTGCAAGCCATCCAAATTTTCCCTGTTCAATAATTTCTGAAACTGCATTGTGGCGGTGGCGTCCACAAAACGCATTTTACTTGTGGTGGTGCAATAATGTTCTTGAAGTACCCACCCTCGACCCAGAAGTTAAGTCGAACGACAGTGACGAAGTCCTTTCACACAAGATAGCTTTAACGCAGAATGATATGGAAACGAGTTCTTACGTAAAGAGAGGAACAATTTTTTGACCGAATTTTCCGTCTTTCCTATATTCTCTATCTAGCGTTTTGCAGAAAACTTCAAATGGTAGAATTTGCAAAACACAGCATCATATACTAGAACTAGAAGTGGCCAATATCGTATTATGCTCGTCAAAAACCAAACACTTTTATCAGTTGGGGCTTCTACATAAGAGACGTTTACTCCTATAGGATGGTATTAGATATACCGACATTTCTGATAGAGCGCTCGAAAACTTACATAGATCCACTTGAAGATGGTAGGAGTGTAGCTAACGAGCTCATCCTTCTTGAACCAAAGACCGATCTCCTTCTTCGCGGACTCGACGGAGTCAGAGCCGTGGCAGACATTACGGCCAACATCCTGACAATGGTTAGCAAGTTTGTTGGACAACAATAGAAGTATCGAAGCTCGTACGATGGCGAAGTCACCACGGATGGTTCCGGGACCAGCAGCAAGAGGGTTGGTTGCACCAAGAAGAACTGTTAATGTTAATTTGGAGTGACTCTGGGACTTAAAATGCAACTGCGCAACTTACCACGGCCGGTCTTGACAACATCCTTACCCTCCCAGACCATAGCGCAGACAGGACCAGAAAGCATGTCTGTTGGATACTATTACTAACTGCGCAGATTGACAGGCAAGGCAAACCTATTCCAATACATACATTTCAAGAGACTAAGTCCTAAGATTAGCATAACAGTCTACAGCCAGCAGTCAATGAGAATAAATACCCAGGGAAAAACGGCTTGGCAGTGAGATCAGCGTAGTGCTCCTCAAGAAGAGGCTTGGTGGGCTGGGTAAGCTTGATGCCCACAAGCTTGTAGCTGGAAGTGGTCAGCAAATTTTCCTGCGAGTAAAAATATCACAATTCGTACTAAAAGTACATACCCCTTCTGCTCAAAGCGAGAGATGATTGGAGAGATGAGTCCACGCTGGACACCGTCGGGCTAGAATGCGTATTTTGTCAGAGTGAGCTACAGCAGATTGGGGCATCGATTCGAGGCCCGACATTCGAATGCTGGTGGAGTCACGATGATCCCCAGCGACAAGAAAATAACGGTGACTAGCATACCTTGATAGCAATGAAAGTCTGTTCGTCAGCCATTGTTGTTTGTACGTAGCAGGAAGTAGAGAAATTGCAAGAGCAGGACAAATTAGTATGGACAAGTATGCTGAAGCAGACCGGAACAAAAAAAAGGGGCGACCGCACGTCGACAGCATCCCGGCGTAAATGCACAAAGGCCGAGAGACTTGCGTCAGAAGTTAGCGATGCCAGAAGCGGTGTGCCACAGTCTGAGTCGGACGTGGGCTTGTCGGGGCAGTGTGTTTTGGTGTAATATCCACCACAAATTCGCTAACAAACAGTTACTGACTCTGACACCGAGAAAGCCCCAAGACAGCAGCGGTTTAACCGGCGTCAGGATTGTCAGGAGTCTGTCTACACGTTGACCTCGCCTGCCTGTTCACAGTCAACCAGAACCGCAGCCAGCTGTCTGACTGCCTCGCCAAACCATCTTCTTCCTGCGTTTTCGGCGGATGCCTGCCGCTACCTGAGCAGCCGCTTGCGCTGTAGTCGCGCGGTTCGCCACGTCGTTGCCGTCACCAACCCTGCTCGTGTCGCCGCGTTCAGGAGCTGCAGTTCTGCCGCCCCTACTCGCGTCGGCTCTCTCCGTCGCCGTTCCGTTCGTCCCAGCCGTCGTTCTTCTGACTCTTGTCATTTTCCACTCGCCGTCACAGCCTGCTGATCTTCCGTCTGTGCGTCGCCGAAGTCCGTGCAAAACGCGCCCTTTGCCCCCGAAGAGGGTCTCCCAGCCGCGTGCCCCTCCAATGACTATCATGGATCCCACCGTCGCTGACGCGTATCCACTGCCGACGGCCGGAGTCGCGCGTTCAAACAGCTTACGCGCAACATCGGGCAACAGGGTTTACAAACTAAGGCTTGTCGATAAAGTTAACTCTGGCAATCAGATCCCCTCGTCGGTCTTGACGACGCCCAGTGCGTCGTCAATTATTGCTTCCTCGACCATCTCGACACCGGCGTCAGAGACAGAGCCCACGCCGTCACAACAGCTACGTGAACGCCGTCGAAACAGATCATTTCGACTGAGTCTCTCTATTCCAACAGCGGTGGCCCCATCTTCTCCTATCACTGAAGAGCCATCAGTCGGTATGTCTTGTTTTCTTTCTGACGCAGCACGTGATCCAAGGCATCCGCTAACGCCCGGGTCTTGTTACCAGCCCCCGAACTTTTCGTTTCGCCCAAGCTGCCTACTGTGTCGAAAAGCAACGCGGAACCGGCGATCTACGAGGATTCAACAGATTTTCTCACCCTATTAGCCGCAAAGCAGCGCCGAGTGCTCGAACTCCGAGACGAGCTTTCGAAAGCTGAAATTGATCTCAAACAACTGCAGCAGCAATGGTCTGCACACGAGGATCGGACCCGCCGATCTGTTCAACTGCAAGCTGTCAGTGGCCATTCCAATAGCGCGCGCAATCGGATAAGTTTCGACAGTAGCCGGGTTGGCAACAGTGGGAGTAAAAACACGCATCCAGGCCCCACATCCAATCCGTCAGTTACAACTTCCACCGACAATAAACGACTCAGTGGAGCCGGTATTGGTCGCCTACTTTCACCGTCATTCCCTTTCCCAAGTCCGCCAAAAACCGCACCGTCAGGACGTCCGTTTGCGCCTCGTACTTCATCACTTAATGACAGCAGCTCATCGTCAGCCACGGCCTCTATGGCGGCTGCTGGTGGCGCAGACTACCCGGGAACCAACGATGAATTTGAATATGATTATGATAACAACAACAACGTTAATATTCCTATTCGAGCGGACGAGGTCATTCACATGGGACGGAGACTTGCAGAAGGAATTAATAATCATCTGTGGAACCTATTTGACGACATCAAGCAGGCTGCAATCGGTGAAGATTTGGTTGCTGGTCCCACTGCTGCAAAGCGGGCATCTGTAAATTCTGCAGGCAACAGCAGCACTCAGCCGTTGGCATCGCTTGACTGGAGACGTTCGCGAACGACAACTGGTGACTCGCGCGAAAGTGCTAACGATTATGTCGACGACGAGACTGATAGATCTCTTTCACCGCCATTGCGCCATATGGCTAGCTTCGTCAACTCGCCCATTAAATCCGAGCCTCTTGGTATTAATTCACCAGAATATCGTGGATCGCCGCCGAGCAAACACACGCCATGGGAGAAACAGCTTGGTGAATATAGTGGCTACAGCGTTTTACATGATGCTCCTGCTGCCGTCTCATCTACCTCTCTCATTGAGTTTGAGTCTTCCGAAGACGAGATTGCACCAAATAGCGCTCAGTCGCAGAACACGGTGCAGTCGCGGATTTCGGCAGGGACCAAGCGAATGAGTCTGTATAGTCCTAATTTCGATCTCACAGGTAAAGGCCCCTCCTTATTCCCATAGTGGCTGTTAGTTGCATAGACATGACTATGACATCTTGGCACGTTTAATAATGATTTTTGCTCATGTTTTCATGGTTTATGACTTCCGGGTGTTGAAATTACACGTTTGTGACATGACCTCGGTCACCACTGCTTTGGCCGACTTGTACATTATTATTGCTTGATTGGTATTAGAATTAGATATGTCCGGTCTCCTTCGTAATGTCCTTTATGTTAATATTTATCTCTTGTTTCCTGATAGTATATATTGTTGTATTGAATTACGTTCTATACATGAGAGAGTTTCTGGAAGGCGCCTTTGTTTCATACATTTTGCAGTTTGGTTTCTTCGGAGATTGGTCGTTTTCTTTCTTGATGTGATATTTTGAGAATATTCTGAATAAAGAGATACATGAATATTACAAGAATCCAGAAAATTAAGCAGGGTCCACCAATAATGTCTTGCAGACTTGCGAAGTTCGACGCAGTGGTTGTGGGTTTGCAATTTGCCATGGACTACATATGCCATTCCTACATTACGGTGTAAGAAGCCAGAGATATGACAAAAACGTGTAAGTATTAGCTACTGCAATTTAACTACACAATCTGTATAAAACGTAAAATTAATTGACGTCCTATCCATGACAAGGACTCCGAAAATGATGACATGATTCCAGTTTTTGTGCTGACGTTTGCCAATACCGACAACTGCCCTATCCTCGTAGATATAACGTTTAACTCCCCATACTATATGACATTTTACTTCGAGTCTGGAAACAATTCCTCCTTGAGTGAGATTCCTAGTTGCTCGCGGACATCTTTCAGTTCGTCCAGATAGGCGTCGTAGAGGTGCTTGGCTGGGACCTTCAATTTTATGGCTGCATCCACTTCTCAGTCACCAGGTTTTGTAAAACAGAAACAACAAACACACTTACCCTCGAAAACGCGGACGGCAGTAGCAAAGTCATTTACGCGACGGGCGGCCTCAAGAGCCTTCGTGATGACGGTTGGGGATGGAACGTGGTCGTACGAGAAGCAGTTTGACAGGATTCGCTGAACTTCGAAGGGATCGTAAGCGTTCTCGAACTCCTTCTCGAATCTAAAAAATAAATACTCGATTAGACATTCTTGCTCTGTCATTCCATTCATTTGTAAGAGATTGCATCCAGGTCACGGCCGAGATCCATACACCCTTCGTGATCCGCAGTTTAAACCGCAGTAACCGAACAAGCTAGCAACAGAATTTTATGTTGTATGTCAGGAATTAATTGCAATCTCCTGAATGCTGTGATTTCTTAACTAATTTGGTGTGGCTCGAACGCGTCGTTTTCCGTGCAAATCCCAGCCGCAGAGTCAACCAACCAGAAGTCGCGAAATCCCAGCGCAGCCGAAGCCGCGCCGCTCATAAAATCGTACCACGTCTCAAAACCGTCGCGAAAGCACAAACAACTTGTACAAAACATTCCCAAAATTCCAGTACGACTTTTAAAACCAAATTGTAAACTCAAATGAACTCCAATAATGTTTCTATACGAGTTGCCGTAATTTGAAAATTGTTTTGACTTAAATTTTGGCCCATGAGGTCTCTTTCATAAGTCACGAGAATTGTTGTCCAATATTAAGTCTTCACAGAACATCATCGACATGTGGACAATAAGCCTGATCTTCCTGTAGTCCACCATTGAAATTGTCTTAAAACTAGCTTGTCGGCCGATGTACTGGCAGTAATTTCTGTGGTAGTTGACAGGCCCAATTTGGGAAACAATCCAGTTCAAGACTCCCCACGAAACAGCCAGCGACCGTAACCGTAGAGCAATGCCGGCTAATGTTACTCAAATAAATCGCATACCTAGCATTAAATTCCTCGAAGGTCTCCGCGTCACCATGCGCAGAATAGTTTCGAACAAAGGACTGTCGCGAAGTGACAGCAATCGGACGTGCCCGGAAGGAAAGCTGCGACGCGACCTGGCGGGCAACGGGTGATCGGACTGAATATCGAATAAGGAACGCCATTTGAAATGTCCTTGCAAAAAACGCTGACGAGTGGAGAGGAGTGCAAGTTGCCGCTGAAGTAGTCAAATGATGGTGCTATGAAGAGAGCAAATCGAGACAAGAGGCCCTAAAGTTCGGGCCACTCAATTGGCGCGCTGCGTTTGAAGCGCGGACTTGCGGACAGTGAAGGCTTTTGCCAATCCGCAGTCTGCAGAAATGCAACTGTCGAAAATGCAGTTTTGGATTTCAGCCACACAGGGCTGAGGGCTCCACTCCACTTTTTTGGGGCCGATTTGCCAAAGAAGCACAGTCCAGCACAATACTGTCAGGGTGCACGCGTATATGGCTCAAGTGCATCACATGTTTCCCATATTGCTATGAGGGAGTAACTCGGGACGTGTTTTTTTCAGCCTTGCCGGCGCGTCTGTGCCTGCTTAGTTGCCTCCCTCGTTCGTCGCATCCGTCGCTCTTTTACAGCTAACTTTCTGCTTTCCCAGAAGCTCACAAGCTGTTAAGTGGAGACGCGCATTCTGTCACTCTTTCTAGACCGCGGCGTGCTGATTGTTGGTTGTCTGCTTCCTTGTCCTTTGTATTCAATTGCCGCATCAGCCGACACAATGGCTATTACATACGACTCCGTTATAGACTATCTGCAACCGCAGGTTCCTACGGTTGACCGACCCTTTGGCATATACCTGTGGGATATCTTTACCGATGCCTGCGTCCTTCTGTTCGGATGGAATCCCTCGGAGTTTTTGTTCACGCAGGGGACTTTGCCTCTCTCGACACTCTACCCTGTTGTCATGACTATCGCGTTTTACTATGTCGTCATTCTGGGCGGCCGGGAGATTATGAAAGGGTTCGCGCCAATGCAGCTCACGTTCCTTTTCCGCGTTCACAACGTCCTCCTAACCTTCGTATCCGGACTTCTTCTTGCGCTTTTTGTTGAGCAGCTCTTCCCTATTCTCTACCGCCACGGCCTATTCTACGCTATTTGCAACGAAGGCTCCTGGACTCAACCCATTGTTACCCTTTATTATGTAAGTGGGCATCTTTTTTTGGCCAGGAGAAGTCCTCGGTGTCAAGATGTGGGCTTCACTTGGGTCTGCTTGCGCCGAGGATTGGTTGGGTTTCTTGCGCTTGCCCCACCAGGCGTGCGGTAAACGTGTTCCTATTATCCGTAGGGCTGGGGTACCTAGAATGGAGCACCATCAGTGCAGTGTGCGCGAATCTATTGGGAAGCCCTACCTTATTGTTGTCCCTGTGCTATTTGTTTGCATTCTCTCTCGCGGGCTTCTGCCGTTATTTTGTTTGCTGTCGACAGTACTAACTCGTCTGTTGTGTAGCTTAACTACCTCACCAAATATGCACGTGAATATTTTTTTACCCTAACCACTCCAACATCTTGCGACGCGACGCTAATGTAAACTTTAGGTTGAGCTCCTCGATACTGTGTTCCTGGTTCTCAAGAAGAAGCCGCTGAGTGAGTACCACATGATGTGCTAAGATTTAGCTCGAGACTTAAGGAATGTCTGGAAACTAACGGTCCATTTGTTCAGCATTTTTGCACTGCTACCACCATGGTGCCACGGCCGCGTTGTGCTACTCCCAGATCATTGGTCACACTTCTGTGTCATGGGTCGTTATTACTTTGAACCTTGGTGTTCATGTTGTTATGTACTGGTACTACTTTTTGTCATCCTGCGGCATCCGCGTTTGGTGGAAGGAGTGGGTCACTCGGCTGCAAATCATTCAGTTTGTCATTGACCTCTGCTTCGTCTACTTCGCGTCGTACACTTATTTCAGCAGCAACTACATGCCAGAGCTTCCTAACGCTGGTAATTGCGCTGGTGAGGAATTTGCTGCTATCTATGGTTGCCTTCTTCTCACGTCTTACCTCTTCCTCTTCATTGCATTCTATATCAACGTTTACCACAAGAAAGGCAAGAAGGCCGCTGCCGCCAAGAAAGCTGCTGCTGCTGCTGCCTCTGTGGCGGCTAACGGCGAAAAGAAGGAGACTACAGCTTCGCCCGTTAAAGCTGCGAAGAAGCACTCGAAGAAGGTTTAACCGCATCGATTGGCTGGATTGTATTTTAATTCTGTCGTGGTGAAACCAGAGAAACGTGTTTATATGTAACGAGAAGAGGAGACGAATGTGTGATATGTCGATGTACTGATTTGTTTTCTTGAGCAATAGATTCTCAATATCAGGTAGTTCAACAAAAGCGTCTGCATGTATTTCTAATGTCTCATGGAATTGTTCTTCGTAATATGTCATTTTTGCATCGTCATGTACAAGTTTGGTCTGTAGCGCTTTAAGTTTCAATTGCAGTTCGCATGGATATAGTCCCTCGTCAAATTGTAGAATCATGTCAAAACGTATTGGCATGATACTGCTAGGAGTAGCCTATCAGTGATATTTTTACTGGTAGAGAGTAGCTCATCTGTGTTGGTTTGATAAAGGAAGCCTCTTCCTACAGCAATTTATATTTGACACGAGCGTATAATAAACCCTGTGTTGTTGTCCATTGTAGAGGTTAATACGGGGCAGAAGGGAGGAGTCAAATATGTATGTTTTAATATTGCCCTCCAATCTAGACTTAGACCAGTTTCCTTTGAATACCGACTCTGAGTAAGCCAGTAAGGCAAATGAATATCTAGTCGCTGTACTGGCGGTTTAGGTTTTTGAAAAGTGAAAAGACTTGCCATAACCGAACGCGTCTCCGGATTGTCGTTCGGGACAGACGTGTTTTGTCAGTCTGGAGTCTGGGTCTGACGGGTGAAGCACTGTTGCAAGGTTGTCGATCTTGCACACAACACTGAGTGACAACAGAGATTGACAAGGAGTGCTGACAACAGAGATTGACAAGGAGTGCGAAAGCCATTAAGTTATTCCAGAAACTATCGCATTCATATTTCAAGGGGGTGATGACAGCGAAATATGAACTTATAGCGGTGCCAATACTCCAAAGCACAAATAGAAATCGCGCCAACTTCATGGTATACCACTCAGTTCGAAATGTTATATATACCTTATATCCAAAATCGTTTGGACGATTATGCCAAATACAATATGGTGGCCAAATTTAGTTTATAACTATCGAATGGGACGGTTAGTGTAGTGGTTATCATATTTGCCTTCCAAGCAAATGACAGGGGTTCGATTCTCCTACCGTTCAGAATTTGATCACATTCGGTTGTGATTTCTTTTTGATAAATTATTTAAATTTATAATTATTATTTTAACTTTCTTTTTGACAATTCTGCCTTTTATCCTAACCCCAGCTTATTTCTACGATCTTGCAATTGTCCGACAAATATCGGTAACGCGGATACAACCGAGCAAAACCCAGAGAGGATGAGAGCATGCGAAAGGTAATTGCACCAAGGACAGTTAAGTGGCCAGAAGGCCAGAAATGGCAATATTTGATGGTGCATCTTAGAATAAATCGCAGGCTTAAATTCCAAACTGGCGGGCTTGCAAGAGGTCGATTGCGGCGAGTCATGGCCCATTGGGGGCTAGCTCTAACTGGGAATGGAATAAGGGTTCTTCAGCCTTGCGCGAGATTTGTCTATCTGCTGAAGAGCTATAGGTCCGAATTATAAAGACTCTTGATTATGCAGTGGGTCTAATCCTAACAAACAAGCCTAGTTAAGCAATTATCAACGAATCGAAGACTTAGAAATTTAACCATGTCCATGTACTTTTCAAGGACTGGGGGCTTATCGTCCGCGAAACATTGGGTCTTGGTCAAGCCAGCTTCAAACCTCCGCGGCCTCCGGCGGCAGGTTTCTCGAGTCATCGCCAACGCCAACTGCCAGCCGCGAAGTATTTCTTCCCCTGGCACTAGCTCCATTTTCTCTCCATCCTACAAGCCTTTTTCGACGACAACAATCCAAATGTCTTCTGCTCTCAAGGTGGTAAGTATACATTGGGCGGACGTGTCTCTCCTTGGAAATATATCCAATTGATCTTTAATTGAATTGGTAATTATTCGCTGGGATGGTGTGCCTGATGCGACAATAGATCTCCACTGCCAACTCGGCTGCTCCTCGCGCTCCGTACTCCCAGGCAATTGCCGTCAATGGTATGCTAGTTGAAATTAGTAATGTGAGATATTTACGTAGTAACTGACTGTCACTACAGGCTTCATCTACTGCTCCGGCCAGGTTCCCATGAAACCTGATGGAACTCTCATTGTCGACGATATCAAGGCGGCTGCGGTACGAAAATCAACGCCGGATATCCAATTGCAGTCAATTTTGGCTAATATCGCTTTTCATGATAGCTTCAATCCTTGACTAACCTCAAGCTTGTTCTTGAGGCCGGAGGCTCTAGCATTGAAAAGATCTTCAAGGGTATGTCTGGTTTTTCTAGATTAATGACGTAGCAGCTAACTTCGGCATGTCCTAGTCAACGTCTACCTTGTCGACATGGCTGATTTCGCCGCCGTAAACGAGGTCTACTCTGAGGTAACTATGAAATACAAAATTAAGCCAGCAAATCGCGTGAATCAGATACTTACGTATGGTTTTAGTTCTTCGGTACTCATAGACCCGCCAGAACCTGCATTGCTATCAAGCAGCTCCCTCTTGGAGCTACCGTAAGTGATCCCTGCTCTCCATGTGGGAATCTATATGGTGGAATTGTTACTCACGTATGATAGGTCGAGATTGAGTGCATCGCTGTTGAGTAAACTAATTGGTTCGCGTCAACTCAGGAATATGCGCGACTAATAAAATCACGCACATGGAATTGTATCAAATAAACCAGCTTAAAATATATATGTCTTATATACATAGAGTAATTCAATGCCAATTGCCAACTCCATTAGAACTATCAGTCACACATAAATCTATTGTACAAAGCAACGACCAGACACATACATGTTACATATTGACCTCACGCACCGGGATTCGATAAATATAACTATCAATCCGTTCTCAAGTGGGTAGAACTTCATAAATGAAATTATTGCCGATCGGGACTTCTGCTGCGACCTCGCCGTCCGCTACCACGCAGCTTTTTCTCCGGTGGCGGCTGAACGAAGCAGAAATCAACATCAATAGCGTTTCCAAGTAGTTCGGCTCCTCGTGCCCCAGCGATAGCTTTCTCAGCTTCGCCAACTGTTTCATATTCCACCAAGGCGTATCCCTTATCAAAATGTCAACACATCTTATCCATGTGCCCCTTTCTTTTAGACGCATACCTTCACGTAACCTGTCCGTCGATCTAAATTGAGATGTAGATTCTTGATTTCGCCGAACTCCGAGAAAAAATCATTTAAGTCTTCTTCTGTTGCCTCTTCGTGAATATTAGTGGCAACGACAATCCAGCCCTCTATAGCTAAGAAAACGTGTTAGCTGTCCAGATCATCCATAACGGAGATATTTGTTATTACGTATTGAAATGGACTCACATCGAACGGCGTTGGCTCCATATTTGGCTTTTGGAACCGCTAAAATACAGGGATCCTGTCAGCTACAACGATGGCTCCTGAATAATCGACCGCGTACGCGCAGTAATAGGCGACAGAACTCAACCATACCTCGACTCCGAGCAAACTCATCAATATCCATAGCATCTGCCATTTTATCGGTAGTATGAATCGCGTGCTGTTGACAGCGATGTAATTGTGACACTGGTCGCTCAAGTAGTCCAAGCTCGCTCGGCAGAATGGAAAATTCCATGCCTTAAATTACGCTGTGACCCTTTGACTTGCGTGATCACCATCATGTAGCAATTGCCATTAACAAGGGGCTTGTAGCGATTGGCAATGGTAGGGCTTAACCCTGGATAGTCACGGAGCACGGTGAAAAGCAGTCACTGACTAGGTACCCGGGCAAGCCGTCTAGTTACATTCTACAGCCGCAAACCATCAACTCGATGTTGAAGGTCCAATTTGAAGTCGACCTTAGTACTGTTTGAACATTTTCGGCAACGACGGCACTCTTATTCAACATGGCCCAGAGACTCGCTTACAGAAAGAGAAATCCTTGTACGTTGCTATTTTATTTGGATTGTGTTGGTGATGATTGAACGGTTGGATGTGGATGTGGTATTGATTTGACAAGAGTCGGGGAGTTTGAATGCGGCCATAGATATTAGCAGCTTGCTAACGAATGCAATGTGTAGACAACACCCGGTCTAACAAGGTCAAGATCGTGAAGACCCCCGGCGGAAAGCTTGTGTACCAGCATGTTCCGAAGACGCCTTCGCGAGCGAAGTGCGGTGGCTGCGAGTTGTTCTTGCCTGGTGTATGTGGAATTTCAGTTTACTACTTCATGTGACGACACGATCTGCAGACTAGAAAAGGAACCGATAGTAGCTGTGTTTGAAATAGATGACTAATTGGATTTACGGCCATAGATCCCCTCTCTGAGACCAAGACAGTTCGCCACTATCTCCAAGCCCAAGAAGACTGTTCAGCGTGCATATGGTGGTGTCTACTGCGCCAAGTGTGTTCGGGAAAGGTGAGTAGTTACGGTGCTACAGTATAAAGAATTGGCGAAACAGGAAGATAGATCTGACGCGTACTTCTTTAGAATTGTCCGTGCTTTCCTCATCGAAGAGCAGAAGATCGTCAAGAAGGTTGTGAAGACCACTGCTACTGCACCGAAGGCGGAGAAGCCCAAGAAGAAGTCGTCGAAGAAGTAAAGTGATAGTACAGAAATAAACAGATAATCTAGGATAGTGGGTTGTTAGTTAAAATTGGGATACTTGTATATTGTTCTAGTCATGTGTTATATACATTGTGTACGAGATTCGCAAAAATCATAATTATATTACACTATCGAGGATTTGCAACGTTGTTTGCAGGCACCGGCTTAAATACGTAGGAAGTATCAAAATCAATGTGCGGTGATGACTGAGGGCACGAAATGCATCTTCATACATCTTGATCCATAATGCAGTGAGACTTCAATTCATTTTCTTGTTGACCATTATTCTCAGGCGACCGTACAAGTATCAGTTGCAGTGTTCTGAAGTAACACGAACGGGCGAAAGAGTGAATTTCGACTATATAATTGCCCAAACAGGTCACTAGCTTGCTTGAACAAATAGGGTGCAGTTAGATTCGCGGTCAAAGAATTGATCCCCTAGAAATATGACTTGGCCTAAAGCGGCAAGAGTCGCATCTATCACCCACTACCGATTCCGCAAAGCTGCTCATGACATGATCTCTTCAGCATATATATTGTTGCAATGCAGAGACGGTTATTAAGAGCTTCATGTTCCAAGCCACTTGTGATAATAGCACGGATACCTCGCTTCGCGTAAATTGACAATAGTCCCCATTGAAGAGCCAGTCTATAATTATTCACACTGTTACATGTCTCTGACGAAATACATCGGTAAGAAGAACGCAAACTGAAAGAGCTGTTGCTCGAGGTCCGTTGCGTACGCGATGCGTTTGTTACGCGACAAATGGTCGCAGGTGTCGTCACCACCCCTGATCTAGGGTTGAACTTTGAGTTAGGGCTATATTGACCATTATAAGTTTGTTGAACAATTTTTTCCGATTCTCCTTCTTTTCTTTTTTCTTCACATCATCAGGTGCGTGCCATTATACCTTCATACTTTATTTAATTGAGCCTCTTCAGCAGATAGCTAACAATTATTACAGTAGTGGTTATACTTAATCTAAAAAATTACGTATAATTACAACAGCGGAGCTGCATTCAAAGTAATGCGCAGTTGAGGGTTTCATTAACGCACTATAGGTTGTCCTCCGTTCCCTGCTCCCTTGAGTAACGTTTTATTTTAATCCTTTCGGTGTGACTTCTGTCGTGTTCGCGATCGCGATGGAGGCGAGGGGTTAAAGCGACATTTATTCTTCCTTTTTGTCTTTGCGCGTTTTGGATTCAGCAGTGCAATCAATATCGGTTGTAGCTGATCTTCATTGTTCGTTGAGATGTATGCTTAAGATAGCCACTATGAGAAATATACAGGTAGCAATGCAAATCACAGTCCAGTTCTGTATCTTATATATAACTACGGCTAGTCTATTGATGTCGGTTGCAATGTTTCTTTTCCTCTCGCTCAGCCATCTCGTCCATAACCTTCAAAATGCTGTGTACACATTCTAGGCAGTGCTTCTGTCGCAATACTGACTCCGGCAAGCCTCTAATGTGTGCCGCGAAGCGCCTGGGTACATTCTCTTCCTTTCCTAAGTCCCAGATATTCGTAGCGTATAGATGGAACTTGAACACCACACCATGCGTGCTGGGCAATTTCCTCATAACTTGTCGCTCGACGCGGAAATACAAATCGTCGATAATTGTTTCGGCAGTGATCGTGTTTCCCGGGAGTGTTGACACACGTCGCAGATATTCGTCAGGGAACTTGTCATTCCGCAGTTCAGGACCAACTTGTGTCAGCCAATTGGCTCGAGTGACCGGTCTCTCCGGGTGTAACCTTAGAAAATATCTGTCGACTGACTTTTGGATTGTGGATTCATAGAATGGTACCCGTGCGTCTATGTGTATTGACGCAAGGTCTTTCCCGATAAATGACCTCCAATCAATATCCACTACTTTGTTAGCATTGGTTGAATGATAATGAAGTTCGCACGCACAGCTATATACTAGTCCGACGGCTGCAACGCGTAACACGCCATCGTCGCAGCATCGCATCAGGATACAATCGTCGCCGGAAAGCAAACACGTAATCTCCAACGGATGTCTCACCCACGGTCGTGTAACCAAATCGTACTCCTCTCCAGCATCAAGGCAGAGCACTCCTCTCTCGGTCCGCCGGAACATGGAAGGATACCGAGCAACCAAAAAGTCAACAGTAACGTTCAAGGTCTCCTCGCACAAGTCTAATGCGCCGCCATTAGGCTCGGCCACGAATATCTTCTCCGATCCCGCTTTCGAGATAATTGCTTGTCGCTCACGGTACTCGGCTAAAAACTGCTTGTCGAAAATGATATAGTCGTTGAACTCAAGCTTGCGAATGTTCATTGTGAGGAAATACTTGCCCGGTTTTATCTCGCGCGGGACCTCCTGTGGGCTGTCGCGCCATGAAAAGGTCGGATCAGGGGTTATTAGTGATCGCAGTCTTTGGTCGCGGTCGTATAGGTCGTTTGATACGCCCGACTTGAAGTCTGCTGGAGTCTGATTTGATTGCGAGCGCCGGCGGAAAAGGCGTTGGCGAGAAAACGCCTGACAGATGAGGAGAACAAATACAGCAACGTATATCGGAATAGGAGTTATCAGAGATATATGCTTCGAGAAAAAGTCGAGGGTCGGCATTCTGAGAGCGAGTTATAGATCAGACGAGACAAATATAGCCGTCAAGAACTTGTCGTTCCTGTGAGTCGCCGATAATGCCTTCGATAATCCAGAAAGGCATAACAGAAATAAGTGTATGTTCAGTTGTTCACTCGATCGGCAATGGCACAGAAGGAAATCAAACAGGTCAGAGAAAATTGAACACCGGCAGTCGGTTGTGCAAAGATATATAGCAAGATGGTTGACGATTGTGGCCAGGAACGCCGCACGATGATATCAGAGTTAGAGCGTGCCGATAAACGTGAGATAATATGACGCACGCCAATGGTCTCCCCATGCGGGGAAAACCCGGTATCAGCTTGTGAGTTTAGTGTTCACTCCACTTCTTTACTGCCGATGACATTGCAGCTCTCGATCACGGGAGCATGTAGGGTTCCAGAGTTTCTCTGTCTTAAATGGTCATAAATCACAAATAACTAACGCAGATAATACACAATATATTCTAACACGTCTAAACTTACATAATCAACTTACTATTACATACACTACATATTTGCTCTACTTGATCAATTATAACGTACAATTCACACACCCATTTTAATGCCCAATTCCATCCGTGACTCGGCCGTAGCCTACTCAATTGTCCGCCTCTTCTCCTCGATGACATCCAGCAGATCTGCAATATAATTCCTCAGCGGCGAATTCACCGCCGCGACCGCGATGAGTTCCGTTTCCAGACCACTCAGCAAGCTTTTCCCCGTCTCGCTGCGCGCTACGTTGCGGAGTATTAGGCAGGACGTCAACGGGATGCCGGTTGCCTCCCCATGCTCATCAACCGTCGTCGTTTTGCTCACCAACACGACGTTCTGCGACGAGATCGAAGTGTCGAGGATCAATGATCCCGACGCTGTGGTCTGCGGAGGCGGACTCCGGCCGTTATACGGCACGGGCTTATTGTGATCTGGGTCTGGGATATGTGTCTTGACGTGCGAGATCACTTTCCGCCGGTCGCTGTCACCGTTAGGTGAAAACCGAGTACATCCGTTCCAGTGGCAAAAGTATTGTACTGGTAGTTGATCTTCTAACGCTGGCAATGATGACTGTGGTGCTGATTCAGCCGCGGTAGCTTCATGCACTTGAGCGGGTGCAGGCGATGCCTCCAATGTTTGAGGAGATATTGGAGAAGGCGGTGGAGCATCTGTCATTTGTGTGTCCGCAGATTGAGCCGGAGTACCATTTATCGGCGGACCAGCTGGAGCGGGTGATGCGCCTGCAGTGCCGTTCGTAGCAGGCATCGGGAGCGATGGAATGGGAGCAAATCCCGTCGCAGTCGACGCAGGCTGGGGAACCGGTTGTTGCACTGGCGGTGGTGCGGCCTCGTGTGGAGAGGGAATATGGACAGACAATATATGTGAATACAGGTCCTTTACTGAAGGAAATGTGCCCGCACAACTCTGCCAGTTTGGGGACGGGGACATCCATTGGCACTTGAGATAAAGTTCTCCTTTCAGCGACTTTGGAACTTCGCGCGGACGGATGCCCTTGATAATAAATTTTTGTTGGCCACCAGGTAATGTGACGACCATGGCGGCGGCACGGCGAAACGCAGTTGTCACGTTCTTTATAAAATCTGCTGCAGGAAGAAGCTTCTTGCCTTGCTTAACGTACTCTTCAAATCGAGTTTCGTATGCTTTCCATAACGCAATCTGAGTAACATCGCCATCTGGATCTTCCTCAAAACAAGCTCTCATCCTGTAATCGAGTGAGTCGCGCACAGAAAAGAGTGTGTTTAGCACAACTTACCATTGAGTCGCC
Source organism: Lipomyces orientalis (assembly GCA_030568275.1). Classification (NCBI taxonomy): domain Eukaryota; kingdom Fungi; phylum Ascomycota; class Lipomycetes; order Lipomycetales; family Lipomycetaceae; genus Lipomyces; species Lipomyces orientalis. The sequence goes on from JAJLTP010000003.1 coordinate 60,850, forward strand.
CTTTCCGGTTCTGAAAACGATAACAGCTCATGCACCAAATCGTTGGGTAATTCCGGAGGTTGACTCGGAGGTGGCTTCTTGTCCAGTGTCACGGTTCCGGTCAATCGCGTCTCTTGCTGTGGCCATTCCTGAGCCTGATACAGTAGAAGCCTAATCAACTGCTGCACCGGATCTCGCCAATCAACGACTTCACCTGTTAATTCTATATTTTCCGGCGCAGCCGTGTATTGATACAAGAAATCCAAACAGACGGAGAGTAACTCTTCGTCTTCGAGCAGGATTAGCGCACATATCCGAGCGACAATCTTGCGATCAACAGCTTGTAAAAGATTTGCTTCGACATTGATTACTAGCCGAGCGATTGCTCGCAGAGCACTGATCAACACGCCTCGATCGTCGCTGGATAAGTACCCCACCAACGCCCGAAATAAACTATCCTGACTGCTGGTGGGTCGCAAAAACAGCGCCACAGACTCTACAATATCCAAGCAATATTGTCGCAGTTCAACTAAACTCGGACGATCAGGCGGTAAGGTTAAGCACTTGACAAGGGCGTCCACACACACCTTCGACCTTGACAAATGCCGCGCATTTTCCGGGTTTATTGCAGCGTTCCGCAGAACTAGTGCTGCTTCCAGAACTTTGTCCAGCTGCTTTCGAACTTTCTCGCTAGCCGCTGTGGCACCGAAAAGCCCAATGTCGTCGTCAGTTGTGATCACCTCGCCGGAGTCAGTTTGGAAAGTGTACGTGTCGATGTCTCTGAATTGGTCGGCTAAATTCAGTTTCTCGACCAGCGCTGGCGCTAGCGCCGGGTACCGGTCGAAATGGAGATCATCAGGTGTCTCGAATGACATCCGGACAAGGGATTGCAGGGCCCAGTCCATCTCGTCTGGGAGATTCGACCGGATTGCGAGAGCGACCCTGTTCATTGTCGACGATGTGGCTTATGAGCAATTGCAATGATTCCGGCGAAAGAACGAAATTTGGGGAAGGATAACGTAGGCAGATAACTTCCTCTATATCAATTGCGTGTGGTGATGCAGAAATTCAATTTCGTCACGACACTGTCCGTCAACAATTTTGATGTCTCCCATGCAGGAAGCACTCAGTATTTCCCAAATCAGACTCCTCGTCCACAAATCCGACACGCAGGAAAACACAAAATAATCTTGCGCGGAGATCGGTAAATTGGGGCGCGTTTGTTAACCTGTTGCGTCTCCGTACTGCTCCGTAACCCGCGACTAGAGACCTGTCGGAGTATTGTTTTTATCTCGAACTCACTAACTCGCTCGGTGCTTAGCTTAATTCTCTTTCGAGGCCCGCTCGCTGGACGCGATGGTGGTGTTGCTGGATTTATGTGGCACGTGCCGCTAGAGTAGAGCTTTGAAGCTTTAACCGTCGTGTGCCTGTAACATTTAGGGCTGCAAATGAGAGATGTCTGTGCGGCCTTAACCGCTACTCCATCAGGGGGTTTGTTACAATTTTCTTCCGAAGTACTAACGGCATCTCTTCCGGGCATCGACGAGTCGCGTTCTCCGGTCGTTCACATCATAGTCTCAGGCGATGGCGAATTTGCTAGGAAAGGTATGTATTTTCGGTGTGTTCCATATTGCCTGCGTCATTGTGGCCCACCGTTTAACAATTGAATAGACCCGACTGGCGTATACTCGAGTGTGGCACCATGTCGACCTCGAGAACGACTCCCGCACGCTGGGCCGTCTCGCGTCCTCGATCGCAATCACGCTAATGGGTAAACACAAGCCTATCTACTCTCCAGCTAGCGACTGCGGTGATTATGTCGTGGTTACGAATTGCAATTTACTAAAGACGTCGGGGAATAAGTTCAAACAGAAGATTTACAGGAAGCACACGCAGACTCCCGGTGGATTGAAGGAGATGACAATGGAGCGGTTGGTCAGTAAGAAAGGGTACGGTGAAGTTCTGCGGAAAGCTGTGAGTGGTATGTTGCCGAAGAATCGGTTGCGGAAACTACGGTTGGAGCGACTTCGCACGTTTGAAGGACCTGAGCACGACTACCAGCAGAATGTTATACGCTTTTGGGCTGAGACACCGGAGGTCATCAAGGCGAATGAATGGACGAAGGCGAAAGAGTGAAGAACGATTCCGCCGGATTTGTAATATAGACTGTATAAGCGAGCGGTGGTGTTGCATTGTATATATGACTTAATAATATACGCAGACTGTATTTTTCCGATGTTATTACTTAAACAGCGACATAATCGGTTAACGGCGTGAATCCAGCCTCGCAGATTTTGCATGAGATGACCGGAGAATCGTAGTCATGGACAAACACAGTTATCGGATGAACAGCCGTAAGGAGATTGAGACTAGTATTGTGCTTCACATTGACAAATCTAATCCGCTACGTCACCTTCCGTTTACATGAGCATAAGCGATTATTGTTATTATGAGGACTATTTACTGTGAGACTAACGTAATGGCAAGCGAATAAGCAAAGCGAATCCCAACCCACATAAAACTATCAAACATTAAAAAATAGCAACGAAATCAACCCACAACGCGATTCATTCATCGTATCGTAAGAGAAACCATCAAACCGCTATAACCAGTCGTAAGAACAACCCTGTGAATTAAACGAGGATAAATATAATACAAAAAAATCCATCAACGGAAACTGATCTAGTCGTCACGGGTGACGGTAGCGGTGATAAGACCATTCGGGTTCGACTGCGGCGCGTAGACCTCTGCATCGGCACCAGTGTTCTTGAGACCCTCGAACCAGGAGAGATCGATCTCGAAATAGTGCTTGTTGGGAAGAGCGTACTTGACCTCGGTAATGAGCGAGTTGGCGCTGAGGATGAGCTTGCACATCTTGAAGAGAGTGGCCTGGACACTGGCAGAGTCGTCGAGAGCGAAGGTCTTAAGAGTGATGTTGCGGGCTGATTGGTAGCCCTCTTCGAGAGCGTCGACGGCAGATCGGACAGCTACCAAGTTCTCGAATGGCTTGAACTTCCAGTTAGAATCGACAGCAGTGGACATGATACGATCCCATGTCTCCGGGAGAGTAGTGTATTTGTCCTGGATATAGCCATAGAACGCGGAGCCTGTGGACTTCAAGACAAGAAGGTCGGCAATCCCACCCGAGAGAAGAATCTCGCCAGACTCGTCAATTTCGGCGTCAACAACACGGACCTCTTCGCCGTCACGAATAAAGGAGTGCTCGTGAGGAACACCGTCAACAGCGTAGCGGGTCCATCGGTGCTGGACAATATGGACGAAGGCTTTGTGAATGTGGTCGTAGGTGGTGACAAAATGAGTACCGAGAATGGCGGCAAAGAGTTCAGGTGGAGAGACAGGGTTCTTCTTGGCGAGAACTATTCAATGTTAGTCGGCGGATTAAGAAACTCGATGCTTTGGACAATTACTGTGAGTGGTGTTCTTCATGCTGTCGGTCGTGACGACCGGGGTATTGTCGGCGTGAGTGTATGCAGCGGCGATGTCACCTTCGAGCATAACTCGGATGGTGAATTCGTAGACGTATTGGAGCTTGGGATTGGTGGCATCACGCTCGACCTTGAGGAGACGAATGTTGTCCTTTCCGTAGCGAGCAGCAGATAGTCTGGCCATTGTGGATGAAGGTATTGACAGTGCAGTGAAGATAGAAAGATGTGTTAGTGGGAAGTACCTTTCTTAGATGCAGACAAGGGTGAAGACGAGATGTCGAGAGAAGGGATTCGAGCCGACTTTATACGAGCTATGACGGAGAAGCGTTGGACAGCTATCCGATCGCGAGGCAGGATCAAGGGATCAAGGTCGTCGCGCGACCGCGGACAATGGACGACGGACTACTGGATCCAGCGGCACAGTTAGCAGCGTTCCCAGGCACTTCCGCGTTCGATAAGCCCACAAGCCGCTGGCGGTAGGCGAAGTTGGCGACAGTGCGCTAGGTCGTCCGAGTCAGGGTCATCGCAGCCACATGCGGCTGTCGGCCATGTCCGACCTCCCGACCGCACTTGGCCGCTGCTCGCCGCACTCTGATTATGCGCCATGTTCATGCGCTCCGTGGTGCATTGTTTACTCTGGCACCCAAAACCTGCGCGGCGAGAGCGGCGCTCAAACAGGGATCTTCTGCCCAAGCCGCAGTCATCCCGCAAATAAGGAGAAGCACGTGCGATTGCGGGTGACGCTCCTGGCGTCGCTCTTCTGCGATGGACCCGGTTGCTCACTCGTGCGTCATCGGCTCGTATACTACCCTTACCCAGGCTGATTGCGTAGATCTACGTGTGTGTCTGCCTGTCGGCTTGATACGGCTGGACTTGTACGTAGGTGATGTCGGTTGTCATCCAGCACTATCGTGCATCACGCTACCGGCCCTTGCAGAATCGTCTAATGCGTCAGAGTACATGAGATAGATAGCTGCTTATGTACTCCGGCTATGTCCCTCTGTCAGCTCGAGTCCCGGACACCGGGTTCGCTACAACGTCAGCGTTCAGCTGCGGGCTCATTAACGATATACGCCGCAGTCTCCTCCTGGGTCAGGGTATTTGTCTACTGTGGGGTCACCTGCCAAATGCTCTGTACGGACTTACTAACGATGAGTTGGGCCTAGCTCGCTGCGCGACTCATCGATCAAGGCAGAAGCCACGGCAACTCATCCTCTGAGGAAGGGATTCATCAACTCTATGTCCGGAGGTGCGCGGCCGTATCAACATGACTGGCCCTCACAATTGCCATTTCGTTCTTCATTGTCTACGTTTTACTGGTGACCAGTTTGTAGACATCGGATTACCCCGTACTCGGCATGCTAAGTCCATTAGTCCAAAATTTGTCGACTGATTCTCACAGTCGGATGCTTGAGTTGCTTATCTCGCACGTTGACGCGTCCAAACGTTTCCATCGCATTCATTTGCTGTACTAACCGAAACGTCCCGTTTCAGAGCGGCTTTATCTCAGACGATATCGCGCATCAGCCATGACCTGTTTTATTTACATTTCTGTTTCTGTTTGTTTACGTCTGTTCTGGTCATAGCGTCTATCGTATCTTCCCGTCCGCTTAGCGGACAGGGCCGTTCCTGATTTTTGAGCTCATCTCGCTATCATTGAGCAAGCCACCGGTCCCCTGAGGCGTCTTATGTCTCACACCACTCTTATCCGGATCTGCCATCTTCCACGGTGATCGTCCATACTATCACTTGGAAGAATGTAATGCCGATTTCCGACAGCTGCAGACAGGAGAGAATTTATCGGAAGAGGGCGGCCTACTTTAGCTCTCTAGCTTCAGGTGTCTCAAGAGTATGGTGGACTCTCGTCCTGCTGTCCGGAATTAGATTGTGTCACTGATGGCGTCGGTGCCAGCCGTAACTAATTACTAGCCATACCGGTGCTCGAGTCCAGTCTCTTTGCACGGCGCGTTCTAACACCGAACGAAAATTTCCGCTCCATGAACTGTTTCTCCTTCTAGCATTGCATATTACCTGCTTGACGCTATATCCTTGTTGAATAGGAAATAGCGAGCAAATAAAACAGTTTTATTTTATTTTGGTAGAGCATGAATTGAAATTTTGGCGCCCGTTTAAGACTCGCCGTGAAGATGAATATATCGCTGATTACGCCAGCGAAGTAGTGTGTATTTGGCCAGCTAGCCATTCACGTTCAGCGTGTGCTATTATGGGCCAGACTAACTAGGTTGCAGTGATGACGAGGCGATGGCAGATGTCATACGTTTGGCTGGAGTTGTGGTTGGCAAACACTTATCGAAGAGAAAAACCAACACCGTGTAATGACATTCAAAGCACGCGCGGGTATTTAGCCTTCATATTCTGAGTACGAATCGTATAGCGACAGAGGGATTTCTGTCCGCGAACGTCTCTGTTCTAATCACTAGATCATTGCAACGAATCGGTTGCAATCGTGGTAGTCGGATCCTGCATCTGCAGAGGATAATAAGTTACTCCTTTAATATTTACCGCCACGGAAATGGTGGAAATGTAGACTAGCCCAAGGATTCCGCCCTCCGACGACCACGATAGGAATTTTTTTGTTCGCTATCGTCATGTCCAGCGCTTCCTCATGGAGTCTAGTAGAAGGATGACGATTGCGAAGTGCGGAATCAAGTTGCAACAATCATGGCAGCATTCCTCGCCGTATTGAGCGTGGATGTTGGATAGCACTGTGACTCAAAACAAAAAGTGCATTCCAAATCTCGAGTCTACAACATTTCATGCGAACTGACTCGTCTGTCATTTACTCAATGCCCCTGCTGACTACTGTGCTGCATTGATAAAGCACGAACATTTGATTATTAGCACGCGCCCACAACTGACCATCCCAGATTCGCAGATTCCCTGTAGCTTGATTGCATCGTTCGTCTGGCGGGTAAGTAATTGCGTAGCGTGTTGATGTAGCTGGTAGAGGTAAATTCCGACTGATTTCAAATGCGGTATTTAGATGTGGACGGTATTGGCTATTTGCGAACATCGGTCCCTGAAACTTTCGTTACTCTATCCCCCAGCCTCGCAGCCGACTCCTCAGGGGACAAACTGCCAACCAACCGACCATCACAGCTCGAGTCCATTTCTTCCGGTTATGTTGTATAATTAGCCTATTGCGGTATTTTTATCGGAAGAAACAACAAAATGACGGCGACGCTTATACCAGATCCCCGAGTTTTGCAGATTGGGATTATTGGAATGGGCGATATGGGACGGATGTACGCGCGACGATTGTCGGCTGCAGGTTGGAAGTATGTGTATTTCAAATTAGTAATCTATAAATAGTGGGTAGTGCGGATATGGTATTCTTGCCATCGTACCAGTGGCGAGGGTAGAGTCAAGGAATAGGAACTTCCAGTCAGAAAGCTAATCTCACGTATAGGATCAATGCATGCGACAGGCCGGAGCGGTTTGAGAAACTAAAGGAGGAATACGCTTCCAGTAAGACACTAGTTACCAGGGACACGACTAGGCAAGAGCAACGGCGAACTGACAATATGTAGATCCGTTGGTCAATATTTTCGAGAACGGCCACTATGTCTCGCGACTGAGTGATTACATCATTTACTCCGTCGAGGCCGAGAATATCGACAGCATTGTCGCTATGTATGGACCTTGTAAGATACATTTATTTTAAAATTCTAGCAGAGTTAAATATCTAACAATTATAGCAACCAAGGTTGGGGCTGTCGTGGGCGGTCAGACGTCATGCAAGGCGCCCGAGATTGCCGCGTTTGAAAAGCATTTACCTGCTGATGTTCAAATTGTCTCGTGCCACTCTCTTCACGGTCCGAACGTTGATAGTCGAGGACAGCCACTGGTTTTGATCCAGCATCGAGCGTCAGACGAAGCACTTGATCTCGTCCGAACAGTGCTCGCGTGCTTCAATTCGCAATTCGTCTACCTCACCGCGACCCAGCATGACAAGATCACAGCAGACACACAAGCCGCCACGCATGCTGCGTTTCTGAGTATGGGAGTCGCGTGGCACGCGAACAGCCAGTTCCCATGGGAAGTCCCGCGTTACGTCGGCGGGATCGAGAACGTGAAGATCAATATCTCCCTGCGAATTTTTTCAAACAAGTGGCACGTCTACGCCGGTCTGGCGATCACGAATCCCGCCGCCCAAGCACAGATTTTGCAGTACGCCAAGTCCGTGACACAGCTGTTTACGCTGATGATCGAACACAAAGCGGACGAATTCCGGCAACGAGTATATGCAGCGAGGAAGGCAGTTTTTGGGGGATTGCCACCCAACCACGAGCTTCTACTTTCAGACGATTTGCTGGACAAGTTCTCACTGTCAAATGTTCCACTGGAAGAGCGAACTCCCAACTCTCATCTAAGCCTACTCGCCATGGTTGACTGCTGGTGGAAATTGGGAATTGTGCCGTACGACCACATGATCTGCAGTACTCCACTGTTCAGAATTTGGCTGGGGGTCACTGAGTACTTATTTCAGTCGCCTGGCCTGTTGGATGACTGTATCAATGTTGCCCTTGGGAATGATACGTTCAGGGCTGATGATTTGGAGTTTACCATGGCAGCTCGATCATGGAGTGAAATCATCACGTGGGGAGACTTTAACCTGTACAGGCGCAGGTTCGAGGCCACGCAGGCATACTTCTCACCACGATTTGAAGATGCCACAAGGTTGGGTAACGAAATGATCAAGACCATATTCGAGAAGACGAAGCAGCGCCGATTGCATTAGTGGTCCGTCAAAATAATTCGATCAATTGATTGTGTACTATTAAGGAGTGTATCGTCATTCTTGCATAACGGAAATGGGTTGGCTTTTATTCTAGGTGTTATCCTCTCAAACTCAACCTATGTACTATAGTTTTATCAAATTCTACTTCATTTGTCTAATAACGGACTATGGTGCAGCCCTGGACGGAGATAACATGCTGTCCGAACAAGGGGCTTGAAGGAGTGGCAAGAGCCGCACGTGGCTTGTCATCCATTTTGCGCTGAGCTCGACTTTGTCACATTGCAATAGAGTTTTTGCCACTTACTACCCTTGACTAAAACTTTCACCTCCCTCCTTCACTTCCTCCACATCCAACATCCTTATCCCCTCCTTAACCAACAATCACCAGTTAGACATATACAATTAATACAATATGAGTTACGGAGGTTCTTCTTACGGCGGCTCTTACCGTTCATCTGGCGGATACGATCGTGACCGTAGTAGCCGCGATTATGACCGCAGCGATCGCGGTCGCGGTTCCAGCACCGGCACCCGTTCCTACGGCTCTCGTGGCGGCGACTATGGCTCCCGTGATGGGGGTTCTTCGTCCTGGGGCGGTTCGGCGGGTGACCGCATGTCGAATCTTGGGGCTAGTTTGAAGAAGCAGGATTGGAATCTGGAATCGCTTCCCAGATTCGAGAAGAACTTTTACAAGGAGCATCCTAATGTTACCGCCCGCTCTGATCGCCATATCGAGCAGTTTCGTACTGATAAGAAAATGACTGTTAAGGGGAATGATGTTCCGAGACCTGTTGAGACTTTTGACGAGGCAGGCTTTCCTTGTAAGTTTATGTTTGTGAATTGGTGGCGTGGGATATGCAAGGCTAACAATTGATTCAAGCATACGTTCTCAGTGAGGTGAAGGCGCAGGGATTTACTGCTCCTACTGCAATTCAGTCACAGGGATGGCCTATGGCTCTTTCTGGTCGTGATTTGGTTGGAATTGCTGAGACTGGTTCCGGCAAGACGCTTTCGTATTGTCTTCCGGGTATAGTTCACATAAACGCTCAGCCTCTCCTGGCCCCCGGTGATGGCCCAATTGTTCTGGTTCTTGCACCCACTCGTGAGCTTGCTGTTCAGATCCAGCAGGAGTGCACCAAGTTCGGCAAGTCTTCCCGTATCCGCAACACCTGTGTTTACGGTGGTGTTCCTCGAGGTCAGCAAATCCGTGATCTCGCCCGTGGCGTCGAAATTTGTATTGCAACTCCTGGTCGTTTGATTGACATGATCGAGTCCGGCAAGACTAATCTCCGCCGCGTGACTTACCTTGTCCTTGACGAAGCTGATCGTATGTTGGACATGGGTTTCGAACCTCAGATCAGAAAGATCGTCGACCAAATCCGGCCCGATCGTCAGACTTGCATGTGGTCGGCTACCTGGCCCAAGGAGGTCCAGCGTCTAGCCAATGACTATCTGCATGACTATATTCAGGTCAACATTGGCTCTCTTGAGTTGTCTGCTTCCCACAATATCACTCAGATTGTTGAGGTTGTTACCGAGATGGAAAAGAGAGATCGGTAAGCAATTGTGCCCCGTATTACTACTGTCGTCTGCTAATAATGCATAGATTGGTCAAGCATCTCGAAAAAGCGATGGACAAGCAAGATTCTAAGGTTCTTATTTTTGTTGGCACTAAGCGTGTGGCAGACGATGTCACCAAATACCTTCGTCAAGATGGTTGGCCTGCGCTGGCGATTCATGGCGACAAGGCCCAGAACGAGCGCGACTGGGTTTTGAACGAATTTCGAACTGGAAAGTCGCCCATCATGGTGGCGACCGACGTTGCCTCCCGCGGCATTGGTATGATATATCCTGATTTCTGTCTCTAGATACCCACAACTTCTCTTGCTCTTCTCTATTCTTATTTCTTTGTACTGGTTTAACTCTCGTGTCTCCGGCATCATTTGTCTGGCTTCACTTGGGAGCCTATAAATGTCCCGACGTGACAGCTGACTCAGGAAGGCTACTCCATTGTTGTGCTGTGGAGGATCCTTCTGTAATGATTTCTGTTCGGTGTATGCATGAGGTCGGTGCACACACTCGAACCATATTGCGTGCTGGCTTCTTTCTTTCAAACCGAGTCGTCGTTCACGTTACCCACATGGTTTATTTTACCGTTCTGAAGGAGAGGAGAAGGAATTGGACATTCGTTTCTTCACCGAAAATGCATCAATTCTATAGATACAGACCATATCTTTTCTTTTGTTCCAAGGTTTTGCTAGCAGAACAAGGGATCGTACAGAAAGAAAGGATTCTGTGTATTTTATTAGAAGCTTTTTTGGTGAGAAGAAAAGAGATGATAATACATTTCTCGATGTTCCAATGCACGCTGTAACCTTCTCAGGCATGCTTCATGGCACTGATGCTCTCACGCCAAGTACGAGCCCTCTTCATACGAACTAAGATACTCCAATCCTGTGATTTATGCAACTTTAAACCGCGCGTTGCCTGACTCGGTCTAAGAAAATGAAAGAAAATGGCATACCAATATGTGAACGTATATATACATTGTGTACCGACGAGAAATCATGCAATTGCAGTTGTTTACAACGCCGCTTGACAAAGCACATGCTGCATGTGCGCAAGATACGTGAGGGTTAGAACATGACGAAGGAAAATAGTCGACGAATAGAGGACAAGGAGATGTTGAAGTCAAATTTGTAAGCTCTTTGATACTAATGGATGCCGATAGATGTCAAGGACATTAAATTTGTCATCAACTACGACTATCCTAACAACAGTGAGGTATGCTACTTCGTTTACATGATTTTACGTAGCGTATGCTAATTAATCAGGACTATGTCCACAGAATTGGCCGAACTGGCAGAGCCGGCACTACCGGTACCGCGATCACTCTCTTCACCAGCGACAACTCCAAGCAGGCGCGTGACCTCTTGACTATCTTACGAGAGGCCAAGCAGTACATTGACCCCAAGCTGGAAGAAATGGGCCGGTTCTCGCGTGGAGGGTCCAGCAATAGCCGATGGGGTGGTGGCGGCCGTGGCGGTAGCCGTGGTGGATGGAGCGGTAACAGATCCGGCGGTTACTCTGGCTCGAATTCGGCCCCGCTCGGATACCGAAGATGGTGATTATTCTCCTCTCTTTCCTTTTGATTTTCGACAGGACACTGTAGAATGATTGGCAAACGGTTATGTTGTGTGAGGTTTCTGAACGATGAAGTAAACGTCAGCAATGATTTACTTTTCGGATGGTTGTCTTCATGATATTCCTCAGCGCGGTTATTTTCTCTCGGTGATAGTCGACGTCGCGGCGCTTGTGTGGTATACTAAATTTTTGCATTCTATAGAACCACACAACATCGAGGATAAGTAGGGGCCTACAGCTTAAAAGTCACCGCCGTTATCAGGTTTCCCTTTGACATAAATTTATTTTGAGTTGGTTTTTCTAGTGTCGGTGATATATGGGTTCGCAAGTCGGGTTTTAAAAGTGGTTTGTTAATGTTACAGCGTATAGCTCCTTTGATTTATAGAAATTGGTGTACTTGTAATTACGGATGAGAGTTGCACAAGACTTTATAAAGGATGGTTAATTTGTTGATAAAGATAATATTGTTCCGTGATTTTAGATCTATGTCCACATTTACAATAACTGCAGCCGGCCATCGTCATAATGGGTGCGGAAAATGTCACGAATATCAACTTCCAGAATTCTTTAACCGTTTTTAATACACCTATCTATGCTGGCATTTAAACACGAAAGAAATCGAAATATAGCCTCTAACGCATAACGTTTATCTCATGTACCGAAACACGGACGACATCACCATTCGAATCCATGTTTCAATACACATGTCGTTTGCGGTACTGCAAATGCACATTGAATCTTAGCTCGGAATTTAAAATCCTTCTGTACCATTGAATCCTGTAAATCCACACAGCAAGAAGATCTTCAAATACGGCTTCTTGGAAATCGAGTTTGCCCAATTCCACGCACTAGTAAGTCGTCCATCAATGCATGATCCGGCCTCCTGGAAATTGTCCGCGCCGGATCCGTCAAACGCATGCTGGAAGAAATCACATAAAATGGTCTTCTTGAGGTCTTCTACGGTGCCAAATTGACTTCGAATCCAGTCGTACACGAACGGGTCGCGCGCAACGACGTCAATATTGCCGATGACTGATTCTAGTGGGTTCAAAATTTGTGGAACTTGTAGGTACTTGTCTAGGAAAAACCACGCATTTGGCACGCTTCTGTCGCCAAGGTGCACGACTGAAGAACCGATCCATGATTTGGCTCGTTTCTGTGCGGTCGAGATGACGCCTTGCATTGCTCGAGAGACGGCAGGGCAGGACTGCACGCGGTTGAGGCCCTGACCAGTATCGAGCAGACGGTACCGGCCGTGCGTAGAGAGCAAATCCTGATCCGCTAGGCTCCATAACATGAACATATCGTTCATGATAATGGACCACAGAGTGAGGGATTGGTTCACGTAGTAGTACTGTTTTTCGTGGTTGTGTGAAAGTCTCGCGCCACCTCTGCCGTAGGAGATTGCAAGCGTGTATTCAGGTTCGATTTTCTCGGGATGGAAATATTGCTGAAGGTATTTTTGCATCTTCTCAACTGGATTCTTATTTGATCGCAGATATGAATGGTTATCGCCAATGGAGTACAGGCATTGTCTAATATTCGTTAATGAGAAAAACTTCTCGCAGACATCGATGGACTTACCGGATGTCATCCTGGGCAATGACTCCAGGCTTATAGTATCTTCGCGCAAGTGTCTCAATTGCCTTTTCCTTCTGCTTAATTTCTGCCTGGATCTGCGAGCGTTTCTTGTGTTCCGGATAGATTTCCGACGTTGCTTGGACTATCAGGTTATCCTCCAAAAGGGCCAAACAGTCTTTCGACTCCAGGAACGAGTAAACAGTCAGAATGGGCATGTACAAGTCAAACTCCATAACCTCCTGAACCTCGGGCAATCGCGAATCCATGACCATGTACATCAATTTTCCAAAACTATCGCGCATCTTCTGAGGGTTCATAATCTTGTATCGCCGACCAATCTCGAAAATCTTCTTGAACCATTTTGCGTTGCGTGCAAAGTCCTTATCCTCGAACATTTCCTGGCCAAGTTTCATGTCAGTCGCGACGACGAGACCTGCTAAGATTGAGCAAATTTCTTGTAGCTGGCCAATGATTCGCTTGGCTTTTGACGAGTAGGCGAGCACATCAACTTTGTCTGTGTATTCTGACACGTTCAATGCAGCTTCCAATCTATAGATTTAGCATGAACATATTTATCACGTAGGTTCAAACGTTGAAGAAGTCAAAGCTTACAATCTGAGAAGTTTCCGCTCTCCTTGGGTCAACCTTAGTGGGATATATCTTGTCCGTTGCAGTAACCAGGATCCAAAAGATGCCGAGCCCTGAGATACAATAATGATAGGTTCGGGGGCTATTGACAAGGTTGTATTAGGAGTCGCAGCACCACTAGGAGGTGCAGATTGCTCGTCGATGTCCATGTTGTTGACGGACGCGTCGTCAGGCGCGACTGGAGAGTCGTTTGATTGGACTTCTCCGTTCCCATTCGTTTCCGGCGTCTCATAGTCAAATTTCTTGATAGGATGGTCCTTTCGTTTCTAGATCTCACACAATGAGCAACTACCCGTGATTTTCCTACAATCCGACATGACAAAATTCGAAAGAGCATACCCCAGTGCGATGCAAGTATCCAAAACACACGGAGCAAAACTGCTCCTCGCAGGCGTTGCAGAACAATTCAGCAGGCTGATCACCACACTCAATGCAGAGCTTGTCGTCAATATTCATTTCGTTGTCGCTTTCACTCTCAATTTCTGGGTTCTCGGCCGCGAGCTGCTCTTCCTGTTGAGCGAGCAACTCTGGATCCGCCACGAGAACCTGACCGAGTTCTAATTTCATTGAGTCTTAAGCTGATATTCCGGGCTGCTCTATTAATTCCTTTCCTCGACTCAGTGAATTCCGACACTTACCCCTTAATCCTGCAAGCAACTGACGTTAATTACTGCTTTTTCCTGCTGTAGATATTAACGATGAAAAGATTGAGGTTGGTGGATTGAATAAACCTCGACGTTGACATTATTTTGGGTCTGATTATCAGACCGGTACCCTACCGCACTAAGGCAAACCGCTTATTTCCAAAGGTATCTAACTCGCGCCAAATGCATAAGTGGCAACAGTACTGGTGAGCGATAGGATCCCGTCCGCACGTCGCCGGGACCCCAATCTGGGAATGAGTTTGGGCGAGCGGCTCGGTGATGAGATGATGTTGATAAGGCACGACTATTATCTATATGCGATTGGACCTTCTGTCTACTGGACGACAGGTACGCCGCTTTCCTCAATCCTCATGATTCTTTCTAGCATGTTGTGTAGTTGCCGAACGCGGTATAAACTACGCCGTGCGGAATTTTGTGAGCGTAGAATGCAAATGCGGAGATGCTCAATGCCACACCCACCTACGCAAGCGGATCAACCTCTGACATATACTACGAAGTAAGATGGAATGGATATTTGGTTGCTGCGTTGTACTACTGCGATTGATGATCTCCGATGAACCCGAGGCACTGTACAGCTAATCCGAGACAGTTAATATGTAAACAGATCACTATGTCTGATGAAGCCAAAAACTGACGGCTGCGGCTCAGACTCATCCGCCATAATTCTCCTCGCAGGATCATCACCCATCCTGGCCTTTTACAATAGATATCGCTCTATCATTGATTTCACCTGACTGAATTTCTCCATCAGAATGTCTAGTCTCTTCCTGCCACGAGTCCTGACCATTGCAGGTATCCTCCTTCCATTGCTCGCAACGCTTGCTCTTTAAATCGTCATGTGCTTAACCTGTCGTACTAGGGTCTGATTCCTCTGGCGGAGCCGGTATAGAGGCCGATATAAAGACAATCACGGTACACGGCTGCTATGGAATGACTTGCATTACTGCTCTGACTGCGCAAAATAGTGGGGTCCCACATCTTTTGCTCCAATCACACTGATTTTAACTATCATCAATAGCCACCGGAGTTAAAGATATATTCCCCGTCACCGACATGGGATTCATTGAGACAGCCCTGGATGCGGTGTTCACTGATGTTGGGGTTGACGCGATTAAGACCGGTACGTCCAATTCACTACGGCCCCTCTGCGACGACATGTGAAATAACTCGGTGATAGGTATGCTTGCAAGTGAAGGTACTATCAAGACTGTCGCGAAATGCCTGCGAAAATATGGAGTTGAAAAGATAGTGGTTGATCCAGTTATGATCAGCACGTCTGGCTCACCCGTGCGTATCTGCCATCTATTACATCCAAATGCAGCGCTAATGCGATTTCAGCTATTACCGGACTCTGCAGTATCAGCATATCTTAGCGACCTCTTCCCAATCGCGTGCATCATAACACCCAATTTACAAGAAGCCAAATTCCTCTACAAGGTGGCTACTGGGACAGACTTCTCGGTGGAAT
The DNA here is from genome assembly GCA_030568275.1 of Lipomyces orientalis. Taxonomy (NCBI): domain Eukaryota; kingdom Fungi; phylum Ascomycota; class Lipomycetes; order Lipomycetales; family Lipomycetaceae; genus Lipomyces; species Lipomyces orientalis. The sequence continues at coordinate 76,543 of JAJLTP010000003.1, forward strand.
CATTAGAAGACGCCAAAGATTTAGCGAGGGAACTTTTCAACCTTGGACCGAAGTATGTGCTACTAAAAGGTGGCCATTTGCCTTTATCAGCGAACTACAGACGCGCGGCCAGTGCATCAGCAAGCCAAATCGTTGCGGATATATTGTACGACGGGAAAGAGTACTACATCGTAGAAAGCAAATTTATCATTACCAAGAACACTCACGGCACTGGGTGTACATTAGCTTGTATGTAACGCAAGCGCATGACTTTATGATCTTTACTAATCAGGTTCCAGCGTCCATTGCTTCGAATTTGGCGAAGGGCATGCCGGTAGTTGAGGCAATTAAGGAGTCAGTAGAATATGTTCACGGCGCTATCGCGGATGATTTAGATCTTGGAAAGGGCAATGGACCCATAAATCATTTGCATAGGACGTACATAGAACAGCTGAAAAAGCCCAGATCAAGCGGATTCTAATACGCTGTTTCAGGTTGGCACAATATATGCAGTTGGAATTGTATATAGCACAAAATAATAGATTACTTTCATACTGCGGATAGTTATGATGAAACCTGCGCTAAATTCCCGCTACAAATTGGGCAGACATATCACTGCAGATGTATCTTGGGCTGACTTCGAATCAGGGGTAACTCGCCTGCAAGTTTTGCGCCGCGCATTTTTTAACCCTGACTAAAAAGTTTGCTTCGGCGAAGGCCCGAACTGCTTGGCCGTGCCGACCCCACGACATGCTCGGGCCGCTGATACCAAGCACACAACGCTATATCTTCATCTAGCGTCATAGAAGCATAGAGAGTGACGGTTTATTATACACTGTCAAAGTTTTTTGGGGGTCTGGCAGCACCGAGTTTGTTCTGGTGGGATATCAGACACCCGCATAATGTTACAGAACCGCTTTGCCTTCTGTCGGCAACTTACGAGGACGAGCGCAACGGCTATAAGGCCATTAACGAAGTCGAGCGATGCAGGCTGGACTGCTTTTAGTAGTACTCGATATTTGCACCAATTGTCCTTGGATGGCCCGGAACTAGATTTTCGTAGTGCTTCAGAGCGACTAGGTGTGAAACGCGTTGCACCATCGTCAGGTAGGTTTGTCGAGTGCAGGAGGGCTTATACAAATGGTAATGCGCGCATTTTCGATCTAGTCGGTGAATTTTGACTGACAGCGTGGAAAGCGGCGCGAACTGACAGGGACGACAGTCAGCTCTCTACCAAAGAGCCCGACGAACCTTATGGGTCGGAAATAATCATCGACGTTCACAATCCCGCCATTATAACCGAAGACGACGTTCTACCTAGAGATTCAACAGAGGGCCTAAATGATTCCGGCAAGTACTCAGAAAATACAATGCACCCCGGTGCAGCTAATCAATTCGATCTCGACGTGGAGGCTGAACGATACGAAGCCGCCACGGACAACGCAACCATTGATGACTTGGAATATCATCTTCATGACGGCGAATTCAAAGTCGAAGACCAATCGGAAAGCACAGATAAAGTCAGCAGTACGCCATGGTATCTACGTGAGGCCAATACCCACTCCACCGTCACAAACATAACGCCGCTACCTGACATCCCAGATGATGCCCCGAAAGAGCTCACCGAGATCCTCAACTTTTTAGCCACGGATTTGGGACTGACGGAGCTCAGTCTAGTCGATCTACGGAGCCGGAATACGACATTCGGCCCGCATGCAATTATGATAGTGGGTACGGCACGAAGCGACCGTCATCTGATTCGTGCGTCCGAGGAACTTCGTGTTCACCTGAAGAAGACCTACCGAGTGAAGCTGCGAATTGAGGGTCTGGTGAGCAAAGACAACTTAAAAGTTCAGGAGCGCCGGATCAAGAAGAAAATCTCGAAGTACACAGGCGATGTTTCAGCCTATGAACAAGACCTACGAAGTAGCGGCAAGAACTCTTGGGTATTTTTCGACACTCGAGTGAAGGGCATTAATATCCACGTTATCACGAGCGAAAAGAGATGGCAACTGGATCTTGAGGGATTGTGGCTACACGAAATTCCAAAGTTGGATGAACAACTGACACGACATACGGCTTCAGATTTGTTGCGAGACCGCACGAGAACCAAGAAAAAGAGCAAAAAGGAAACGAAAAGATATGCGCCTATGGGAGGCAAGCCAAAAATATTCACTGATCCGTTATCGAGAGAGACCCCAGAATTTCGGATTTTTAGCCAGGAGCACAGGTCACACCAACCCACTGGCCCCAACGGGTCGTCGTCGACGCCATACTCGCCTGCATTTGTGAGACGCGGCTATCACACTGTATCTTTTCAGTGGAATGCGGTTCCGAATGATGGCACAGGTACAGCACATATCCACTCTCCACAGCAGGTCGTCTTGCCGCGACATGAATGGCAGACGTCCAAGGACGAAACCGAAGTTGCACAGAGAATTGAGGAGCTGACACTTTCTGGGCTATCGTCCCAGGGCCTGGTTGAACTCGAGGAAATTTTGACGAATTTGTGCAGAGCAGGGCAGTTCTCGGTGTTACGAAATATTTCCCCGTTAGTTCCCGAATCATTCACATGCCAAGACACCAAGGACGATATCCGGAGTTTACAAATAGCAGCGCTCACGAACTTCCTTATGCTCGAGAGCCACGTTAAATTAGGTTTAAGTGACGAGGTACCGGCTTTTCTAAGAGACTTCAGTAACATTGTATCTTGGGACTCTGCAGCGCCAATTCACTGGCGACGACGACTGGAGTTTCTGCAGGTAGCCCATTCGTTGAATCACCAGCAAGTTCCAGTACGATCGCTTACAGATAGCTTAGTCGAGCAGTTCGTCCACGGGGTGCCTATTCACCAAGACGATTTCATGCTTGCGCTTACTTCTATCGCGTTATCCAAACAGTTCGTTCCGGAAGAAAAGCAGCGCGGGAAGATTCGCGGAGAGATAGAATGGGAGCGAGTCACGGATAAACGATTTGCAGAGATATGCTATCTTCTACGAACATGTGCTAGACCGGCCAGATTAGAGATTTTTAATAATCCAGACCTTTTCACTGTTCTCTACCGGGCTTGCATTCAGTTTAGTTATGACTACAGCGTGTTATCGCGGCACCCGCTTCCTTCTGGCCTGGGCCGCTGGGATAAAGGCGCGGATGTTATTCCGGTTGATCCCCGAGCAGGCATGATTGACAAGATCCTAATCAGGCATGAAATCGAGGCTACACCAACATACACGTTAATGTCACTCACTTCCTTAGCTCACGCGCAGAGATTCGATCTCTTTTGGAAAAAGTGGAAGGACTTGTATGTACATGGGGTCCAGCGAGACATGTGGATGTGGTCTACTGTAGCAGTTTTGGTCTCTCGGTCAGGAAACGTGAATGCGATGGAGTATTTCTTGGCAGCTCAATGGCCATCGATGATTGCCGAATTGCAAGCAGGTGGAGTAGATGGATCTTTTCCTGAGGAAATGATTGAAGCAGTAACTATCTGCTTGCAGTTGGTGGATCCAAACGGTGTCATGTACAGGGACATCGCGGAGGTATGTAAGAGAACGGTTGTGGAAGCAGCGGAAGGTATGGAATAGTAAGTGTGTCGGGTCAGTGTAAATAGAAAGTTATGTTAATGTACAAATGCATGTCCAAAGCCATTACGGAAATGATCTATGTGTATTCGTCTTGGCTGTCCAAAGTCGCGTCTCCGTACAAATCTGGATCCAATTTGGTGCCCAAATCGAGATCCGCTAAAAACTTTGTGCCTCGTAACTTCTCTGGGAAATACTCTTGCTGAATTTGTCCATTTTCGTAATCGGGGTTATACTTATAATCTTTGCCGTACCCAATCTCTTTCATCAACCTTGTCGGAGCGTTGCGCAAATGAATCGGTATAGGAGCAGAGCTGAATTCCGGGTCATTGTGCACTTTGTCTTTTGCCGCATTGTATGCCCTGTAAACCTTGACCGATTTTTTCGCCAGGGCGAGCTTGACAGCGCAATGGGCTAACGCCATATCGCATTCCGGCATGCCAACTTTTTCGACAGCAGTGTACGCTGCGACGGCAAGCGGTAGGCAAGAATCATCCGCCAGCCCGACGTCCTCACTCGCGATACGGATCATTCTACGCGCGACATATAATGGCGACTCTCCTGATTCCAGCATTCTTGCTAGATAGAAAAGAGTGGCATCAGGATCGGATCCTCGTACAGACTTGTGAAACGCAGATATTGTATCATAGTGCTCGTCTCCGAGACGGTCGTAGAGTAAATGAGTCCGCTGAAGATCTGCCTTGACTCGGTCTAATTCTATTGGGGAGGACGATGAATGTGGTGTTGAGCTGGATAGGATTTCCAAAAGGTTGATAGCCGTGCGGCCGTCACCGTCAGCGAGACCGGCGAGGTATCGGAGTGCGTCTTCGGCGAATACGCCCGTCTCCGAAGGTCCGCTACCCGATGCGCGATCTGATGCTAATGATACTGACAGACGACGGATGATACTGTATAATTCGTCATGAGAAAGCTTTTGCAAAATAAAAACTCGACAGCGGGAAAGTAATGCCGAGTTCACTTTGAACGATGGGTTTCTATGTACATTTAGTGACTTTCCGGCAGATCGTAATTGCGCGGATGCGAGCTTACTCGGTAGTAGCACCAATAAGTACGATGTCGCCTCGTTCAATATAAGGTACTATGTATGAGGTTAGATATTAAGTGTATTGTTCAATCACATGAAACCTACGGAATACATCTTGCTGAGCTTTGTTAAATCTGTGCACCTCATCCAGAAATAAATATGTCCTCCGACCAGTAAGGCGCAACTCATTTCGTGCTTCATCAAAGACTTTCTTGCAGTCAGCTACACTTGCTGATGTCGCTGATAATTCGACAAAACGAGACTTGGTGGACCGGGCAATAATCTACAACTGCGAGTTAACTACCTGTGTCATAGCGATCTCCCCTGTAGCGTGTTGTGGAGCACACATACTCTTGCTAATGTAGTCTTCCCTACTCCAGATGGACCCCAGAATATTACCGAAGGACATGAATCACCTAGTGCCTGTCAGCCCGAACAGCATCGATATCGGAATGAGCCCACTCACCCTCTATAAATCTTCGTAGAATGCCCTCCTTCCCTACTAGATTATTTTGTCCCACAAACTCGTCCAAACTCTTCGGTCTGGCACGTTCGGCCAAAGGCTGCACATCCTTGGCACCTTTCGGCGCTCCAGTGAACTTTCCATTTGTGACCTTTGTATTAGTCGAAGTGTCGGACATTGACGGTTCGTCTGTTCGCCTCCTGACTGTCCTATCATCGTCCGGTATATCACGCATATCAGTCGCATCGACCAAATCCTCTCCAATAGAGCTCTTCCTCTTCCCTGCGCCTGTCCGATTAAATATCGATGCCACCGGTCCCTGATTTTGCCCGGGCGACCCGGCGACTTTCCGCTGAGCTGTTGGCGGGCTAGAGCCTTTTCCAAACGCTTCTTGTGATTGCTGAGAACGGTCAGACAGCGAGCGCGAGGCTGGTTTCGCTTGCATCACCGGAGCCGGCGTCCACGAACAGCTCGTATCGAGATGCCTATTCATGTGCTGAAGAGGGATCTGCTTACTGCAGACCGGGCAATCGACAACTTGGTTGCCGCCGGCCTGCATATGGTTCGCGTGCATTATTTAGTCCCGTCTCCAGAATTGCCCACTCAAGATACTTTCAAGCCATTTCCAAAACAAGTTCCTAGCTGGACGCGGCTACTACGCTGCAAAGTCTCTCATCATGCATGACCACAGTAAGTCGCGTCAAGTCATTTTCATCTCACGCGTCGAACTCGCGCTAAGCTCCACAGATAAACCAACCCCCTACGTCATTTCCAGTCGACGGCGGCACAATTCGCACGGAAATGACGTAGCGCGACACAGTGTCGAAAATTGTCGGCCGCGATCCTGACCCCGCCGATTGTCGGCATTTTATATACACATAACTTAATGGAGGTTTTTAGACAGAGAGAAGGGTCACTTTTTCTCTAATGGCACAACTTCTGTCAAACTCGATTTTAGTTTGTAGAGGACAGAGGGTGGGCGCATTGCTATTTCTACGAGCTTGTTCCCCCTCCACATATCGGTCGCAAACTTACGCCTTATTAGGCAGCAGCAGCATCATTCATAGTTTGCACAGGTCGCAATTAAATACTACGTTCAAAGTTGATTAATGGCCCAACAAATCGATGCAAAGACAAACTCAAACTTGTTCTTTTCGTTCTGGTAATATCAAGCTGTCCTTGAGTACCGAATAGATTCTCCTCGATTCGCTGATCATGAAAATAGACATACAGGATAACAAACGGACACGCAAAAAGGAACAACAATCTGAAACAAAATGATCTACGTAAAGCATTATATTTTAAACCCAATTCCGGATATGATTCCTCCGCGCATCCTTGTTGCACCGTGATAGTTGAATTGATATTCACAAGAACAAAGCAAAGGCGCGGAAAAGGTAATGAGCACGGTCGTCTCTGTCCATTAACCCGCCCTTTCAACGTGGTCCTGTGTTAGCGTAGCTAACCCGCCGACAAATGATTGTGGTACAAATTAATCCGTTGCCAATAATTAACCATTCAAACTCAAAACATGATTTTAATTAGATCCTTCACTATCGTAATATTTCCTTAGAAATGATTCGCTCTCGGCGTACTCTTGCCGCACGGACTCGAGAATGATCTTGATTTGCTTGAGGCAGTACTCTGGGTCGTTCAACTCGGTCGTACCAACCTCATCCTTTTGAGCCCCCAGGTGCTGTATCTTCTCACATGAGTTCTTGACCTTAGTAAGACCCAGGGCGGCAGAGGATCCTTTCAGGAAATGTCCGAGCGATGATAGCTGATCTAAGTCGCCATTGGTTCTTGGCAGGTTAGCGCTACTCAAAGAATAGTCTGGCCATGCGCAACTTTCGATCGAATAAATTTCCCGGATTATTCGACCAGGAAGATAATAATACTCACAGGGCTGCATCCATTTGTGTGAAAGTATTCTCCGCCTGCTCGAAGAAGTTCCAAACAATACTCCGGCTGAACTCTCGGTCGTCTTCGTCGTCGTCCATCTCGAGGATCTGGCCAAAAGTGTTCCAGTCGATGATATCAGCCACGCTCTCAGGATCCATGTTGATGCTGAAAAGCTAAGTGTTGTGTGAAGCGGCGCAAGCGCTGAGGGGGACACGGGAGGGGAAGAATGCGGCTGATGGGAAGGAACTAGGAGACTGCTGTTGGGTGTCGAGGTAGATGTCAGCTAAGGGCAGCCACGAAAGGGACGACAATGCCAGCGCCGGTCCCAACAGGTTACTCGCAGTTGCGTCGACCGAGTGCGTCGAGCGGAACCAAACTTGGAAAGGACACTGAGTAGAAAAAGGTGACAGACCTGACTGAGAGGAGAGCAGGAGTGCGATGTAAAACGTCTACCAGCTATACCACTTCTGGGTTTCTGACACCAGCGGACAGCTAATGCGGGGTGCTGACAAGATACAGGTGTCCGGCAGCGAGTGACAAGTGGCGATAGTAAGCTGCCGTCGTGTGAGATGAGCAGTTGTAGATGTCAATTAGTCGATAGTGAGACGAACAGGAGGAGCGGTGAGCAGAGCAAAAGCCTGGAAGCACTCAGCCTTCAATTTCAGGCGCCGCTAGCATGCTTTCATTTCTCACCATGGAGTCGACGCTGGTGTCGACACGCTGTTTGTGTCGCCATGTCCGGTGACGTCATCGTCGCTGCCTCTACTGCGGAGACACTGCTGCACTTGTGCCGCATCTGCAGCGCCGCGACTATGATAGACCACCGCGGGCCCGCTACATCGGAACCGAAGCCCCCTCACCCCCACCTCGAACTGGCTACAGGAGTTGAGTAGCTCGAAAATCTCTGGTTCCGCCGGATTGCATCACCATCGAGATTTCTGAGCTACTGACAGGTCCTGTCCGAACCGAGTCGTACGCGGTGTCTTGCTGGAATGCTGGTCCCCGAGTGAATCCCTGCGCAGAGGGTCTTAATGTGGGTGGGCAAGAGCCAGCTGATTCCTGGGTCGTCTTGGCAGGGTCTACTGCCTCGATGGTCACGCACGTATGCCACAATTACGGTTGCCGTTTCGACGATTGCGCAATCTCCGACGGCCTCCCTGCATCAAACGCCTGTCGACTGGCCGATGCGGAAATACATTCTTTTAAATGACTATAACTTACTCTACTGTGCTACTAAACTACAAGCCTGACAGGAAAGGCTGGCCCCTCGGCGCGATTGCGGGCAGGCCAACCATGGATTACAAAGTGTGCGACCCCTGAAACTACCTTCCGATGGCCAACGCCGCAAGCTGTGAAATGCGGACGCACGGAATTCGCCCTTTACAGTACGTCCGTCTGCTTAGTTAGGTTACGCTATCAAGGCTAGCGTCACCCGTCCTCAACACTCAATTACCCCAATGCTCTTAGACAGTGCATGTTTAGTGCGTGACAAAAGCCGATGAAACTAATCAGTGCCCACCAAATTAGCGATTATATTCCTCGCATTTTATAAACGCGCATAATTTATGTACTCGTGGCATTGTTTCATCGACTGTCAATTCGAGCGATTTATTTGAATCGAACAGATTCTGGTTCTTTGATCTGGGTTCATACCCGCTGGCAGCTATCCGATGACGGTCGACTATCCGCCACAACCATCACAATCGGCATTGCCATACCGATTGGATGACCCTGTCCTTCACACGCGCTCGACACAGCCAGAGACCATGACGGCTTCGGTTGCTGCTAGCCTTGCGTCGTTTCACGCTTACCTGCGATCCTCGAAGCGAATCCTCGCCTTAGGTGTGTCTAGTTGTTATGAGTCCTGGGACTGCAGACTGATCCAACGCGAATCATGTAGTTGGAGCCGGCTTGTCTGCCTCGTCTGGCTTGCCGACCTTTCGCGGTACTGGTGGATTATGGCGTAATCACGACGCCATGGAATTAGCAACACCGGAAGCGTTCAGCAACGACCCATCGCTTGTATGGCAGTTCTACTCCGCCCGTCGTGCTGCCGCACTCTGTGCAATGCCAAACAAGGCGCACTACGCACTTGCAGAACTGGCAAAGTGCATGCCTGAATTTCTTACTCTCACACAGAACGTCGATGGCCTTTCGACGCGGGCAAATCATCCGCCAGATCAACTGTTACATCTACACGGCAGTTTGTTCTCTCTTAAATGCACGTCATTTTATTGCGATTTCCAGGAAGATAACAACTTCACCCACCCGCTCACTCCTGCCCTCGCAATCGCGTCGGAAGTGTCAGCTCCTTATAGACATATTCAGCAAGCAGATCTACCTCACTGCCCAAAGTGCAATACAGGACTTCTGCGGCCAGGCGTCGTGTGGTTCGGCGAGCCGCTGCCATGGCGCGTTGTCCAAGCTGCTGATGATTTCATTTCATCCGGCAAAGTTGATTTGATTTTGGTGATAGGCACAAGTGGAACGGTATACCCTGCTGCGGGATATGTCGACCGCGTACGCATGCAGGGCGGCAAAGTGGCGGTGTTCAATATCGATATCGACGAAAGCGATAGCGAGGACGAGCTTTCGGAAGTCGAGTCGACAGGGTCGTATGCGAATCGAACGACGTGGACGTTTGAAGGTGACGCCGCGGAGTGGGTTCCAATAGCGCTGGAGCCTATTGTCGGACATGTCGAGCTTCCGCAAGACAGTAGTGGAGAAAGATCGTCTCTGCGGTAGTAGTCAAGTCATCAACAATTACTTGATCTTATCCGAACTGTACATATTGCGAAATGCGATTCAGGAGTTTAAGGTGTGGGCGTGTGTTCATTCGTGTTTGCAAACAGTAGATAGTGAGTTCAGCGTCGACATGTCTGATACGACAAGCTCAGTAATAGATGGTTCAAGTTCAACTAGTTCGAAGCATCATCTATTCAAGCCCATAATCATATGATTGCGATGAATGATTCGGCGAACCGGGCACACATTACATCGTGACCGGAATCGTACCAGGACGTCATGCGCAGAGGCAGTGGCGAAGGTAAGAACGACTTCCGAAACAATGATAAGGTTGGGTGGGATACATGCCCGATGAGCTGCATTTGGGAGGCGGGCGGCGGGCGGCGGGCGGCAGGATGACGTACACAGTGGCTCGGTCTCTGTAGCGGCAATTTGCGCGTAAAACTGCGCAGGGGCTGCTTCTCGTTGCTGGTCAGGCCGGGATGTATCTGAGTATGTGTTGATCCAGACGCGTAAACAGTCGACCAGGTTTTGTCTATTTTGTGTCGGTGAAATCGCGTACGCCGCAGCGAGCACTGTGAGCATGCGATCAGGACCAGGTCTTATCATCGCGAGTTTGCCGACCGTCTCCGGATAGAAGCTGAGGGGTAGTAGTACCAAGCATCGTGACGATGATGGCGCTCATGACGAGATGGATGGTGACGTAGAATAGGATAGTATGGGCGTGATGGTTGTCGTGGTTGTCGTGATGCGAATACCTGCTGCGAGAATTCAATCTTCTGTAGGAACAGGACGATGTGACGCGCTCTCAAAATGACATTGGACGTTATGGCGATGCCAGTACTCGTCTGGTTCATAAACGTGTGCGACACGAAACGCAAAACCAGGACGGATTGAACTTGTGACACAGTCTTTATCCTCCATTATATGTTAGGTTGGAGACCCAGAAGGAGAAGCCGACAATAAGATTATTATTGATGTTCCGATCCAGAAATGTAGAACCGAATACCGCGTTTTATAAAATAATTTCGTCTTCAGAAATAGTACAATCGTCGTGGCCGGCCTCGAACCCGTGTCCAGTTAAAACGGCCCAATGCCCGAAGTTACGGCCTTCTCCAGGTCGCCCTGGATCGCATTGCTTGATTGGTCTCGTTTCGTTCTTCATGTCGTTTTTTGTTGGGTGTTAATTAGTCGGGGAATTAACATTAATTCATTAGTTGCAGAGGTAGCAAGTTCAATCAGGCGTTGAATGACGGTTGTAAGTGAATTGTTGCGTAGCCAAAGCTCGTGAGTTTGTCTGCCCTCACCTTATCGTCTTGTGATATAACCCACGATTGTCCTCTCAAACAGTAGTACCTATCACTTACGTTCAAGTTAACAAGCTAACTGAGACCTCTGCATAGCAGGTGGATTCGGTTGCAAATTGTACAGATATTTTATGGGTCGCGCCTTTGAGCCGTCAGGAAGACGCCTGTAGTGTGGCGAGACATTTAGGAGTCGTCGGATGCGCTTATATGGGCAACCCTGTCTTCGTTTGTCAGCAATCGACTTAGTTATCGGCTTTTACGGATTGTGAAGAGCTGGTTCGTGAGGAACTGTCACTACGTCACGGGCTAGCTGTGGACCACGCCTCGGTCTGCCGGTCACATTTGCGCATGCGCAAGAACAGGGAACGATAGGGGATGTTCTGAGCCACAAGTGGTCGCTTCCATGGACTGGCTGATGGGGATGGCGTTAAATTTCTAAGGAGGACGGCAGAAAACAACTACTTAAATAATAGCATTGTGTTGACAAATCCATGTAAGTAATTAAGTCATTATTTAATTTCCACTCCTCATCTCCGAAGGGTTTCACCGATCGACTCATAGTTGTGCAGGTGGTGGACGGTGCCAGCCGAAACTTTATTTTAATTAGTGGATTTGCCGTATCAATAGGACAATCCTAACCACAAGGTTGCCCTGATTGGTAAGCCTCCTGCAGCTCTTCCCTCACATATATCGATGTCCTCAGTGACTCATTCGTGTGATACTGAAGTACTGAATTAGACAAGCGTCGCCACGGTAAGCAACTTGCTTTATTTCGGACATCCGCAACTCCGAAGAGTAAGCGTGCCACTCTTAGGCGTTATCTTTATTTGTCACCGAGACTGCTAACTTTGTGTGCCTGGTCGGCCGTCTAATACAAGTGAGACTGCGTTCCTGGTTAAACTTTTTTTTCCTGAACTCTTCGTTAAACTTTATACGCCGCCACGCTCTAAATTTCTGCTTCGACCCGGGGCCACCGGGCTGATTTATATTTTGCTGTGCGGTCAAAGCCCGACATCGACTTGAAATATAGGCGTTAGACTGTCACTCTATCGGCAATTCTTGGAGAATCAGTCCGAACCCTAAATTTATAATCCACGCATGTAGGAGACCGCGATTGTTATTATTATTCCCACTTCTTCGTAAGCCGGCGATAAGTCCATCCGTGCTCTCGTAACATTTTGAATTCGGGCGTAGCACCGCCGACTGGTGTTCTTCATATATTACACGCACGGCCCTTTTGAGAAACATAGAATCTGTGTCACGGTCAACTGACGTAGCAGCTACAATGTCGACGCCGAGTACTACCGGGTCGAGTTCGTCCACATTGAACCCTGCCGAACAGCAACGGGCCACTACTAGCGATGGTCGCTGGGGTGAAGACGTCGAGGGTGGTGGTGTTGATATTACTCAGGCAGAACAAGAGTTTGAGGACCTTCGACGGGAATTGTCGCGCACCTCGAGGATTTCGCGGGTCGCATCTGTCGCGCATTCGGATGCTGGTGAATATGATATCGAGAAGCAGGCCGCTGATGATGAGGACGGGGAAGGCTGGGATTTAGAGGCTTGGCTAAGGAATGAGACGAAGAAGGAGCATGAGTCTGGTCTCAGCCCAAAGAGGGTCAGTTTGTGGTGGTGAATTGATAACGTTATTGTTAATAATGTCTCTAGATCGGCGTGTCATTTAAGAATCTCACAGTCAAAGGAGTTGGAAGCGGAGCAAATTATGTCCAGACTTTTACCGATGCGTTCTTGGGATTCTTCGGACTCGACATCTGGAATTTCGTCAAAGCCCATGGTCCGTCGAGCTTACGACCACAGCCGCCGGTTCGGACAATTATTCAAGACTTCAATGGACTTGTTCGGGCTGGACAGATGCTTCTTGTGCTGGGCTCACCTGGTTCTGGCACCACGACATTATTGCGTGCGCTCACAAACCAGCGAGATGGATATGTTGCGGTCGATGGCGAGGTCATATACGACGGCATCGACTCGGAGACAGCGGCCAAGCGATACCGAGGAGAGATTATATTCAACTCCGAGGACGACAACCACATATCGACATTGACAGTTTCTCAGACGCTACGGTTTGCATTGAGCTTAAAAACACCGGCTATGCGAATTAACGGCGAGACAAGAGCGCAATTTGTGGACAAGCTTCTTAACCTGTATGTTAAGATGTTCGGCATTGAACATACTTTGAACACGTTAGTGGGCGGCGATGCGGCAGCGAGAGGAGTTTCAGGAGGCGAGAGAAAGCGAGTCTCGATTGCAGAGGTAAGTTATCTCGACAACAAACATATTGTTCATGGCCTAACGGTCATTTAGGTCTTAGCGAACCGAGCTGCAATTGTTGCGTTTGATAACTCCACTCGTGGCCTGGATTCATCGACAGCTGTTGACTATATTCGCTCGCTTCGAATCATGACGGACCTGATGCACTCTACCACGATTGTGACGTTGTACCAAGCCGGAGAGTCGCTCTACCGCGAGTTCGACAAAGTCTGCCTTATCGACTCGGGTCGGCAGATATTCTTTGGTCCGGCGGATGAAGCCAGACAGTACTTTATCGATCTTGGGTTCGAATCGCTGCCGATGGTAACGACCGCAGACTTCCTTACGTCCATTACACACCCCATGGAACGCCGGATAAGGCCGGGTTTCGAGGATCGTGCACCGCAGTCACCGGAGGCTCTGGAAGCCGCGTTCAAGGCATCCCGTTATTATAAGAATACTATGAAAGAGATCGAGGAATACCATACTGAGTTGCACAATACTGGGCACGCTTCCGCTTCAGAGTTCTCGAATGCTGTTAAAATGCAAAAGGCAAAAAGCTTGAGCTCAACGAGTCCTTACACCGTGTCGTTCTTCCAGCAGGTGCGCTATCTCATTAAGCGGCAGTTCCAGCTCCAGTGGCAGGACCAAGTTTCATTGCGGTCGAAATTAATAAATTCAATCGTTATTGGATTGGTTTTTGGATCGCTGTTCTATAATATCAAGCAGGACACTAGTGGCGCCTTCAACAGAGGCGGAATTCTTTTCTTCGCTCTTGTCTTCAACGGCTGGGTGCTGATGATCGAGTCAGGTATGGTCATCGCGGGCAGAAGTCTGGCGAATAAACACCAAGCATTCGGCATGTATCGGCAATCTGCCTTGGCGTTGGCCAAAACGATTGCCGAGTTGCCGCTTCTATTCGTTCAGATTACTGTCTATGTTCTATTCCTTTACTTCATGTCGGACCTTGCACGGACGCCCGGTCAATTTTTCATCAGTCTGCTTATGATATTGACGGCGACTTTTGGGCTTCTTTCGTTCTATCGCGCCGTCGCAGTGTTCTCAAATGACTTCAATGCCTGTCTCAGGCTTGTGAGTATGATCCTCTACGCCTTAGCCTTTGCCGGAGGTTACGTCAAGTCGCAATATTCCATGCCTTGGTGGTACCGATGGGTCTTCTATATCGACCCCCTGTCGTACGCCTTTTCGGCGCTTATGTCCAATGAGTTTCATCACCGCGAAATGCTCTGCGCGCCTAATCAGCTGGTTCCCGCCCTCGGCCCAGATGGATTGGCAGCTGATATCAGTAATCAAGCCTGCACACTCCCTGGAGCTGAGCCTGGAGACTCATACGTTAATGGTGATCTATATGTAAGCATACAGTTTGGCTACGAACGACATGATTTGTGGCGGAACTTCGGTATTCTCATTGCATATTTCGTGTTCTTCCTGATCGTACAAGTGGTCGGGTCGGAGTTGATCACGTACAGCACCGCAGGCGGAGGTCAAGTCAAACGATTTGTCAAGCAGCGCAAGTCGGTGGAAGTGCCGTCGCACTCGACAGCTGAGACACCTGTCCCTAGCACAACGACGACGACGGCGCCGTCATCGCCAACTACTGCTGAGAAGGATATCGATGCGGGCAAACTGTCACCTCTCAAGCCGGAAGGACCTCTATTCACTTTTCGAAACGTGAATTACGTCATTCCGACGCCAGATGGTCCGCGTCAGCTACTGGATAACGTCGAAGGGTACGCCGCCCCGGGGAAGTTGCTCGCGTTGATGGGCGCGTCCGGCGCTGGCAAAACGACGCTCTTGAACACACTCTCGCAGCGGATGACATTTGGCACCGTTACGGGAGAATATCTTCTTAACGGATCGGCCCTTAGCAAGGACTTCCAGCGAACGACGGGGTTTGTAGAGCAACAGGATCTTCATGAAGCTAATCAAACTGTCCGAGAGGCGCTGAGGTTCTCTGCTCGATTGAGGCAGCCTGCTGATGTACCCCTGGAAGAGAAGTACGCGTATGTCGAAGATATTATCAAGCTCCTTGATCTTGGTCCGATTGCGGACGCGCTTATCGACTATGTTGGCTGTGGATTATCCGTCGAAGAACGCAAACGGGTGACAATCGGAATTGAACTTGCATCTAAGCCACGGTTGTTGTTTTTAGACGAACCGACATCTGGTCTCGATTCCGAAGGTGCATTTTCGATTGTCACATTTCTCCGCCGGCTTGCTGAAGCTGAGAACCTCAGTATTATTTGCACGATCCATCAACCATCGAGTGTTCTGTTTAATCAGTTTGACAACCTTCTGCTTTTGAATCGGGGCGGCAAGACTGCTTATTTCGGACCAATTGGGGACAGTGGCAAATCGGTCATCAATTATTTCTCGCAAAGAGCGGCTCCTCCGGCAACGGACGAAAATCCGGCAGAGTACATCTTGGAAGTTGTTGGTGCAGGCATTCGTCGATCAAAGACGGATTGGTTCCAAGTATGGCAGGACTCAGAAGAGAGGCAGAATATGGGAAAAGAAATCACCCGGCTGATTGAAGCAAGAAAAAGCACTGTTGGCACGAAGCAGCGGTCAGGAGAAGATCAGGAGTATGCGGCACCGTTGATGGAGCAGATCAGGGCTGTCACTATACGATTATGGCTGATTTTCTGGAGAACCCCGTCGTTCGGGTACTCAGTAATTTTCAACTCGGTCATATGTGGCATTATTAGCGGTGTTGTGTTTTTCCAGCTAAAAAATTCGATTCTTGATATGCAGTCTCGGGCATTCTTGATGTTCTTTGCTATTATTGTCAGTATCCCCACGATTAACGCGATTGAGATTCAGTTTATCATGGCGCGAGACTTGTACGAGCTTCGCGAACGGAACTCCAAGGTGTATTCATGGATCGCATTAGTTAGTTCGTATCTTATTTGCGTGACGCCATACGCGATTCTTGGAGCGGTGACGTTCTTCCCGATTTTCTGGTACATGCCTGGCATGGAAATGAAGGCACCAATTGCAGGATTTGCGTTCTGGGTGGTTCTCCTGCTACAGATCTGGCACAATCATCTTGCGGTCTGGCTTGGTGCTTTCGTTCCTTCCCTGGTCACGGCGGGTATTATCAACCCGTTCTTCTTCGTTCTCACAGAGGTCACAGTCGGTATCATGATTCCGTATACCGCCTTGAACGGATTCTATAAGGACTTCATTTATTGGGTCAATCCTTTGAGCTGGATTATGCGCGCACTCGTCACGACAGCTGTGCACGACGTCCCAGTTATCTGCGACGAGGCCGAGCTCGCGATCTTCACACCACCATCGAACATGACATGCGACGAGTTTGCTGGGTATTGGGTTGAGAACCATTCTGTCGGCAGGCTGCTTAACCCAGACGCAACTTCAAACTGTCAATTCTGCCAGTATACTCTCGGCGACGATTACTTGCGTCAGATCGGGTTTAGCTACGGAACCAGGTGGAGAGATATCGGTGTGTTTTTGGGCTTCGTCGCGTTTAATGTCGTGTTTACGTATTTCTTGTATTATGTGATGAGAGTGGTCAAATGGAGTTGGCTTGGGAAGTTGAAGAAGATGGTGGGACGGGGGTGACGTATTCGGTATAGAGCATATGTCTGGAGATAGGTGTAATTAATCAATGCATTGTTCGCACACCAATAACTATCATTGTCCAAGTAATTATAACAACCGGCTTCTGGATTATTCCGCATGATATATAACGCGACATGGAAGGCGTACTATAGTCGTGGTCGGATCACCGTAGTGGTTCCTGTCACTAACGTCGTCGGAATTCGGACCGCAGTTTCGCCGAACACAGCGTGGAACGGCCCACCTGAAATTCCGTGATATGCGGCGGCGCAGTCTAGCGAGCGTTGCACCGAGACACGTACAGAGATAGCGGTGCCTGGCATCAGGGAATGGTCGAATGCTGCTAAGCAATTGGTTTGCGGCAACACGGGCTTAAATTAAAAGTGGCGTGTTCCGGAGGGAAATGGACAGTTTGTAAGAAGAAAATGAGGCAGCCGTTGGGAGTGGCATGACGTCAGGCAACCGGAACATCGCGCCTCCATGCTCTTGCCGCGCTCTGCTCCGGTGATCAGGCACGAATCACCCGCTCCGTCACCTGCTCGACTGATTTTGAACGATGCTAGGCTAACAACGCGGCTGCGTGCCACCTGGCAAATGGCCCGATCTTTAGCGATTGTCGGTCGCAACGACGGTCATAATTACCACTGTCACTTCTATAAAGCTACTACTGCTCCTGTTCCTGTCAAGACTATTCTGTTCCTCGCTACACCGATTAGCACTACCCATAATTCTTGCATACTAACCATTGAACGATCTTGAACGATCAGGACCACTATGACTCTGACGGAGACAATCCCGCTAGGAGATTACCTCTTCCAACGCATCCGGCAGCTTGGGATCACCAAAATCCTCGGATGTCCTGGCGACTTCAATATGACGCTCCTCGACCACATTTTCAATGTCGAGGGCCTCGACTGGGTTGGCAACTGCAACGAGCTCAATGCTGCCTATGCTGCTGATGGCTATGGTCGTATCCGCGGTCTTCCCGGTGTGATTATCACGACATACGGCGTTGGCGAGCTATCAGCCATTAACGGCGTGTCCGGGGCATTTGCTGAGCATGTCCCTCTTTTGCACATTGTCGGGACGCCGGCTCGTCCCGAGATGGAGCATCGCATGTGGATGCATCATACACTGCCTGGAGGATCAGACTCAGAAAACCCCGATCACTACGTGTACGAGCGAATGAGTGCGCCAGTTAGGTGCGCTTGTGCTGTGCTGGACGACGTTGATAGACTTGCAGAGGAGATTGATCGCGTGCTGACGACAATTTGGCGCAAGTCACTGCCTGGTTACATTTATGTTCCACTTGGTAAGTTGGGTTTGATGGCGATTTAGTAGCTTTTTGCTGACGAAATATAGACATCGTTAACGCTCCAGTTCCGAGATCCAAATTGGATGTTGCGCTTAGACTCAAGATCGTCAACCCCGATCCTTCTCTAGAAGACGCTCTCGTGCTCGAAATACTGGACGCAATTTACAAGTCCAAATCTCCGACTATTCTGGTTGATATTCTTGCTAGACGTCATCGCGCGCGAGAGTTGGTTATGGAACTTATCGACAAGACCCTAATCCCGTCGTTCTCAACCGACATGGCGAAAGGTTTCGTTGACGAAGATAATCCTTCGTTCGTCGGACAGTATAACGGGCGGTTGTCGCGACCTGGTGTCGCCGAGGCCGTCGAAAGCTCCGACGTGGTCATTAATATCGGACCATTGATCAGCGACTCGAACACTGGTGGCTTCACGCGCTTTATCGAAGACAAGCACTTGATCATGCTCCACCCCTCTTATGTTGAAATCTTCGGTGTGCGTCATGATGGCCTCCACTTCCTTCCCATCTTGGAAAAGCTCGTCGCGCAGATTGACAAGTCGAAGTTGCCCGAGCTCAGGACTGCGGAGTCGTTCAACATTGGTCCTCCTAAGGTTGTTGAATCTCCGGCCGATATCACAACCTCATATTTCTACAAATACATTGGCGATAGCTTCTTGAAGCCTAATGATATCGTTTTTGCGGAATCGGGCACCGCACAGTATGCAATCAACGACGCGCAGTTTCCAAAGAACGTTAACTTTACTACCCAGTTGTACTATTCTTCCATTGGTTTCGCTCTACCTGCTGCACTTGGAGCCTGTGTGGCTCAGAGGGAAATTGAAGCTGAGGGAGGTCCCAAGGCGCGTGTCGTACTGTTTGAGGGAGATGGCAGCGCAATGATGACGGCTCAGGAATTATCCACAATTACAAGGTATGGATATAACCCAATCATCTTCCTGATTAACAACAGCGGCTACACGATTGAGCGCGCTATTCACGGACCGCAAGCCAAGTATAATGATATCACGCCCCATTGGAATTGGACTGGATTATTTAAGACGTTCGGTGCGGATGACAGCAAGTACATCTCCGCCAAAGTCACTACAAAGAAAGAATTGGAGGAGTTGCTGTCGAGCAAAGAGTTCGCTGAGGCGGACGACAAGGCACGGTTTGTAGAGGTTGTTATGGATAAGCTAGATATCCCTTGGAGATTGACGGAACAAGTGGCCACGATGGGCGAGAAGGTGAAGCAGTGGTTCATCGATTATAGCACAAAGAGGGGAGAAATTCCACGAGCGGTGTAATTGGTATAGAATTGGTTCGGTCGAACTTCTGTATTGCTCTTAACTATTGTCAATATATGTTATTCTGAAATATGCGCCGAAAGGTTTATAAAGTGCTGGGCGGTTATATAGGAGCGACAGCCAGTTTATGTCAGTATACAGGATACGAAAAAAATTGTTGAGTCCGTCCGATCACTCCACTTCCCGATTGTCTGGAAGACATCGGGACCTAACCTCTTGTTGATAACACATCCGTCCGTCAAAAGAACTGTAGCGTTATTTATCAGGGATTGCTAGTGAAGGACCGGAAGATTTGGCTGGTGATAGCCTGGGGTAAGCACAGAGCCACGGCGTCTACTGTCGGCACTGTAATTTTGCCCAGCTTAAGTATACTCGGTGCGGGACGATAACCTGGGCTATGCCCCTCGTTATTGCTGCCTTCCGCATTATCTATCATGAGGCGAGCAGCATCATCGTCGTGTTCGGGTATGTCCAGTTACGGCGGCGATCAGGATGACACGGGCTAGAAGGAACGGCCGTACATTCATATTGATCTGTCGATCTCAGCTGAACAGCCGAGAGGGGATCACAAAGAAATTCTTAATAAGTTCTCAGCTCGAAAGGGATCTTAGTTTGACTGCAAGAAAAAGGCATAACGGAATGCTCTTGAACTTTTGACCATGAACCAGAACAGAGGTTCGATGTGCGCTCCCTTTCGATTGTTTTCTTGCCGTGAATGTAGCAGGCAATGAGCACTGATTCTAAGTGCACCGGTGGAGAGTTCGCGCGCGGCTGACTAGCGGCGATTGACTGCAACCCTACAAGTCAAACCGCCGGCCAGGTCTTCACACCGTTCTGATCTCTCCTCGGCTCGCCTATTGCTTACCATGAGCAGCGAAATCACTCCCCGTGCGAATGCTCCACTACTGCACTTATTTCAGGGCAAGCCTGTTCGTCTGATCGGCAGGGTTACTGAAATTCGGGGCGAAACTGCGACTCTTGACGCTGCCGGATCCGTCACTGTCTACGCCACGAGAGTACGTCCTATATTCCAACTGAAGTAGAGACCACGAGAAATTAATCATTGCTGACATTTCATTGAATCTAGGATAGCAATTTTAAGGAAGGAAATGTGTACGAGGTTATTGGCAGAGTACAACCCGATCTGTCGTTGAAAATGCTCGACGGGATGGATTTTGGCACAAATATCGGTACGCACTGACTTTATATGATTCCTGTCCTGTTACAGTAGTTGCTGACAGTGTACTGCAGATATGGATAATGCGAACGCACTTGCTGAATTATCTCAGCGCCACCATGAAATTTTCTTCGACAAGTAGGCGCATTACATCCTTTGCTGCACCAAATGGGGGGTGGCAACTGCGAATATATAAGGTTTAGAGACGAAATACGAAGGAACTATGCGGACAATATTGTTGAACTTGATGTCATGCCACTTTGGTATACAACGAAGGAAGTTCGTTGGTTCTTACTGCTTCAGTGTACATCAGCTATTAATGATTTAATTTTAGCGCTAATCCATTATCTGAACATCTGATCGTAGATTCTAAGGCGTGCTAACGGTTTATTTATTCAATTATTCAACGGACTGCTGTTCGATAGCTCGTAGTCACCGTACCCACGTTTGGAGGATTCACGGCTGTGTCGAAGTCAACGCGTACGTGACGCGCTCCTCCGCGACGCGTCCCAAACTAACTGTCAGCCCCAACCCTTGGCGTAAGCTCTTGTTAGTCTCAACGCGTCATCTTTCAACGGCCTCCAGAGCCAGTACGATAACAACAATAGCAGCATATTCGCTTGTCACCCGCTACCATGCCATCAATAGAGCAATCCACCATGGCGCCATATCTGGGTGATAATGTCGACCAAGAAGTAGAGACGATGTGCCAATCCTTGCAGAACTCCTACGCACTGAGCCCGTCGGACCTCTTTTACAAAATCGAGTCCTACAGACTCGAACTTGCCGACAAACGTGACATTTCTAGCGTGCCTGTGACAAAAGAACTACTTGATGACTTGCGACAAAAATTCCAGGCGCAGCTGGAGCGGAAACAGATGAAGCAGCGAGCTGCAAGCGCGGCCAATACTCCGACTGGGTCGTCTCCTGCGCCAGGAGTCACACCTGCGAAACGGAAATTTACGGTGTCGACTGCTACACCGACGCCGCTGAAGAGCTCGCCCTTTTCTGGGAAGTAAGGACTTACGTGTTAACGCATAGACACTGGAGAGGTTGCTAATACGGTTCCATAGGAACGGTACGTTCGGGACGAGGACTGACGCGGGCAAGGTTCTTGAGACATTGAACGGGGAGATTGAAATACAAGTCGCAGACGTATCATCTGAGAAAGCCAAAATTACAGCATTTATGGACATCAAGAAGTACCAATATAGAACTATGCGGCAAGTACTACTAGAGGCTTCAGAATACCTTGATGAGAGGATAGAGCGGTTTGCGGATCTTGTCCAAGAGCACTTAGCAGAGGAAATACGAAAAAGCGACAAGCCAGACGAAGTTCTCGTCACCGCGGTAGAGAGACTGTCAAACCCAGCTGCGATTACTCATGAGGATGTTATTGTTGTTGGAAGAATAGTGTCCGATTCGGTTCATGCACCTGATTTATCGAAAGTAAATGAGACATCAGTGCTGCTAGAAACAAGCAGACGAATAGGGTCCGGAGCACGAGTGCCACTCAAGTTGTCGCTTGAGCCACATAGTCAAGGCAACCATCAGGGGTGGTTTAGTTTATTTCCAGGCCAAATTGTTTCACTACGTGGATGTAATCCTTCTGGCACTACGTTCATTGTCCGCGAGGTCCTGGCATTGCCGGAGTTGCCCTTCGCGGTCTCACCTCTTCGAGCCCTCCATCAGACTGCATCACTTCCTACGCGTATGATTATCGCCAAGGGCCCATTTTCCACACATGACGACCTCGCCTTTGCTCCACTAACCGAACTTGTCGATCAGTCCATATCTGCGAAAGCCGATGTAGTCATTCTTCTCGGCCCCTTCATTGACACGACGCACCCACTTTTAGTCGATCCCGATGCATTACCGTACGCCGGGCTTAACACACTCGAAGATCTCTTTCGGGCGTCAGTCAGTGCCGAACTTCGGCGTCTTGAGGCTGCACTTCCAGCAGTTCAAACTTTCCTTATTCCCGAATCGGGCGAGCGAGAGGCAGTTCAGCGCCACGTCTCGTTCCCATGTCCACCCGTGGGAGACGCGAAGAAGGCTCTGGGAATGCCTAAGCGTTCAAAGTGGCTTTCCAACCCGGCATTTGTGGCTGTCAATTCATCTGTCCTCGCGATCGCGAACATCGACATTCTCATGCAAATCTCCAAAGTCGAGTACCTTCACCGCGCAGGGACAAACGATGTTTTCGAGCGCAATATCTTGGCCAGAGCGGTAAAGAACTTGCTACAGCAGCGATCGCTGTATCCGGTGTTTCCTGGACAGCCTGACATACCTCTCGAAGTTTCATACCTCGGGTTAGCTGAGATGAGCGTTGCTCGACCTGATATCTTGATCGTGCCGTCAGAGCAGAGGTATTTTGCCAAGGTCGTGGATAACGTTGTTGCCATCAACCCAGGCGCATTGACGAAACTACGTGCTGCAGGAACTTACGCGGTCGTCGATATCGCGCCCTTACAAGAAGCTAAGAACGCGATTGCAGAGAGTGAAGAGCCCGAGAATGCGCTGATGTTTCATAAGGTGTGGGAACGATGCCGGGTTGATATCAAGAAGATTTGATGGTACGATTTGAGAAGGCTATACACTCTAGATTAAAATGGTAATGATGTAGATCCTTTTCACATTCCAGTGCTGTTCAGCATCCATGAAATAGATACACCTCCTACAACTCCCAAATGACAATTCTAATCCCCCAAATCGATGTCTAATTCCTTTCTAATGCCTGCAATTGTACCAGATCGAAGTATTTACTCCGGTTAGCCAACAACTGTTGATGCGTACCACTCTCCAAAATTTTTCCTTCCTCAAACACATAAATGACATCAGCATTCTGGATAGTACTTAGTCTGTGCGCAACCGCGATGGTTGTTCGACCCTTCGCAGCCACATCCAGTGCAGCCTGGACAACTTTTTCGGATTCACTGTCAAGCGCTGATGTAGCCTCGTCAAGAAGGAGAACCTTTGGCTGCCGAATGAGGGCTCTAGCGATTGCAATCCGCTGTTTCTGGCCACCAGATAAAAGTGATCCCTTTGTACCACATAGAGTATCATATCCATCAGGCAGGGACGTGATAAAATTGTGGATGTTCGCTTGCTTACAAGCTTCAATGATTTCCTCGTCCGTCACTGTATCCGGTGATCCGAGGGCAACGTTATATCTAATAGTGCCAGCATAGAGAACAGGCTCCTGCTGCACCAGCGCGATGTTCTTTCGATATTCGGAGACATTGAGCGTCGAGACATCGCGCCCGTCCATAAAAACAGCTCCCAATTGTGGACGATAAAATGACTCAATCAGTCCGATTGTCGTACTCTTTCCGCATCCAGACGCACCAACCAATGCCACAAACTGTCCTTTCTTGACCGACAGATTCAAGCCTCTCAGGACGGGCACATCAGGCCGGGTTGGATACCGGAAATGGACATCCCGGAACTCGATCTCGCCATTTATCTCGTCGTCTGCAATAATACCGCCCTCCGTACTCCAGGCATCAATCTCTGGCTCGGAATCTAATAACTTCTTAATATTCCTGCCAGCTTGCAATGCTTTGCTCATCTCAGGCGCAAACGAAAATATTGTCGTCGCATTTTCCAGCCCAAATACCATAATAATGAAGATGAGAAAGAACTGGAACAAGCTATATTCGCCAGCGGCGACAAGGATACCGCCGTAATAGAAGGCGAGCGCCATGATGTAGTATTGCATTCCACGACCCAGAGCTATAAGTGCGGCGGACTTCATATTCGCAATACGATTGCCTTTCAGAATTACTGCCAAAGTCGTTCGGTAACTCTCTAGAATCTCTTCTTCTCTTGTAAGAGATACTACCGTTCGAATGGCCGATGTGGCCTCACATGCATAGTTGGACGATTTCGTGTGGTGACTCTTCGTTGTTTCAGAGAAATTTGTCATGAACTTGAACCGGTAATATCCAATGGCGAGCATAACAGGAAGCCCGCTCAAAAGGGCTAAACCAAGTTTATATCCAAATGCGATGCAAAATATATAGCCACCAAAGGACGTCACTATAGACTCCACCAATTTATTCGCTGTCGCGCCACCGATCGATTCTATACTCTGAGCATCTCTGGCAAGAGATGTCGTCAATGAACCCGTCGTGTGTTGACTGTCATCAAAATATGAGATGTCCTGACGTAACAAATGACGGAAAACAGTAGCGCGAATACGGCGGACCAAACGGCTGGATGCATAGCCAAACATACTGCCTGACACGACACTAGTAATGAAAAGAACCATAGCCTGCATGAACAGAAATCCTGCAACCGCGTAGATAGACCTTCTGAGCAGAGCATAATCATTTGGGTTATTGTACTGCTGGATATTTTGAAGAGCCGTACTGTACAATATCGAAAGACCAATGTATGCCATACCGGTAATCGCACCGGAATAAAGACCGATAAGTAAAACTGTAAGCTCTCGCCGCGAAATCCGGTAAATCATGGCTATGACCTCGCCAACAGAAGCTGGTTTAGTGACCTCTACTGTCTTGTAGAAGATAGCACTGGCAACCGTTTTCCGAGTGGTTACCTCGGTCAGAGCCCCTCCTAAGGTGGCCAACTCGATTCCAGACTTCGCATCTACTAATTCCTTCTCAGTGCCACTGTCGGACTGTCTGGCGGTTTCCTTCAACTCCTCGATACTTTGGGCTTGAACAAGGATGTAGTACTCGCCCTTCGTTTCAAGGAGATCAGTATGAGTGCCCTGCTCAAGAATCTCACCGGCTCGCATAACAACGATCAAGTCGGCATCTTTAATGGTGGACAGACGATGAGCGATAACCTGTTATCAAGGGTTAGCTGAGAACAAAATGCCAACCGACAATGCATACAATCGTAGTTCTCGTCTTCGATGCTCGATCAAGTGCTTCCTGAACAACTCCCTCACTCTTTGTGTCCAATGCAGACGTCGCTTCGTCCAACAATAGAATTTTAGGATTTGACACGATTGCCCTGGCAATAGCTATACGCTGTTTCTGACCGCCTGACAGCAAAAGTCCACGTTCTCCAACATCGGTGTCCAAACCACCTGGAAGCGTTTGAATGAAATCCCACGCGTTAGCTTGCCTACAAGCCTCGATAACCAGTTCACGTTTCTCGACATCTGTGACATGCTCATATGGCGTTCCAATCAAACCGTAGCAAACATTCTCAAGGATGGAGCAAGCAAACAGACTGGGCTCCTGAGAGACTAATGCGACTCTTTGACGAAGCCATCGAGTGTTTAAGTCCAGGATATTGTGTCCGTCAAGCAAAATCTCGCCAGCCAGAGGATTGTAGAAGCGCTCAATCAAGCCAACAATAGTACTTTTGCCCGATCCAGATGCGCCAACGAGAGCAACGGTCTTTCCAGCGGGAATCTTGAGACTAAAGTCGCGAAGAACAGTGACATTGGGACGGGACGGATAGATGAAGCGAACATTGCGGAGCTCGATATCACCGTTTACCTCCTCCAAACGGTCACCGTCCTCGGACGAGGAATCAATGGCCGACTTACGATCAATCGTCGCAAATATCTTGGTCGACGCCGCAAGCCCGATCGAAATGCTAGTAAGGTATGGTGAAATAATCGTAAACGCAAAGGCACCCTGAGACAGAGTGAAGATGACCTAATAGATTAGTGATACGCGGACAATATTAGAAAATTATGCGTGAGACCTACAGTTAGCATAGTGCTGACTTCGACTTTTTGTTCAGTCAACCTTTGCACTCCTTGCCAATACACGAGAGCATCGATGGACATGGCAAACATAAACGTCAAACCAGATCGAAGACCGCTAGCATATCCTGCTCTAATGCTCCATTTCTCAGAGACGTCAAGGAACTTATCATACGCTTGGGCCATACGGTCCTGAATACCGAATGCCTGGACATTACGAACACTGGAGACCGTTTCTTCCGCGAGACTTCCACCAACTGAATACCCTTCCTGAGACCTTGCCGAGAACTTAGTAATGATTTTTGAGCCGAAGTAAGAGACAAGAATGATCATGATAACATTTCCAATGACAATCGAGGAGAGGATATACGACCGGGAATAGGCTATTATGACGGACACAATGAATGTTGTGGAGTGTGAAATAATGTATGCCACTTTCTCGGACATAGCATCTTGGAGAAGCGCGGTATCTGCCGAAATGCGGGTAGTGATCTCACCAGGGCCTAGCTTGTCGAAGAAACCAATATTTTGTCTGAGAGTCGCGGCAAGATACTGCTCCCGAATCCTAGCTGACAAAACGTCTGCTCTGTCGATAAACACAAATGACTTTGTATATGCCATTACAGTGACACCGACGCCAAGCAAAAGAAAGTAGACGGCGAATTGACTGACATTCCGGACAAATTCACTGTTGTCCATTGTATAGGACTCGTATTCATCTCCTGCACTGTAAGACGACTCTGAGAGTACCCAGCCGGTATTGTTGTGACTCGCAAATGTCGAGTTAACCTGATTGTAATAAGACCCGTTGAAAAACGACATCATTGACCCCTCTGGCAAGTCGGTAAATTCTTGAGTAGCCGCGCCGAACACAATAGCCAAGAGGGGCCTCATGAGACCCTCTCCGATCGAGACCAAAACTCCAAGAGCCAGAATGGCGTAGTCCTTTTTATCCGCATATCTAAACAGTCTGAAGAATGAAGCTGGAGCTGTTGCAATATGGACTTGCTGGCGCAGAGTCTCGGCATCATGATCAGACAGGCCGGAGAACTCGTCGTCAAGGCCAGCGATTGTAGAGTATCCCTTGTTCGATTCCTCTGATATAGAAGAAGCGTCTGACACTGGGACTGTTTTATCATTGAGAGGACGCTTTTCGTCCGCATCATCAGACGAGGAAAGGAGAGAATCTTTTTCTGCCATTCCAGAAAGATGCTAACGTATGCCCCAGATGCAAGTCACTGAAGAAGCGGCAGTCATATGTTTAATATAAATATATCAAATTGGTAGTGAGGCTGATGGAGAGAGACTTCACGCCTCAATCATGGCAATTACGCGGCCCATATTACGGTTGATGACAGACACTTCGAAAAAAAAGCCGTGCGTCCACTGACAGAGCGACATTAGCGCAATTCGCACGCATACTGTACTAACTTATTGCAGACTGCAAGTGCACCGTAGAGAGGCGCTGCAGGGAGCCGTCCACAAGGCTGTCAGCATGTCAGCGGGTGAAGATTGACAAAAGATGTGACAAGTGTCGGTACGGTACATTGCTGCACGCTAATCAAGCAATTGCCGTTATCATGGCACTGAATTAGCTTCATTATCCACATTCCGAGCGGGCCCGGTTCACGGATCTCGAAAACCTAGAAATTTGAGCGCACCAACAATATTACTCATCTCAACGCCTCGCTGGGACCTGCGCTAATCGAGTCCCAGATAGAGTTCACGGCTTGTTTTAGATAGCAGCCACTACGAAGCACTGGCTCTGTAAATCATACTTTGTATTCCCCATCCAACTAACTGTACAAATGAATTAAAATCTGCATTGCAGCTATGGCCACTAAGCACCACATATCGCCACAAAGCATCAATATCCATGACCTCTAGCGTCTAGATATAAAGAAACGAGAGCACAAGTCAATCATACAAACCTATAGCGCACAAACTCCGAAATATAGAAAGTCTATTGTAAATTCAAGCCATATGTACGAGAATATTAATCTTTAATTCTCCAAAGCCTGTAACTGCACCAGGTCGAAGTACTTGCCTCTGTTGGCCAACAATTGCTGATGAGTTCCGGCCTCCAATATCTTGCCGTTCTCAAAGACGTAAATCACATCAGCGTTCTGAATAGTACTCAGTCTGTGAGCGACTGCAATGGTTGTTCGGCCCTTGGCAGCCTCGTCGAGAGCAGCCTGCACGATCTTCTCGGACTCACTGTCGAGCGCTGAAGTAGCCTCGTCGAGGAGTAGTACCTTGGGCTTGCGAATAAGTGCTCTGGCAATGGCGATGCGCTGCTTCTGACCTCCTGACAGGAGGGTACCCTTTGTGCCACAGAGCGTATCATAGCCATCCGGAAGAGACATGATGAAATTATGGATGTTAGCCTGCTTGCAAACGGTCTCGATCTCCTCATCTGACACTGGGTGTGGGGAGCCAAGCGAGACATTGTACTTGATCGAGCCGGCGTATAGAACAGGCTCTTGCTGGACCAAAGCGATATTGCTTCGGTAGGCAGCAACGTTGAGTGTGGAAATATCCCGTCCGTCAAGGAACACCGTACCTCGCTGTGGACGATAAAATGATTCGATCAAACCAATGGTCGTACTCTTTCCGCATCCAGACGATCCGACCAAGGCAACGAACTGGCCCTTCTTGACAGATAGATTCAACCCTCTGAGGACAGGCACGTTAGGCCGCGTCGGATACCGGAAATGAACATCTCGGAACTCGATCTCGCCATTGACCTCGCCTTCAGGAATGACCTCGCCTTCGGTACTCCAAGAGTCAATCTCAGGAACGGATTCCAACAATGTCTTAATGCTGCGACCAGCGTTCAATGCCTTACCCATCTCCGGTGCAAAGGTAAAGACAGTTGTAGTATTCTCGGAACCGAATACGACAATGACAAAGATAAGGAAGAACTGGAACAGAGAATATTCACCGCTGGCGACTAGAAGGCCACCGTACCAGAAACCGAGGGCCATAATGAAGTACTGCATACCGCGCGCAAACCCGTCCAAGAATGCAGACTTGAAGTTTGCCATTCGATTGGCCTTGATTAAGCTCTCCAAGTTGGTGCGATATCGCTCAACGATCTCCTCCTCTCTGGTCAACGATAAGACCGTTCGAATAGCGGACGTGGCCTCGCAAGCATACGTCGACGACTTCTCGTTGCCACTCTTTGTCTGCTCTATATACTCTGCCAAGAACTTGAAACGGAAACCTCCAATGATCAAAATGATAGGAATCGTTCCGAACATGACTAAACCAAGCTTGAAGCCAATGATAACGCAGAAGATGAATCCTCCAACGAAGATTACCATAGCTTCCACGAGTTTGTTCGTAGTTTCACCTCCAAGTGCCTCGATGCTTTGCGCCTCGTTCGCAAGTCCCGCAGTCAATGCGCCGACAGAATGTTCATCGGCATCGAAATAGGCGATATCCTGACGAAGAAGATGGCGGAAAGACAAAGTACGGATACGGCGGACAAGGCGACTGGAAGAATAACCAAACATACAGCCACCTGTCGTGCTGGTTATAAAAAGAACGGCACCGTGCATGAAGAGAAATCCAGCAATCGGGTAAAGCGACCTCTTAAGTTCCTCGTAGTAATCAGGCGTGCCGTATTCCTGGAGATATTGGAGAGCGAAACCGTAAAGGACTCCAATACCAACGAAAGCCAATCCTGTTATGGCGCCGGAGTACAGGCCAACGAGCATTGCTGTGAGATCTCCGCGTCCTATCCTAAACAGCATCGTCAAGACTTCCAAGATAGACGCGGATCTTTTCTTCGCCTCCTCTTCCTTGTGAAAAATAGCGCTTGACACTGACTTTCCGGTGCGCGTCTTCGTCAAGGTAGAGTACTTCGCAAGCTCAATCCCGGCCTTCTCGTCTAAGACTTCCTCGCTATCGCCAGAATCTTCAGACTCAGAAGAGACGTCCTTGAGAGCTTCGATACTTTGAGCCTGCACGAGTCCGAAATATTCACCCTTCTTCGCAATAAGCTCTTCGTGCGTGCCCTGCTCAAGAATCGCACCTGTGCGCATGACAACGATTAAGTCGGCATCCTTGATTGTGGAAAGACGGTGCGCAATGACCTACTACTTGTTAGCACATACTCATTTTAACTAAAAAAGCAGGAGCGCCCTCACAATAGTAGTCCTGTTCTTCGAAGCTCGATCCAATGCATCCTGCACAATTCCCTCACTCTTTGTGTCTAACGCAGATGTAGCCTCATCTAACAACAAGATTCGAGGGTTTGAAACGATTGCTCTTGCAATGGCAATTCTCTGCTTCTGACCACCGGACATTAAGAAACCGCGTTCGCCTACACTAGTCTCCAATCCGTCAGGAAGCTCCTGAATGAAGTCCCAAGCGTTGGCCTGCTTGCAAGCCTCGATAACTAATTCGCGCTTCTCAATAACAGACGCTTTCTCGTACGCAGTACCAATCAATCCGTAGCAAATATTCTCAAAAATCGAGCAAGCGAAAAGACTGGGCTCCTGGGAGACCAAAGCGACCTTCTGACGGAGCCATCGGGTGTTTAGGTCAAAAATGTTGTGTCCGTCAAGCAGAACCTCGCCGGCAAGAGGGTTGTAGAAGCGCTCAATCAAGCCAACTATAGTACTCTTGCCCGATCCAGAAGCGCCAACGAGAGCAACAGTCTTTCCGGCGGGAACCTTGAGACTGAAGTCGCGGAGAACAGTCACATTTGGACGTGACGGATAGATAAAGCGAACATTGCGGAGCTCGATATCACCCTTGACCTCCGCCAAGCGCTTGCCTTCCTCAGAAGAGGAATCAATTGCCGATTTACGGTCAATTGTCGCAAAGATCTTGGTTGACGCTGCCAAACCGGTTGAAATGTTGGAGAGGTAAGGAGAAATGATAGTAAATGCGAACGCTCCCTGAAACAGAGTCATGATAACCTGAATTGCGTCAGTTAGTGACACAAGACTTATGATTCAATCCAAAGTCCATACCGTCATCATGATAGCAACATCAACTCTACCCTCAGTCAAAAGTCTAGTTCCCTGCCAGTACGCCAGCGCATCAATGCTGAACGCAAACAAAAACGTGAGACCGGCCTGGAAGCCACCAGCATATCCGGCCCTGATACTCCACTTCTCGGAAATCTCAAGGAACTTGTCATACGCCTGCGCCATACGATCCTGGATTCCAAAAGCCTGCACATTGCGGACACTTGAGATCGTTTCCTCTGCAAGACTGCCACCGACAGAATATCCTTCCTGCGAGAGTTCGGCGTACTTTGTGATGGCTTTTGAGCCAAAGTATGAGACCAAGATGATCATAATGACATTTCCGATGATGATCGACGAGAGAAGTGGAGATTGAGTGTAAGCGACAACTGTGGCTGCCAAGAACGTTGTAGAGTGAGAGATAACGTAGGAAACCTTCTCCGACATGGCATCCTGGACAAGAACGGTATCCGACGCAATGCGAGTGGTAATTTCACCAGAGCCGAGCTTATCAAAGTATCCGATATTCTGCCTCAAGGTCGCAGCTAGATATTGTTCACGGATGCGAGAAGCCAAAATCTCAGCTCGATCAATAAAGATATACGACTTGATGAAGGTGAGAATCGACACTGCGAGACCAATCAACGCCAGATAGAGAGCGAGTCGGCTAATATTGCTGACGAATAGGCTGTTGTCAAAGTACTCGTACTCGTAACCGTATTCTCCAGTGTAGTTTCCGGTAGCGTTGTACGGATAGTACCACGATCCGCTGGTCTCATTGTAGGTCATATTCGACTTGCTGTACCCATTGAACATTGACGACATTGCACCGGGTGGCAAGTCAGTAAATTCTTGGGTGGCAACCCCGAAAACAACTGACATGAGCGGTCTCATAAGACCCTCAAGGATCGAAGCTCCGAACCCAATGGCAAGGATAATCTTGTCCTTTTTATCTGCATATCTGAACAGTCTTAAGAACGATGCAGCGACACTCGGGACATGAACTTGCTGACGAAGGATCTCAGCATCCTGATCAGAAAGGCCGGCAAACTCGTCTTGAAGACCCGAGATCGCGGAGTAACCCTTTTTGGACCTTATGGACGCGGTTTCAGATACTGACTCAGTCGTGACCCTCAACGGCTGCTTTTCGTCTTCGTCGCCATTCGACAAGTTAGAGATTGAGCCCTCCTTCGTCATACTGGATGCTAGGGTGGCAGGAGAGACAGCAACCGAAAGGCGAGCAGCGTCAGGAACAGAAAAAAGCGAGGCACAGTGACTTATAGGAATAGCAGATAAGAGAAATAACGCAGTCAGATGAGGTACCAAGGAGCGTGGGCGGTGGCTCAAGAGTACCTGGAGTCACCGACGAGACACATCCGGCGATTGAGGGGCCGATAAACAGGGCCTCTCCATAAAAAATCCCGTCTGGTCTGTGGGACTGATGGTACGACAAATAGCGCGCAATAGCAGAGGTACACAAGGAGCACGGATGGGTAAATCGCAGCTGTGAGCCTGTGACAAGCAATCCAGAGCGCACCGGCCAAGGTCCAAGTGCTGGATTCCGACCAATGGTCAAAGGCGATAAGATTGCTGTGTCACAGGCGTGTGGGCAGACTCAGACGTCGGCTTAGTCGGGGAGTGAATCGTCGCAGATCGCCAAGTATGAAACTATATACTCAAGGTATTTTTACATATGACTAATTCTCGAGACCCCAACACATCTTACGATGCAAGTCTAACTAGCAGAAATCAAAGGATACAATAAATTTGTGCGTTATATATTTAACCGCACAGAGGTGCAGAGCATTTCCTCATTCTGCGGATAAGTTTTGGTAGTCCTCCCTGAAACCAAGATAAAAGATATAGTTATACCGCGAGTCCGAGCAAACCACGTGAAGGTTCACGCAACTAATCATTTAAGTTCAGTCCGATAGCGAGGGATTACTGTACTGGTATCTGGGATGAGCCGCATGGATCAGGGACAGACTTTCCGGTTTGGGCTGGTCGCTGCACTTGAGTCTGTCATAGAGTTAGTATTGCAGCCGCGACGTCTAAACCACCGACGGAACAGGGCGGTCAATCCACACTCCCTAATAAGCAACACGAGTGGCGATTCATAATACACCGTGCCAAAGGAATACGAATACGCGAATAAACGACAAAACCGGACCGGACCATGTGCTCTGGGGCTACCTGCTCGCTAGAAAATGCTAGCCCTATCTGTCTGCAAAATTGACAGCCCAATAGCCCTGCTTGCCGTTAACCGTGCGATAAGAATGCCCATGCTGCTGTACAGGTTTACAACCACATTCATCGACAATTGACGTGATGATGTCCAACCCATAACTTGAGATTGCTTAATTATTCTCTATTCGTGCTGCCCGGTATTCTTTAGGTCTTTGATAAGTTTTAGAAGTAATAGTGTTGGGTGCACAACAGAGATGTGCCATCAGCCGTGAGAAGCGCAACCATGTGCGTCTGATAAGATCCGTATTCGCTTCGAGCAGTATGGCGGCCCATGCGGAAGCTGGGACCGTATTCGCGTACGGCAACTTTGAACCAGCACCCGCCCTATTAGTATTAAGCTGTCTGATGCGTTGGATTGCGGAGACTAAGCACCGTAAGTATGAGAAATCGGCCACTGCTGTCCAGACATTCCTTGATCGACGCAAAAAAAAATGCCGCTCTTCGTTTTTAATTCTGGGGAGCTCTCTACGTATGCTTGCCTTTTCTACTACAATACATGGCAGTAATCCATTTGATTAGCGACCTTACACTTAGCATAGACCATTGCGCTGAGAATTCGACCAATTTGGTCGGAGGCCGGGCACCCCAGATAATGCTCTGTGTGCTTATGATAAGGTGTCCGGGGAGCCACTTCTGCAATTTCGTCTCTGCTGATGCGAAAGAGCTTGAGCTTAACAGAAGACCCCCGACAGGCTGCAGTTAATTTCCCGTAAATCCTCCTTTTGATTTTGGAAGTCGAGAGACTCCCTTTGACCAGGTTGTTTGCTTGTATGAAATGTTCTTGTAGTAGTTCTTACGTGCTCTGTGATCAACTGTTCGACCAGCTACCTCTACTCCCTCGCTGCCCTGTGAAGACTCGAGCTAGTAGTCGACAGTCTACCCAGTTTTATGATGCTCTGGACTTCTTGAACTCCAACTGGCGTGTCGTGGCCCGTCGTGAGGTGGCATACAGGCTTATGAATGTTGCCCGTGTTGTGCCCACATCCAAGCCAAAAGGTATTCCTAGCTTCTAATGTATATTTCAGTGATCACTTGACGACACCAATAGGCGGTTGGTCCCAACTAGGACGTCCTATTCGGAAAGATAGTGAGACGTCTTCAATACAAACTAATAGTTAATGTAATGGCTCAACTATTTAAATTCTGCGACGTCATGCCTACTAAGTGCCACGGGCAGCACCGCGTAGGAAGGATTGTTGTGCCATTCACTTGGTTT
This sequence comes from Lipomyces orientalis, assembly GCA_030568275.1. Taxonomy (NCBI): domain Eukaryota; kingdom Fungi; phylum Ascomycota; class Lipomycetes; order Lipomycetales; family Lipomycetaceae; genus Lipomyces; species Lipomyces orientalis. The sequence goes on from JAJLTP010000003.1 coordinate 111,371, forward strand.
CGGTTGTTCCATGTGTCTTCCCTAAGGCATACAGTTATGTCACCAAGCTTTGTGGCTTACTGCGCCATGCTCGTCCCAACTACTGTAAACCCTCGATATAACGAATTAATACAGCAAGACTTTCGGTTAGTTATATCGAGGATTTCGTTACATCAAGGAACACTGTTATTTATAATTTAACTACAAAAATATGCTCCAATATCCTTCTGCTGCTGTCCCCTCAGTTATTTGTGTAAGAAGGTCTTCAATGAATATTTCTTAATGGCAGTCATTTCTCTTCCCGTATGATTACCCATTATCGCGCCGGTCTCGACGACAAAAAGTGACCATTGGCACAGCGTTCGTGGCACACGCCAGATCCGGCCGATTTTACCTGTAAGGGTGGAATTGTTGGCGGCGGTGCTGATATTAAGAGTCGTAAAGCAGGTTGATGTCGCGTTCATATATTTGCGGTCTGGATTAGTCGAGGTTGTTGCATAATTACCAAGATACTTTATTAGATAAATTCGACATTTCTGCCCCGCTTTGTACTTGATTGAGATCAGACACACTACTCTGAAAGATTAGCAGAGAGCCTATACAATCAATAAAAAAGCAGGTACGACTACAATGTTTGTACGATTGCACGGAAACCGTCATGTATCCAGGTAAGCATTTTAAAACAAGGACGTTAACCATTTATTTTAGATAACCCTTAATATACAACAAAACAAAACGACAAAAAAAATGGATGATAAGTCTTGTGCAATAACAAAAAAGAACATAAACATTAAATAAATAACGGTCCCATCCCTTTTTGGTTACTATGTATGTGATGTCATATCGATTCAATTTTGACCGGTCCCGTGGTAAGTTGGCATTTGACTTTTTGGATTTGACTTTTATTTCTTTTCCGCCCCGTCTATTTCTTTCGGAAAGAGCAGCCCTCGGTGAGACGGGCCTTGCCACCGGTGGGCTGGCATAGGACGGTCGAGCATGACCCACAGATAACGACGGTCTGAGCGTGCGAGAACACGATTGTGATGTTGAAGCACCCAGGGCCTATTTACAAACAGTTGTTAGCATCCATTGTTGGGAGCGGATAGATATAGATAGCAGATAACACGTACACTTGACGTCCATGAAGAACGAGCGCGGCGAGGCGACCAACTGCTTCAGTTTGTGCTTCTTGAGTTCTGACTGAGGAGTAGGGTTGAGCTGTCATAATGTTAGTATTACGGATTGCAAATCGTATTTCGGAAATGTGATCATTGACTGGTCGGTGAGTGCGCAGGGGCCAAAGTGTACAATGGGCCTATTGTTGCTGCGATCCGCGACAATCCCGGTATCCCATCTTTCAATTTCCTAATCTGACCGACTATGCCAATAATCATTCTCGACTATCCTCACAAATCCAAGGCCAATCTGTCGTGCCCGCCGTAGATGTGTGCATCCCCATCGAATCGCAGTGCCCAGTCACTTCACATTCCCGCCGCCCTTAAACCCGCGCACCGCACCATCGCCAAATCATCTCATCACAGCCACCGAAAGATCTAAACGAAAGCGGTAACACATACGAGATCCTGAGCCAAAACCTATATATCCATCATCGTTAGCTCAATCATTCTGCAAAACATAACCGCCGATCGTGGCCCCCCCGGTCGTCAGCGATAGCTCAGGCTAAAATTTCCGCCCAACCAATCGTCTGGCTTTCGCGCATAACTCGCTTTCGACAACGAAGAAAACAAGAAAATCAGTAACGTACCATATTGACTAATTAAGTATACTTTTTAGAACTAAAATATAAATGAAGGAGTAAAGGGATGGAATTGAGTGCAAGACACAAATGGGTAGAAGATGCAAAACGTGAGCGTGAACTCTCCAAGGTTGGTGGCGGACCTCACTGGGCGATCCGATTTCCAAACGGCGCATAGTCCCACGACGAGCGAGGAATAGGGTTTTCGGTATTGCATGGTACAGCAAGTTAATATGGCTCTGGGCCGTACACGGCCACCGACAGCATTGGCATGTGGTCGCATGCGTGCCATAACTGTCGAAACAATGGGGCAGGTATGGTAATAATTGCGGCAACCGATAACAATGACGTGTTGGACTCGGTGGACTTGCCTGTACGTGACTGCTTTTCTCGCGATAAGCTTGCCCTAGCCGCCGTAAGTCAAAGCCCTACTCATCAGCAAAGTAAAGCACGTGACGGGAAAGACTCGAAGCCTCACCCCTTGCTATCGAGACAAAAAGTCAGTCAAATACTAATATAATGATAATAAACAGATGATGATTGATGATAGATAATATTGATAAGTACACACTCAAAGTAAAGCGTACATACATACAAACAAACATACTAAGTAGATTCGCTAATAGTTTCCTAAATCCTACAGCCAAATATCAAGTAATTTTTTAGATCCACCCTTTGACCAACAACCCATCAAGTCAAAAACATACAAAAAAACACGATATATAAAATAATATAATAGTAATAATAATATAGTAACAACTGAAATATGGAATATTAAACACATAGCGATAGCAAATATTTGACAAGAAAATCAAAATAGGACAAAAATACAAATCAAAAAAGCAATAACTTTTGTTCTCGCTTAGTACTCCGATAACACACTCAAAACAAGAACTTACACATACGTACAAAAAATAATACATCGCAAATAGCACTTGATCCTACCCATCCCTAAATAATAACTATAATATAGACATAATAATAACAATATAATGAAGAAAAATATCAACATGATAAAATTGGAGCCGGAGTTTGATCCGTCGTCATCCACACCAACGATATGTTGAACACAGCTCATCGTGCACTGCCGCTGCTGCTGTCTCCCGGAGCAGTAATCGGCGGCAACGTAATGCTACTCACTGATGGAAGCGACATTCTATTGAGACCATTCACACCGTTGATGACAGCAGGCAGCGCGCTGCTGTACCCGCCGTTGGTAGTGCTGTTGGTCGGCGACAGCTGAAGTGGAGGGATCAACTGCTGAGGGTGCGATTGATGGTGCGACGCTTGAGGCGACAAGATCTGCTGCAATGGAGTCCCCGTCCGCGATGCGGAATGCGGTGGCTGAGGCGGCGTTGCGGAATTGCTCCCGGCCTCGCTCGGCATCCCAACCAGATCCGAGACGCGCATCTTCTTACGCATGTGCTGCGACTCTGAATCCTCGAGCGTGCCCTCCTGGGCAGGAGAAGCCGGAGTCTGCGGCAACGTCAAAGGAGGAAGCTGGTGATGCAAGTGGGAATGGAGTAGTTGGTTCTGCTGTTGCTGTTGCTGATGCTGCTGTGGCTGCTGTTGCAACTGCATAAGCTGTTGCTCCCTGAGCTTCATCTTCTCGCGTTCAACGGCAAGTCGCTCCTTCTCGATCTCGAGTTCCTCGACGCGTGATTGCAATTCCATGTTCTTCTGGCCAGATTCTTCCAACTTTCGCTGCAGCTGAGTCTCGAGTTCGCGTCTGGTGAGCTCAGATTTCCGCGCGGAAGCCTCATTCGACTCTAGCTCGGAGATGCGCGACCTGAACAAGTCGTTGACGAGCTCCAGCTCTGACACGCGAGTGCGCAAGGTCTGGTTTGCAGTTACCAGCGACTCCATCGTGGTATGCGCAGTCGATCCGGACAGCGCAGCGTTTGCCGGTGCGACCGAGGAATGCACCGAAGGCGGCGTCGACGTAGGCTTGACAATCGGAGCCAATGTTGCTGGCGGAGAGTGACCGCGAGCCTGAGCGAGAGCGATTGCCGACTTTGCGGGAACGAGTGGTGATATCTCGTGCTCGTGCTGTCCTGCTAGGGAGAGGTGAGGCGGGGTGTTACCTCTCCTCACTAGCGGCGGGAGTGATGCCGAAGGAGGAGTGGCAGGATCACCAAGCGGAGTCGACGAATGCGGCGCATGAGGCGTCGAAGCATGCGGCAACGGTAGCAAGCCCGGAGACGGAACAGCATGCTGCGAGCCCTGGGCTTGTGACGACAGATGCGGCGGCTGGGTCTGCATCAGTGGTAGTGCCGGCGATCTTGAATCATAGAGCTGCTGACGTTGTTGTTGACCGATCTGAGGTACGACCGGTGGTGAGTTTTCCGGTGGAGTCAGCATATCAGACGGACCGAGAGCTCGTGGCAATGGCAGTAATGGAGATACTGGACCAGCGACCGGCGCCAACAGGTGATGAGGACCCTGTGCATTTACAATAGGCGAGCCGCGTGCTGGAAGCATGCTGGGCGACGATTCCTCTTTAATAGCTGCCGACAAAGATGGAAGATGCGTTGACTGTTGCATCATGCGGGAATCATGTTGCTGTTGTTGCTGTTGCTGTTGCTGTTGTACATGGAGAGCCTGAGCAAGGTGCATGAGTCCACCAGCATCGGCCTCGGACGCAGGCTCTGGTCGCCCACCTGGACTGGCATTCGAGTTGTTTGTGTGCGACTCATGCTTCTTGCGAACACCGGTGCCGTTTGCAGATGAGGCCGATCCCTGGGGCGCGCTGGCTCCAGCTCCAGATCCGTTAGTCTGACCGTGACCGTGGCCGTGGCCGTGACCATGACCGCCTGCATGATGCGGGTTCTTGATTCGGTTCCGGGACTTGATCACGTCTGTCTTGAGCGAGATCGGGCGTGCACGACCGTGTAGCTTGAGGAAGAGACCGCACGCGTTGCAGAGGACCTGGCCGGATTCGTCGCGCCGCCAGAGTGGAGTGGTTGACGTCGCACAATTCTGGCAAACAGGAGGAGCAGCGGCAGGAGCGGTGGAAGTAGCGACGGGCGCAGATGTCGCCGTCGTCGAGGTCGACTGCTGTTGGGCCGACGATGCTGATGAAGAAGGGGCTTGATAATGCACGCCGCCGCCGTGCGGGCGGGAAGTACGGGGATCAGGCGCGAGCGTCATGCTGGCCGAACGGCACTTGTGACGCAGGCAGCAAGACAGGCAGCAGCAGTAACGTCCGAAGGAGACAGGAGAGGCGGAACGTAGGTGGAAATATTGAATGGAAGTGGAGAGGTTGAGGAAAAGATGAGCAAAAAAGATGCAAAAGAAAAGATGAAAAGATCCCAACACGCAAGGTACCGGTGCGGTTACGGGAGAAATGAGCACTTTATGGTGTGGTTAGGGCGCAAGTGGCGCGCGGATGGCCTCTGATGTATTGGGGGGAAAGCCATCAGGTGACGCACCGCCACTTGTTGCCACTTGGCCTGAGAGGCGCGCCTGCGCGGCGCCCGCGCGTCGGCATGGCGGTGCATGGCGGTGCAATGGTACGGGCGGGAGTCTAGAATTGATGATTGACTACTTGATCTGATAGCTGGTTATCGGTCACTCACTCACTCACTCACTCACTCACTCACTCACTCACTCACTCACCCACCGCCAATCACCACCACCACCACCACCACCACCGGGCCATTAGCCGCGACATGGCGTCAGGCGGAAACGTCAGGCGGACAGGGGCAGGATCAGAAGCCGCAGCACCCCTGCGAAGAAATGCGCTGAACCGAGACTTTGAATGCCAGAGATGACTATCCATTGGATTTATTAGTCATGTAGACAAGTAATGGCTCGTCATCGCAACAAGGCAGAAACAGCGTGCGAAGGCGATGGAAACAACTGTAAGCTGAGCACACCGCAACAGCCGCACGCTCCAGCAGGTTATTTACGGTAAGAAATAATTCGGCGGACGAATGATGGGCCTAGGTAGGTCCAGTGAAAGCCACACTACGTAATCGGACGCAAGCGTGGGGCGCACCGGTGCTTAGTTTTCGCTAGCGATGCCCACAATAACCTCACAATAATAATGCTGCAAGTGCGGAGGCCTGTGGCTGGTGCCACCTTGCACCGCGCGACACTTATGCCACGACCTGCAAGTGAAAAATTTGCGGAGAAGGGACTTGCACTGCCACAGACGACGCGTAGGCGTAGTCCGCGACGCGTGGGTGATAAGTGATAAGGTGATAGGCTGCCGTGGCGGTGCGGCTAAAAGCCTCAACGGTCAGGTGGCAGCAGCACAAACGTACTGTCGTTTTCGGCCATGTGCGAGTGCAACCAGCAGCCTTGCCCATGTGTTGTATTAATGGACAAAAGCAGCAGCGTCGCTCGCGTCGTCGCGATTCGCATGGCCCGTATCTAGAGTCATCACGGGCCAGCGCGATAGGCTGCCGACAAATAATGTGGCAGTCGCGGTGTTTCTAATCTGTCCGTTGGCGACGTGCTGGTCTGCTCACGCGTTGATGCCCCAGCTCGGCAGTTCAAACGAATCATGCAACAAATATAATAAACTTATTGATAGTTAGAGGTGCTGACGACATCAGACACCAGTATAGTCTTCCTTGGCATTCAATAAACTACTGTAATCCGACGCTGTGAACATTTTCTATTTCATATCTAACTGCATCTGCCGGTCAGCAGACGATCAAATCCGGCGCCAAACGGTTTCTCCTGAGAGTCCGTAGCACCAGTGCAGGTGACTCATGGCATGGAACACTACTTGTTTCAGTGATACTAAACCAAGCCAGTGGTTATTATTACACTTGGCGTACGGACCAGGTTCATGATCATAAGATAATAATGGGCCAAGACAATTTGTTGTGCATATTAAGCACGAGGCCAGCCGGTTAAAGCCCAATCAAATTCTCAGCCGCAACTGATCCAACACCTCAAATCTCCACGCCCAAGCTGCTCGTGGTTTTTGATGGCCATATCGGTGGTATTCATCCCCGCAACATTTATGTCTATATCGGCACAGCAGTTGTTTCGCTAGGTGGCTAATATCAATCCGCTTTCCGGTGCAATTGCCTTTGTCCATTCGATGCACCACAGCTCATAATAACCGCCAAGCTAGTGATGCCTTCGCTGGTCATGCCATTCCACTCTAAAAATAACACGGAACAGCATGGGACCGAGCAATAACTGACAGCTCAATAGAGTCGTGATCGCGATCTTGGGACCCCCGGATCGGTAATAGGCTGCGCCGCGGCACACGTCATTCTCTGTCATCGGGGGTTGACTCTATGCGGTCGGATTCCCTACATATTCACCATCGGTTTTCGACAATGAGCAATACTCGTCGACATTGGGTCAAGAGGCACGCGCTGTGCCTGTATATTCAACTGAATAGTCAACAAGTAATATAATGCACAGATTACATATCTCATGAATTTCAACCCATGCCAGTATGATACATATTATGATACCCAACCGTCTCCCAAACTTTACAGCCATTGCATTCCTCTCAATAAGCGTAGGGGTTGCATCTAAAGAAACATTAGGCTCGTCATCCATGTAGTAAACGCATCACATACCCATTTTCCATTTTATACAGTATATAACCCGTGAATGTGTCTCGATAATCATGGAAATTATATATAGTCTCAAGGATGCCCGCCGATTGTCATCCTTTGATTTCACGCTGACAATACCGATACCATCTCTAGCAATCCTTCTCACACATTCTAACTGCTTGCCCGGGCATCACTTTGTTGCCGGCGGCTTCGCGTTATTGCTGATGAAGTGATACACAACAATAAGTCCCATCATAACAACGCCCAGCCCGGTGGCCAGACTCTCAAGTTGCTTATCATTCATCATCTTGTCTGCTGGTTTTGCTTCTCTATTCTTTATGTTCCGAACGCTCCCGTTGTGTTCCGAGCAGACTTGATGAAAAACAGCCGTACGCGCTAGATCCTTGTTCTGAACAAACACTTGGGACATCATGGTGATGTGGCCAAATCGTTAACTACCACTAAGCACTTCGTTTCTATCCATGCTAATGGTAGGCATATTTAACATTTGGTGATTTTTTTACCAAACTTAACTACGTTGCGAATAATAAATCGAAACTTCTTGGTTCATCGTCACCTTATCCAGCATACAATTTTTATCTCAGGGACCAGCCTTTTTATATCAGGCTCTGCAAACCAGACGACGTACACGAGTGGCAGGCCAAGGATAGAGAGTGTGCGTTCTTTTATTTTTGGGTTGGAATTGTGAAGGCGGATCACCCGTAAATTTCAAAGTGATACCGCCCCGCAATCTTAACTGTCGATTTTTTTGCACGCGACTTTTTTTTTCTTCAATATTTCTCCAAAAGGAATTAATATCACATACATACAACTATCATCATGCCGCCAAAAACTGCCAAACCCGATCGCACACAGATCGCAAAGAAGCAGCAAGCCGTCGCGGACAAGACGTTCGGTCTCAAAAACGTGAGTCCCCCTTAGCCCGGTTAACATTCGATCGTATAGTACAGCCGACTGACCGGTTCGAACCGCAGAAAAACAAATCGGCCAAAGTCCAGAAATATGTGCAGCAGGTAGAATCCCAGGGCCAGTCCGGGCTGCAAAAGAAGAAGGAAGCCGAGGCGGCTCGGCGCGCGGCCGAGAAGAAGGCGGCCGACAAGGCAAAGGCGGAGGCGGCCGAGCTATTTAAACCTGTTATGCAGACCCAGAAGGTCCCGTTCGGGGTTGACCCCAAGACGTACGTACTTCCTATCCGTTAACGTTGCCGCTGATGAGGGAGGGCCTGCTGACGGGGTTGTGCAGAGTGCTGTGCATCTATTTCAAGCAGGGCACTTGTACAAAGGGTTCAAAGTGCAAGTTCAGCCACGACCTCGACGTCGAGCGCAAGACACAAAAGAAAGACCTCTACACCGACGCCCGCGAGACTAAACCCGCCGATGGCATGGAGACCTGGGACGACGAGACGCTCCGGTCGGTTATCATGTCTAAGCACGGCAACCCCAAAACCACGACAAATATCGTGTGCAAGTACTTCATCGAGGCGGTCGAGACCAAGAAGTATGGCTGGTTCTGGGTGTGCCCGAACGGCGGCGACTCGTGCCAGTACAAGCACTCGCTACCGCCCGGATTCACGCTCAAGACGAACGAGCAGAGGCAGGCTGAGAGAGCGGCGGCGGCAAATGCGCCCACGCTGACGCTGGAAGACTTCTTGGAGACCGAGCGACACAAGCTTGGTGCCAACCTGACGCCTGTCACGCTCGAGACATTTAACAAGTGGAAGCAAGACCGATTGAATAAAAAGTCCGCGGAGGACGAGCTCCAGAAGAAGAAGGACGAGGTCGCTCATAGCGGTAAATGGCTCTTTGAACACGGCAAGTTCGAGCGAGACGATGATGCAGATGAAGGCGGCGACACGTGGAATATGGACGACCTACGGCGGCGAGCAGAAAGCATTGATGGAGATCGCAGTGATGACGACGATGTCGGAGAGTGAACTAAGTCCTCGAAATAGTTAAATATTAAAAAATCCTGCATTTGAAAACATAAACTGATACGGAGCCATAAATGGATACGCTCTTGCGAAATTTCATGGCCTGGCTCGGTCAAGACTTCGACAATAGTTTATACACAAATATGCGAATAAAACTCTGGCATAATTTTTACAAGGCCGCTCTCAAGCAATAAAATATTTCCAACCAACTACAGTACAACTTATTCCTTACTTTCTTCCTCCGCGGCTTCCTCCTCCTTTTTATCATCATCCACCAACTCTGGCAACTCGTCATCGTCGTCCGAGTCGTCGTTCATTCCGAACGACGACGGGCCGGGCGGCGCACCGCCCGCACCTCCAAATCCTCCCATTGCGCCTCCGAGCTCATTCTGAAGCGATGAGAAGTCCATGCCACCGCCGTATCCGGCATAGTCATCACCTGGAGCTGTTTCCTGTTCGTCCTCATCGACCCACTACGGACTGATTAGCCGCAATTCCCCGTTCTACATCACCGCAATACATTACCTTGTCAAAGTCGGTCTTGATGTAGTGCACCTTTCTCTTGTCCTTTATCAACCGCGGCCAGTACTCCTCCTTCGCCTCTTTCTTCCTCAAAATAAAGAACGCATCTCGGCCCGTGATCGTCTTCTTCGAATTCTCAACATCGATATCGTCGTAAAAGTCGAGGTCGACCGCGTACTCTTTGCCGCTGGCCGACGTGCCCTTGTACGAAAAAGTGGTCGGCGTGATCGTGACGTCCGGCGAGTCGACGTCGATCGCGTTGACTGTTAAGTAGATTACGTTCTTCTCTGGCTCGACGTCGGACGAACGCTGCGCCCACAGGACTGTGCTTTTGCTTAGCATCGACCCGAATTTGTCTGTCATTTGAATGTTCGAACATACCTTCAGGAGTTGTCGCCATTGTGAATTATAGAAACGTAGAATATATGCGCACAGCGAGTCTTCAATGGCAGCATTAGCATCAACGTTGGCAATCGACCGCCCAAAAAATCTCGCCGTGATCATCATTCAGGAAGATCAATCCGACTTGCGTTCACAATCACCTTCCCGAGAAAACATACATCGCTGATCCACTCTTCATCTTCTCCCAGCAATCTAAAATCAAACAATTAACATACCTCTCAACAAATGTTCAATTCACTTCGCGAATCAGTTAGATCAACAAATAATGTTAAACCGTACTGCAAAACAGAAATGCACACCGTCGCAGAAAAAAGCTACAGATGGGGAAGCACCCTGCCCTGCTTCGACAACACCGCACGGCTTATAATGGGCGCCGTAAACCCCAGAAGAGACCTAACCTGAGGTATTCGGGGGCTTGTCGTCGCGCGTCTCGAATGTTCTAAGCGGTTCTACTTTTGCCAAATTTGTCAATGACGTCGCGAGGCATTGATACTGTTGGTCTTTTAAATTCGCCTTGCAGCGATGGAGTCCACGGTCATTATGCAACTCTATAAACTTCCATGGCTGAGCATATGTTTGGCCAAAAATTTCTAATCATGTACGCCGTAATGCAATTAGTAGACAATGAGTTGTGGGCTGCTTGACGTAGCTGAATTGGTGCTCATGCTCAGAAGCCGTCTTGATATTTACAATTACTATGATACAAACCAAGTTTTCAAATCCTCCGCGCCCGGTGGTCAGCTCGATTCGCGCTGTCGTCACTACCCTGGCCTCTGCCTCTCCCGCGTCCACCAAAACCAGCCCGTCCGCCGCGGGCTCCCCCAGTGGTCCTCGCCTCTGCAACAGTAACGCTCAATATTCGATCTCCAATCTTGGTCATATCCAACTCCAGCGCCTTCTTCGCATCTTCCGCATTGCCATACGAGACAAATCCGAACCCTTGGTGTGTGTGAAACAGCTCGTCCTTGCTCGGCAAATGCACACGCTCCAGGGGCCCGTACTTGGAAAACATTTTGCGGATGTCGGCTTCTTTCATCGACATAGGAATGTTCCTGACAAATAGTTCGCGGCCCTCGTATACAGCACCTTGACGATGCTGTTTCTGTGACGGGTCACTGATTTTGACAATCAGCTTCCGTGGCTTGGACGTCGGCTCCTCGTTCGAGGGTGACGACATCGGTGGTGCGGGCGAGTCATGTAGTGTCTGCTGAGCGGCGTGCGCATCCTCGGACCGTTTATACTGCAAATAGCAAAATCGCCGTTTATTGTTAACCGTAAGCGACGGAAACCTGATATCCACGATCTCTCCGAATGGCGTGAAAATCTTCCGAATATATTCGACATCGGCAGCAGATGGAAAATTCGTAATCCACAGCGTGGTCTCCGCACCCACGCGGACAGTAATAGTATGCCCATCCAACATCTTTTGGTCGCGCGTCTGGGCGGTGAGCACGTCTTCTGCAGTTTCGAATTCTATGGTCGCCGATGCTAAGGTGTCGTTTGTTACAACCTTCAGGCTTTTGATCTCGCCGCACTATCCTACATTAATATCGTCTTGCCTTGAAACCGTAATAGAATGCGCTTACGTCCTTGAAGAAATTGCTCACTTTCTGCTCGGTGACATCCGCTGGTAGACCTTCAACAATGACAGTCGCGTGTTCCCGATCTCTGGTCGGCGCCCCAAGATCCGACTCAGTCCTGGCTTTCTTAGGATTTGCTATCTCTGGCTGGTCTCCGTGCCCCTTCCGCTTTGATATCTTGCTTTCCTCCTCCGCGCCAGAGTCGCCAGCAGCAGGAGCAATTAGGTTGGTCTTTCCGTCCGGAGCCTTAGCGGCCACCAGAGCCCGTCGTCGCTGAACAACCCTCATCAGTTTCTTGACCTTGACCTCAGCTTTCTCCATCGAAAATGCAGATCCATAATCCCTCTCAAACTCCAACAATGCTTCACATATCCGTTCCGGCGCGTCCAGACTTTTAATCCCGACTGCCGTCTCCAAAACTCCTGAAGACGTCAGCACGTCTCCACTTGGCAGAGAAACAGTCCTCTCCCAGTTATACCACCGCAGCCAGAAGTCTGCTTCCCGTGCGTGTTTGTTTGCCAGATCCTGCCATTGCTGTCTTGCTTTGGCAATCTCGCCTAGCTGTGTTAAGATTGAAATGTACATCCTCGGCAGAATATACGGCTGGTCGTTCCTGTTCTTGCTAGGGAACGTCTGCTCGAAATCAGCCATTACTGCTTCGACTTGTTCGCTGAACACCAAACGATTCTCATCCAGATCATTGGCGTATTTCCGTCGCAGATATGAGATCCATGCTGCAGCCATGATACTGTACTCCTCAGCATTCGTGCTCAGCAAGCCGGTCGCGACAGCGCGGTCTTTAACTTGCTCAATCAATTCGGCGGTCGACTTGAAGCGCTCGCGAGTGCGTATCATGTGCGCCCATAAAGTTCCTGAGTTTGGACATGCTTTTACGCCACGCTCCAAGACTCCATCGATTGTCAGTATTTGAAAGATTTGGTGGTCGAGGAGATACAAAACATAGTTGTCCCAGATAGCCGGGATGGCTGGAGAACCTTTGATCGCGCGCTCATACAGTGCTTTCGGAATCTCTGGATCGAATTGCTTCTTGTGAAGATTCACAGCGGCATCGATATATTGAGCCCATACATTAACGTCATTCGGAGTCGTGGCAAGGTGGTCCTCGAATGGCTGAAACACGGCGAGTAGTTTTTTTGTCTCATAGACTATCTTGTTGGCCGCCACAAGTTCCTCTTCGTAGCTATGGTTTTCATGTTGCGTGATCAACGACGAGTAATCTGCGAACGTTTGGTCGATTGTCGCGTGTGGGACTTTGAATCGTGCTAGGTAGTATCGCTTCAAGAGGGCAATATTATCGGCCGACGGGTTAGCTTGTACGTCGCGTAATTTCAGGTCTCTATATAGATCCCAAATCTGATGGCTCTGCGATGAACATTTAGTTTCCACGTTTCCAGAGATCGAATACAATAACTCACGTCAGGTATCGAGTAACCGGTCGCGTTGACAGCTTCTACTAACACATTTTCCAGTGTACTCTTCTCAAACATACTTAGCTCCGCAGGTCTCCCCTCCTTCTTCTCTCGTTCGTGCTCGTTCATTACGAATTCAACGTATCCTTTCCATAAAGGCACTGACAAGAGGTCATTCACGCTTCGCGCATGCAGTTCAAGCATCTTGATAGTATCCTCATCATCGTATACCCCTCCATTCGCTTCTGCTTTTTCCTCACGCTTCTTGGCTTCATCATTGATCCATTCTTCCCAAAAGTTTTCATCCATAAGAAACAGTCCAGCTATTCGCAGTCGCGCATCGCGTAGTTCATCGTCGAACACTCCTGGGCCGGCTCTCTTAAGCAGCGCGACCAATTCGACGTGGTTGCCATATTTGTAAGGTGTGGTCACGACAGCTTCAATAAGAGTGCCTAACCGCTCGGCGTCTTCTTCTGTGAAGAGGGTATCGTCGTCGGCTTGAGCTCGGTTGGCGCCATTTTGCGCAGGTGAGCCTGGCGGATGAACTGCTGCCCCATTGTTCGACATCCTGGGCGACTGATCCGGTTTACTGATTTACTATGCGATCAGAAAGGCAGCCCCCCAGACGCCTACGCCGCATCGCGTGCCTCTGTACTTTCACGAACATGCAACGCACTGGGGGTTCGGGGAACAACCAGTTACCAATAAGGCCGAAACACTGTAGTCGCAGGAACATATGCAATGACTATTGATATCTAAGAAGTACTAATTTCAAACAATTTTCAATTTCATGACACAGCTGGCTACGACTACTCAACTACAAGCGTGTCCAATAATCACTTAAATCTCTGTTGCAAGAGAGCCAAATCTGATGAAGAGAAAATAGAACATGACGGCCAGGGCAATCATGTATGGTGCCCACTAATGCAGTAGGTTGATGTCCCACTAGACATATCTCGTTAGGATCTTGACTTGTTCGACAGCTAATTCTCACACTCGGGTTATCGTCGATTGGCACGGCGAAGTAAATTACGCGCTGCCCAGCCTCGAGTGAATTGTTGCTGTTCAAAATGCCAGAATACTGTTCGGCTGCTAAGAGGAAAGTCCGTCGCCGTTTACGGCCAACTTCTACTGTAATTTCTTACCCTTGAATGTTACACCTTATCGTCGTCATATTTTCGTTGGCACCCCCAAAGAATAGCAACGATGCGTCGCGTTATATCATTCAGAGAAGCTTCGCTTCAGTGACCGACTCAAAAGAGATTGAACTTTTAATTCCAAAATATAGTAACTTTTGATCCTAAACACACCAAGTCACCGACTATGAATCGTCCATGAATACAAATGCAATCCAATGTAACCCAAAATCATGCAAACTGGTTAAGAAAAGTCCGATAGTGTGAGCGCCTCTCTCACTGCTCACTAATCGCGTTCCGAATTCATTCTCGCTCGCCACTCCGGTGCTTTCTGAATTACGCAAATTAATCAGAACCTTTCTTCTAGTGGATGTGACCCAAATTCTACAAACCTTTTTGACGTAAACCTGCAACCCCAAGAATATTATGCCTATTATCGTCAGGATAGTGAATAACCAGCCAGGTTTAATGGCATTATTGAGTGGGACGGTAACGAAAGATGCGACGGCTGCAAACATGCATCGAATAACTACAGTTTCGTTAATTTCACACAGTTGACACGAGATGAACAAATACCGATGACCGACATACAAGTGTTAATAGAAACCGCAGCACTCCTCCGTTGCGGCATAGAATCGACCAAGAATGTCAATGTTGTTGTGAAAATAATCAAAGATCCGAAACCGAACAAGAATGTTCCGATTATCTAGAGTCGGATTTTAGCAGTCACTTAAATCTACATCAATTATTGACATCACATACCGGAACAAACCAGAACAAGTGTTTCCAAGCAGTCCACCCGAATATAATCATTCCACTGCAAACTACTATACCCGCGGTCAACATATTCTCGGCTAGCCTCGCTTCTGGCACCATTTTGCCGTTATTTTTCTTAATGGCATTTTTGAGAATCCTGTCACTCCATCGACCACCAACCAGACTACCCAACACGTATCCCAAACCGTTGGGAAGATATAGCAAACCCGTGACAATTGACGAGAAGTTGTACGGCGGACTCGCGAATAAATCCGGAAGAGTGTTGTTCAGCCTGTTCCTAGTGAGCCAGCTTTTTCTCTGGGGTAAAATAATGCTTACATATATAAAGATCCATATCCGAAACTATTATAGAAGATTGCGTATACAAACGTTGGATACTTCAAAAGTGCGAAGGACTTGAATGGGCCAGAGAAGAAGTCAAAAAACTCGTGTGCGTAGAACCTGAGTTTGTCGTTCTTCTTTTGCAAAGCACGCTTCTCCTGAATTTCGCTCGGTAGAATCTGCGGCCGAAGAGTCTCAGGAAGGAGAAAAAGCATCATCAAGAAGGTAAAGCCGCCAACTATTATTAGAAAGTACTGTGTTGACCGCCAGCCCCAGCGATCATTCAGCGCACCAGCAAAAATGGGCTAACACTATAATTAGCTATGGGCTCAGGAGATTATCAGTAACCTACCGCAAGCATAGGCCCACATAGGGGGCCTAGATAGAAATCTGTGAGAATTAGTATGACTGTTGCACGGAAATCAATAAATCAATCGAGAATGCACAGATACGTACAGCCATTAGCCTTTCCGCGTTGGGTAGGTACGTAAATATCACCAATTGCCCCTGCGCCTACAGTTTGAGACGAGGCAGCAGCGCCGCCTGCGAGAACTCGGAATACCACAAGCATGACGACACTAGTCGCTCGAGCGCAACCAATGTTAAACACTATCGTAAAAATTAGTATATGTGCATGATCACTTAACGGCACAGACCGACATACACGTGAACATTAAGAACGATATAATGTATACACCACGACGACCAAATAATTCCGAGAGATAACTCCACCACAACGGAAATAAGCCCAGCGAAAACATATAAAAACCGACCGACAACTATTCACTCATTAGTCGAATGCATAGCTATCATAAACTTACCACTCACATTAATGACCGTCAAATTTGTATGGAAATCCGCCGCCATAGTGTTAACGGCAGGATAAAACACCGCAGATCCCATAGCAGGAACCATACCACCAAATGCAAAAATGAATACTAGAAGGTGTTTGACAGCCTCGCAATACTCGTATGGATTCTCTAGTTCTTTAATTATGCAAACACTGTGCAGAAATCCTATTGGCTTTCTCCGCTTCGCTTTCTTTCTGAAAGCAACTTTGGTGTCATTGTCATACCCCTCCTCATCTGCAACATCAATAGCGTGAGAATCTATTGCGTCAAGAACAACTGAACTAGCAGGTTCGAGGGAAAGTGCTGGAGGAACTGACGTCTCAATGGCTGTCAAACCGAGATCGCGCTCATCATCATCATTATGTCCTTCCATCTTGCCTTTCTCAAGATCCATATCGTCTATCCCAGTGGAAGACTGCGAGATATCTGCCTCGCGATCATATTCCGAACTTTGATGACGCTTTTCGTTATCGTTGGTAGACATGCCCTTAACAGAGAGTTCCTCCTTGGCAGTCATAACCTACTACCGGTTCTTGGAGATCACCCTATTCGCTAATCCTGTTCTTTTTAAGCCCCGGGAATTCAGTCCGGGAACTTGTAAATTTAATATACACGACCGTTCAAGATGAGTCATTAGATGAAGTTCGGAACTACAATGGCGGTGACGAGACCATAAATAAAAAGCCTTTAGACTACGGTTGGGTCGCCGATATCGGCGTGTTGCGGCGCCCGGGCCCCGGGCCTATTGACCGCGGCAACGGCTGAGCCGAGATATATGCGCGCCGCAACCGGGTACTGTATCAACTACAGTAACGTCATTAATGCACGACTTGCTTGGCTTTAATATCTGACCGGGGAACTTTGGAATTCTACAGACCACAGTGAATTCATTGGAGTGACTTCGTGCCGCGCCACCAGCCATGACGCCTTCATGCATCGAACTCCTATCGCAAAAGTGGGGGTCACCAGCGCTGTGACAACAACTATCCAAAAGTAGGCTCTCATCCGTCAAATACGACTTACTCGATTTCCAAGTCCGAGAAGAGGATTCCGGTATTATCTGGATCGCGTCTATTGATCATTACAAAAACGTTCTCGTCGGGTCGCCTCTTCAAAGGATGCGTAATAACAAACCGGCACCAGCGACACTGGAGCCCAGCCGCCCAGTAACGATTTTCAGGGGCCACCACTCCGCGAACCCCGACATCGGCTCATCGTCGTATAGTCCGGGCCTAGCTGTATAAGACCACGCACAAAGTGGATAGGACTTTATTTTGGGTTGTCGTCATACTGTTGATACCAATATCTCAAAAGCGCTTTGCCATTTGCCAACTCATGTGTAAAAAAATCAGTTGGCAAGGGCGGGCGGAACAAAGCCTTCAACTTCTTACGCGATAGCGCTCTCATATTCAACGCATGGCGGCAAGTGCGTGATAGAAACTAGTCGTTTATAATAGTTTGGCGTATGCATGCACAGATTCTTATTCAACCAGCTATTGCAGGCAGCGGCTGCTCAAAGTAAGAAACTCCGCTGCCCCGTATTGCACTGGCCGCACATGCTTACAGCTTTAGGATGCCGTCTTTCATTCGCTAAAACTGCTGACTCGACATGGCGGATTTGTCTCCGGCGGCTTGTCCAGCGCCGATATCGGCGAAAGTAAGGTTTTAAAGTTTAGAGATGTATTCCGAGCGTTTTCATTGGCTCATGTGACCTATACGCCCTTACCCCATGCACTAGGAACAGGACTCCTTGGGTCACGAGAACCTGGTATCCCGCCCTGTTGTCGGTAGGTTGTCATTATTCGGCTCACCGCCGTCGTCTTGATCCAATCCTACAATTTTCGTGAATGCGTGTAAGCTTGATCTGCGTCTTAGATGATTTACTGCGACATACGTTCGCGTTCGGCGACTGCAATCTAACATTGATTATAGATTCACGAGCGAGCCACCAATAGTCGCAAAAGTCGGGATGCACAATAAGTTAACCCTTAAATGCAATATCTTGCGTTACGTTACATCAAGTAATTCATTAAAAGGTCGCAATACACACTTTTAACCCACCACATCCGCGCACAAGCCCCCAAGCGAATGAAAATCGAAGATTGCTCCAAAAACACCGTAAACCAAAAGCGAATGACAATTCCCTTTGCAAACTAATCCGAAGACGCAATCGGGATTCTCTTCGCACCCGGCGCCTTTGCTGCCTTGGGCACATTAATCTTCAACAAGCCGTGCTTGAGCCCTGCGGTTACTCCCGAAGGATCAACATTGTCCGGGAACTTGAACGAGCGCGAGAAATCTCCAATCACACGCTCGGTAGCCCAATATCCCGCCGATCGCCGCTTGCCCTTGTCAGAAGCTTCAGCGGGTTCACCATTTTCTTGGAATTCCTTGCTGCGCTCAACGTGGCCTTTCACGCGCAAGGTATTGTTATCTAGGAACTCAATATCGAGGTTATCCTTCTCGACGCCAGGAAGCTCGCCTTCGAGGAGGAACGCTTTGTCGGTCTCCTTGACGTCGAACGAAGGCGTGAATGTGGCTATGTCCTCTCCGCTTTCCACCGCCTGACTAAGGGGGTGCCCAATGAAAGCATTGCGCAGGGAGGCTGGGCTCGACAAGGGGAAGAATGGATCCTCGAAGAGTGAGTTGAAGAAATGTCGACTGGGGTCACGACGGCTAGATGATCTTTGAAGCGACATTGCTGATCGTATTTAAACTGTACTCTGCTGATGTTGTTCGAATCTAACGAATAAACAACTTGCAAAGCTCGCGAGGATCGTATGACGTCTTTATATATTTTCACGCACAAGGCACTAGTAGTTTCCATCCATACTTTATGTACCCGCACGTGAGTTGGGAGCAGGTATCGTCCGCCAGCAAGCGGAGTGATCGGGCGATCTCGTGCCTTCTAGACGACTTGCATAACCCGCTAGCCAAGGGGTGCTCTCAGCCACGTGGAGACCCCGGCCGTTGGTGGTCATTCGTATTATGTTTATGCGAACCGTACGTAATATTCGGTTGGGCATGGCACACCGACGATTCTCCATCATTCGAGTCCCGCCTCGAACATTTCTGGAGCACGTGATGCCATAGGATGAAATCGGGGTCCCCCAAGTTAAGGCGGCACACGGTTTCGACGCTCATTGACGTTAGATTGTCTTCCTCTGTGAATGAGCTAGTCCACGGTATTTTCGGGAAGTAAGCGTCGGTCCATGCTCTCTTTGCCTCTTGGTCCATGCTTATCTCGGTTCCTCAACTTTGGGTACCATCATATGGTCGTCGCCTGGCCGATTCTCGACGATTCGGAATCGACGTCTGTAACAATTGGCCGAAAAACGCGGGATCTCATTTTGGCAGTTTCTGGCGAGAAATTGTTACACTGCGGCACGGTCACTCATCAGGGCGCATACGATTTGTGAATGTCGGGATCGAAATTGTCATTGTCATTTTGCTACGCGAAACAGTATCACTGTCCTAGGGACCGCAAGCGGTTATTATTGCAGAATGACTTCAGGGTGACACAAGCTGTAGTCTCTTCGCAATCCGGTTCATGACACGACTTAACAGTTATTTATTCCAACAAAGCTAGTAAAACCAGCGCTAACGACGACCCACCATTCCCTGTCTCACGTGACTTCTCAATCTGCTTCTTCCATGTCGACTAAAACATCACGAGACAGACACAATCAAACATATTATTAAATAATATACTCAAAGAATCGTAAAAGATACCTATTAATGAGACACATCAATACAAAGATACAAAAATGTAAGTACAAGTACAAAGACACTGTCAAAAGCGCAACACAAACAGCCAAGAAGAGCAACTATTCCAACAGCATCGACAATCAGTTTTCTTTAATAGATGAATAGCGTTATTAGCGTAACGTGATTTTAACAATGATGGAACCTGACCTCGTCCAAACACCGCCTGCCAAAAGCCAAGATATTAACATTTCAAAAACACCTTAGTCTCCCAAAGACCTCTATCAATCTCCAATCCAATTTTCGTACACTCCGTCTCGCTATCCCCAAATTATTTTAGTCCAAAATAATTTAGAAGATACCGAAGAAGACAGCGGCCAAGAGAGCGCTGAGGGTGAAGCCAGAGGTACTGACGACAAGGTTAGGGGAAGCAGCGGAAGACGAAGTGGCAGCGGAAGTAGCCGAGGCAGTGCCGGAAGCAGTAGTAACGGCGCTGCCGGTAGCACGGGAGGAAGGAGCCGCAGTGGAGCTGATGGCAACGGACGTGGTAGTGGAGGCAGCCTCGCACCTGTAATCATTGCCTCGGATGCCACCCTTCGAATCTAGCGTGTTGAACGGAGAGCAGTCAAAGTCTTCACTGGAATCAATGTTGACGGCGCCGCGAACGAGAGTCAACGACGGGAAGGTTGCACTAAAATCAGAGCGCGTCAGTACTCTTACCTGAACATTGTTAATGAGCCTTTAATACGTACTTGGTGAAGTTCCCCTCCAAAATGATAGCGCCGTTGACCGTGGTGAGCTTGGGGAAGCCAGAGAAGTTTTCGAGCATGGAGTTGTTGGACACTTCGAGACCAGCACCACCAATAGTAGTAAGTTTGGGGAACGAGATCGAGGTGAGATCTTGGTTGTCTTCGATCGAGAGACCGCCAACCGTAGTAAGGTTGGGAGCAGAGAACGACTCGAAGACGTTGCTGATCAGCAAGTACGAAGCATTAACGACGGACAAAATAGGAGTGCTAATAGACGAGATATCGTGGAAAGTCAAGTTGTATGCCCACTTGAGGGACGGGAAGCTGACTTGGGTCTCGCCGTTGAAAGAAATAGCAACCTGATAGGTAGCCTCAGTCAAACCCATCTCGATATCATTCAAGTTCAAGTTGTTGTTGATGTCGAGGCTGCTGACAGTAGTTAAGTTGATACCATCGAGGGTGGAAAGGTCAGTATCGGAGATGTAGACGTCATCGCAAGACGACACACCAGCGGTGAAACTGAGACCGGAAACGGCAGGAAGGGTCACCCAGTTAATGGCACCAACGGTTGTCAAGCGAGGGAAGCTGAGGGTGTTAAGAATGGTCAATTGCTTGAGCTCGAACTTGCCACCAATGGTCTGGAGATTCGGAGCACTAATGGAAGTAATCTGGGTGTTATTGTTGCAAATGAGATTACCAGAGATTGTCTGGATACCACTGAGGGTAGCAGTGGTCAGTGTCTCGGCCAAGATGATGTTAGCGCCGAATGTGGTGCATCCACTCAAATTATCGAGATCGGCCTGAGTAGTGGCGGTAATTGTCTCATTACACACGTTGGCAGCAGCTATAAATGACAAATTAGCTCACTACTCGAATAATGATTTACGATCGTGCCAATTGAGATTGAGCTACTACACCTAGTGCGGAGCAGTGGAAACACGACCGAGGCACGAATCCAATCCGGGCCGATTCATAATTGCCCGCACAACAAAAAAGCACATACCGTTAGCAGCGCCGGCGATGACCAAAGCAGAAACCAAAAGTTTTCGGAACATTCTATCCACTTGCTATGAAAACAATGCGTAAGCTGATTGTACAATAACGGAGGAACCGGCGGATACAAAAAAATGGGGCTCGGAGAATACCGGCGCCCTATCCATCAACACCCGAACAAGTAGTAGAAAATATGCTTACTAAGAAGAAGTTATCGAGGACGAGACTTAGCACAATGATAAAAAAGCGCTGTTAGTGGCAGAGAAGCGAGCAAAGAGGAGAAAACAGAAGGAGAAGGAGGGCGTGGAGGACTTTGGAGGGGGGAGCAGCAGGGGCACGCGGCATAAAAAAGCAACGGGCTGCGCGGAGTGCCCGAGAACTGGCTGGCCAGGCTGGATAATTTGTGTACCACATGCCGTACAGGGCTTAGTGCGGATTGGCTGTGTTTGGAAAAGCCCTGAAATAGTTTAGACCGTTGCCGGCAGGAACAGTAACTTGTCTCGCTGTAAGCGTATGAACAGACATAGGCGTCATAGCTGCTGGACAAATATGCAGATTTTGGTTGGCGAGGGGCAATAATAGAGTTTGACCTAGCGTTTAGTGGCGCTGTAGAAGTGCAAGGGACAAAATTTTGCGGTTCCAGGATTGGCTGGGTCGGCCAGGGCATTTAGAGGCCGCTGACCCGGCAGCTCCTGGCCCTGTGTGGGGCGGTCAATCAGGCTCAGTAGGTGTAATCGCTCCATGTGCGAGCCTTCGGGCGACTGCAAACGCAATAGACTACGGTGCCTGTGTCTGTGCCATATGCTAATTTCAGGTGAACGCTTGCTGACGGAGTTGGTTTACCACGATACAGATTGGGACCGTATGCATATGGCTAGTGCAGTTTGCAGTACAGAACGGGCGAGACAACCTAGGTGGCGCCTCATACTCAAGTTTCAACATATATCCCGCGAATTCGCTCTTGGGACACCGACCACTTTGGAACATAGGCGATCTCAGGGGTGGTCGAGGGCGCCTCCTCCAGGGAAGGGTTTATGAGCACCGGCACCCTGCTATCCGAGTCCCAAACCAATCGGCGGTTTTGTTACTGCGCCGGCGATTTATTTTGGCTTTAATCTGCGTGACCACTTTCGTGCACTTGCATATGTCAATTATCTCCCCGAGTTTTGCCTGATGTCGTGCTCATTTCACACTTTTCTACCTCACAAGAGAAGGTAGAGCTCGTCTCCCATTAGACCAACAGCTATGTGGCGATAATCTTGTCGCGTAAGTGACTTGGATCCTGCTCGATAAGGTGCGCGCCGCACTGTTCCGAGTGTTTCATATGGCTCCACCGAGATAGTCGGTTGGCGATAGACCCGCCAACAGAGTTTATGTGTCGCTGTTGCTCTGGCAACTTGGCTGCGGCTATTTTTAGTCCTACTCTTGACTTACGCAATTTCGTAATTGGAAGTCTCTACCAAAGCACCAAAAAACCTTCTTTCCAAATGATACAAACTGTGGTTAATCCTGGCCCGCCATGGCAATCTACAATTTGACCCGGACGGAAGGCGTGATGGTACAAGCGCGTCAGAGTTCCATCTCAGCACAATCCGCCCTGCTTCGATCTAAAATTCTCCGGAGACAGAGGTCCTGGTAACGCGACTGCTGATTGCTTTGTCGAGGCGAGTAAATTTGCTGCGGCACCGAGGAAGCTGAGGGACAACCACTGATTGCGGCAACCTACCTCGAAGTCATCGAACCGACAAGACATCTGTGACAATGCGTTGTGGATCGCTACGATCTGCACAGAAACTATGCCACACGCTTACCATCTCGTTCCGGCACCCGCACTTTGATCTTATTTTAGTTCCATAGTAAACGAAGTCAGCACCTCAAGCGGCGTTTTGACTTGATCCAATTAAGTTGGTCGGCCATGTCATTCTTGGTACTGGGGTCCGGTGCAATTCCATACGAATGCCAACGAGATTTAGAAACGCGAAGCCCCTAACTTTCTAGCCTTGCTCACCCGTTCGTTAACGCATCCGGCCAGTAATGTCGGCTCATACTTAGCTGACAGCATTACTGTCTTGTCTGCGCAAGCCGGACGAAACGTATCTAATTTGAATTAACGTTCGACAGTGGCTGAACCAAAGTACTTGAAACACTTACTTGCCCGCATCTATTTTGGGGGCACTAGCTGGCCTTTGACCCATTTTCACAATCTGGTCTGCAAAGCGCACTCTGAACTTGGGCCACCTGCTGTCCATTGGTTAGTGCCATGTGACCGTTAACTAACCAACTTGGAGCTTGCTCCGACATGGAGGACGATAGAATAATACCAACACCATACGCCAAATTAGCAACAAGAATGACCAGAACAAGAAATGTCTAATCGTGTCTTGTGATCGACGAATTATAGCCTACGTCGACGTACATGCAGCTTTGTCCCCCTGAATCGTGGACCCGCGCTTATTGCAATTATTCTGACACGCGGTCTCGTGCTGTATCTTAAGGACATTATATCAAACGCAGGACATAAATGAAATATTGCGTCGACAACGGATTTGACCATGACGCATTGCCTATTTACTTCGGTCCACGAACATTAATGTTTTAAGGCAACATACGGTGAGCAGCCGTTGCGGCCGATCATAACCTGCCAGCGATTTCTGTCTTAGACTGGCTGCCTGTCAAACATTAAAAAAATTAAAAAAATCACTGAATAGCGCGGAGAGATCCTGCCATTCCTTATTGTAATGAATCTGTAGATCTTGAAAGGAGTTGCAAGTTGAGACTGTGTTTGTTTAGACTGCATTATAAGGAGCATTCTTTGTTCACGTCCGAGTCGTGTGCACCTTTGAGAGGGTTGGCCTCAAAAGATGTCTGCTTACGATTTTTATCATCTCCCCAGTCCTGACGCTATCCGAGGGCAGAGAACACAGGCGCCCGCTGCTGCTCTCTGCCAATGTAAAATTAAGCAATGCGGAAATTACAGCCAAAATATTCTCCTACCGTTGGAGCATAATGTCCGTAGCCTGAGAGTTACATGTCTGACAATAACAAGCACGAACGCGTAACCCGTACTTGAGTATCCGAGGATGCCGAGGAATGTAAACGTCGGCATGAAACAACGGCCGATGCCCGGCGTTCGCGTTCGCGACAATTACTAGTGAAAGCTACCGGCATGCAGGGTCCAGTCGCTAGTTATCGGGAATGTAAAACCGTCGCCTGCGTTGGGCAAATGAGAGTCACAATTACTGTACTTACTGTATTGTCTTTGGCCCAAACCGCCCCTTGCTTAACACCTTAACACAAGGTGACAGGCGCGGTCTCCCGACCCATGCAGGGCGTATTTTCGACCTAATGCATTCTACGTGTCGTTAAGTACATAAGGCGCCTGAGATCTGGTGTCACGACTGTTAAATGTGTCCACAATATTCAACGGGGTGCGATAAGATAGGCCCTTGATCTACATCTACTGATCTACATCGGACCGGTCGAGGAGCCGAGCACAATAGGCATTGATTTATGCACTACTCTTATTTATATAAGATGCCCAATAATGACGCAGGTTTACCTTCACAAAATGTGCATACTTTAAACCCTTCCGCTTGTGGCAAGTGTAAGATTGTCCCTGGAATTAAACCAGGTGATACGTGTTTAACGATATCACCAATCTCTCGGGTATTTCAGTACTTGCAATCAATCTTTCACATTGCTCCACGATCTGATTACGACGCTCTCTCTGTTCATCCAAATGCGGGTGAAAACGCAGAGGTCAACCGGAGGTACAACGCAGCGGCCCGTTGGTGGATCTACGCCTCAACTTCCGTCGTGAAAACCTGTTGAAAATTCCTTCTTTCCTTTAGGTGGTCTGTCGAGCACGCCGGATTCTGGCTTGGCCCTAATGAGTTCTCGTGCGACGCGCTGAACATATCACGAAACATCTGAGGACCATGAAAATCCATTTGTCCCTCATACATACTTTTCAATTCATCTACACCGTATCTCGCGAGCCTCAGCATAACAAACTGGAATAACTACCTTGAAATCTTTGCTAGACTACCTGAAATCCATCCTGAAATATTGTTTACCCGGCTGGACGATGAACATCGTGAGCCCCACGGGAGCACAAAAACTTTGTCAATCCTTGGGCCACTTCCTAAAAATCGAGTCATCTACATCGATCTTGTTGACTACGAAGGTTCGACTACCGGTTTGCCCGACTCCATCTTGTGAACAGCAGGACATTTAGGCGAATTTAACCTATTAAGATTGTGCGCTAGGTCGCTTTTGTATGTTAGTGTGGTATCTCAACAATGACGTTCCCACTACTTCCTTTACTGGCGCCATGTAATATCGCCTTGACGCCAGACTTGTCAGTTGTCGGAAACACTCTGATCGGTCCTGTTTCTACTTCGCAAGACGTTGCTACTGTTAAAGACTACATCTCCACCAACTTCGGGCTGGTGGAATTCAGCGTGCAGGTGACATCTGCCATCGATATCGACGACGTCATATCCCTACTGGACGCCGGGGCGGACGCGGTGTTCCCTGAAACCGACGAGCAAGCTACCGCGCTGTTCGAGATCGGCGTCCCAGGATCCCGAGTTGTTTTCCCCAGCGAAGACTACGACGATATCAAGGGCGTATGCGTAACATCATCAGACGCGACTCCCGACTTGGCAAGCAAATTGAGCAAATCCGTCTTAGCAGATGGCGCCGGCAATAAGAAGTTGTACGTGACATTCCCTGCCACGCCGACGCTCGAACAGGTCAAACAAATCACTGCATTGCCTGCGATCCCAATCATCCCTGTCGAAGCACTCACGACAGATCCAGCTGCGACCGACAAGTTACCTTTGGCCGCTATCTTCTGCAGCGCATTGACGACCGACCGACCCGACGGTTATTTCTCCACACTGGTGGTCGACACTCAGGGCGTTGCCCTCGGTCTCGTTTACTCTTCTGAGGAGTCTATCGCACAGGCAATCAAGGCCCGTGCCGGAGTGTATCAATCACGCAAGCGCGGCTTGTGGTTCAAGGGTGCTACTTCTGGCGCCGTTCAGACGCTCATCAGACTCGAACTCGATTGCGATGGCGACTGCGTCAAATTCGTGGTCGAGCAGGCCGGCAAAGGATTCTGCCACCTCGACACGACGACGTGCTTTGGCAAGTCGGGCGGCGTGCCGGCGCTGGAACGCACGTTGGTCTCGCGGCTCGAGAATGCTCCCGCGGGATCATATACTCGTCGCCTGTTTAACGACGAGAAGTTGCTGTCGGCGAAGATTATGGAGGAGGCCGAGGAGTTGACGACGGCGAAGTCGAAGGACGAGATCGCGTGGGAGTTCGCGGATTTGTTGTATTTCGGTATGACCAGGGCAGTGCAGGCTGGCGTTTCGTGGGCGGATGTTGAGCGAAACCTGGATTCCAAGGCGAAGAAAATTACGCGGAGGAAGGGTGATGCTAAGCAGAAGTGGATCGACGCTGGAAAGAAGACTCCGGAGGCGCCAGAAAAGTCTGTTCCGAACACGGAAAGCACTAACAGCTCCACAACTGTTAATGGTGCTGTCAAGCTAGCAAGTAATGGGGGATCGACTGGACGCATTCAGCTTACTCGAGTGGATGTCTCCGAGATCTCTGAGAGCGAATTGACGGACCTACTCCGCCGACCTGCTCAAAAGAATGCAAATATCATGAACCTTGTTGGCCCTATCGTCGAAGAAGTACGTACTCGTGGCGATGCCGCGTTGCTTGAGTTCACAGCCAAGTTCGAGAAGGCCAAGCTTAAGTCACCGGTCCTGAATGCGCCATTCCCACCCGAGCTCATGGAGCTCGACCAGGAGACCAAGGACGCGATCGATCTCTCGTTCGAGAACGTGCGAAAATTCCACGCTGGTCAGCTTGAGAGCGCACCGCTTGTCGTCGAGACAGTTCCGGGCGTTGTTTGCTCCCGATTTTCGAGACCGATCGAGAGCGTCGGTCTGTACGTTCCTGGCGGTACCGCTATCCTACCGTCAACTGCGTTGATGTTGGGAGTTCCCGCGCTTGTTGCCGGGTGCAAGAACATTATTTTCGCCTCGCCGCCTCGGTCAGACGGTACATTGACTCCTGAAGTCGTCTACGTTGCTCACAAGGTCGGCGCTGCTGCGATCGTGCTGGCCGGTGGTGCTCAGGCTGTTGCCGCCATGGCTTATGGCACCGAGAGCGTACCCAAGGTCAACAAAATTCTCGGGCCCGGAAATCAATTTGTCACTGCCGCGAAGATGCTTGTCCAGAACGACACTTCGGCGCTTGTCAGTATCGACATGCCGGCAGGTCCATCTGAGGTTTTGGTAAGTCCGCCGCCGCCAGTACTATATGAAATGCGAGTGCTAATGCGCCTAGGTGGTTGCGGACAAGAAAGCCAACCCCGCGTTCGTCGCGTCGGATCTTTTATCGCAGGCCGAGCACGGCGTCGACTCCCAGGTCATCCTGATCGCTGTCGACATGGACGAGACCGAGCTACAAGCCATTGAAGACGAAGTCCATGAGCAAGCCATGCGTTTGCCGCGAGTCGAAATTGTCCGCGGCGCGATCGCTCATTCGCGGACGTTCCAAGTCAAGACCGTTGAGCAGGCTATTGCGCTCAGCAACAAATACGCGCCGGAGCACTTGATTCTGCAGTTGGAGAATGCGAGCAAGTACGTTGACCTGGTACAGCACGCTGGTAGTGTATTTGTCGGCGCCTGGAGTCCTGAGTCGTGTGGTGACTATTCTAGTGTATGTCGGCTTTTAATGGTCTTTTTTTGCGGGGTAACAAGGGTACTGATGGGCTACAGGGAACTAACCACACACTGCCAACCTATGGCTATGCTACCGTGTACTCAGGCGTCAATACCCATAGCTTCATGAAGCATTTGACGAGCCAGGAACTTACTCCTGAAGGGCTCAAGACGATCGGCGGCGCCGTAGTCCGACTAGCTACTGTCGAGGGTCTCGACGCCCACGGCAACGCTGTTAGAGTTAGATTAGAGCATCTTGCAAAGTAAGAGTCGGCGGCGTGGGTGACATCTTTGGATGGTGTCGACTAGCTCTCGTAATTGTAATTGTACACGCTCCGATTTTAGTTTAGAAATACAAGCATGGTCTCTTTGGTATATTTACTGTAAATGCAATGCCTCAAATGCTAACCCCAAACGCCAAGCCTGACCCAACCGAGACTGATTGATAAAAACCAATTCCATCAAAATTCAAATCACTGTCGGATCCACGACGGTGTCCAATACTCCTTCGGCCGAGCCTGCTCATCTACCCAGACTAAGCCGGATGCAACCAGATCGTCCAGAACCGCAATACATCTTGCGGTCTCCCAGTTTAAGTTGTCTCGTAATATCGGCACGGAAATGTATCCCAGCGCCTGGGTGGCCTCGATCGCAACCGCCTGGTCCCGACTCAGTTCCTGGGGCACGCTCCGTATGAAATCTTTGTTCGCTAGTCGAACAATTCCGAATCCGTGGCCGAGTGGCGCGAGAGTGTCGACCGCACGGACGATATCTTCTTGTGAAACCGGCGGCCGTCCGGGCAAGCTGTTGATCTGCTGTTTGACGTCCTCGACAAGCATCAACCCTCCATTCTCGTCCCGAGTCCGTCTGCAAATCTCGATAATCCTGACAGCAAGCTCAAAAAAGAAGTCGTTCACGTCGCTGCCCAGGAGCTCAGCCCAAAACGAGCCTTTCTTGTTCGCTCTCGAGCTCGCGAGCGGGTCGACGCCGATCGCGGAGCACATTTTCACAAACTCGGACCGGAACACAGGGTCCGACCGGATCTCATCTGCGTGGGACTGTGCAAATTTCTTGAGGGCGGCTTGGAAAGTTAAGAGCTGGTCCGTCAGCTCAGAGATGTGCGTCTGCAGGAACGTACTTCCGAGGTCAGAATACTGCTGTGCCGTGCGCTGGTGGTTGTCAAAGGCCGCGAGGCCAACTCCGCGGCGCATTGTCATCGTTGATGATACACGGGGGGTTGGTGTATTGTGCAACGGAACTGGTTCGGGTGCCACCTCGAGAATCTAAAGGTGTTGATGGCATGATAAGTTAATGGCGGTGAGCCTAGGGTGCATAAATGAGCAGACACTGTTGCAATTACAGCATCAAGGCGAAACGTCATAAATGTGGCAAAATATGCCACATCCGCGTAAACCATTGGGCCGTGGCATTTTCATCTGTCTTCCCAAACCACCACGACATTTTAATTAGCCTGAACGAACGCAGGATTTGTTCAGGGTTAGGTTATTAAAATGTGCCGGGTAAAACGTTTTACAAGGCTAAAATACTCCACACAACACTGATCTTCGGGCCACCAGAAAGTACAGCAATCAATTTTCTCACTTCTGCAAATCTGCAGAAAGCCCTAACCCTTGACTGTCGTTACAAAGGCTACGATTACTGTTTTTGGACAGTTCCGCAGCAAACCGAAAAAAAAAAGTTTTCGGTTTGACTGTGCGGAGCGCAAACCCGAAGTAGAAGCATCTCCGACCACTACATCCGGTAACGGGCGCACCGGGGCTGTTCTTTGATTTCTTGTTTGAGCCTGGTGGACAGCTGGGCGCACAGGCTGATCCTTCGCCTGCGAGCACAAAAGAAAACGGGACCGCTGCTACATCTGGGCGAAGAGAGATTTGCAGAGACTGCGGCAGTGAAAAAGCAA
Organism: Lipomyces orientalis; assembly: GCA_030568275.1. Taxonomy (NCBI): domain Eukaryota; kingdom Fungi; phylum Ascomycota; class Lipomycetes; order Lipomycetales; family Lipomycetaceae; genus Lipomyces; species Lipomyces orientalis. The sequence continues at coordinate 141,721 of JAJLTP010000003.1, forward strand.
GAACGAGTGGTGACCGCGAACATCGCGATGTCCCGAGTGCCAGAAATAGTCATGAGATGCGTGCGGCGTTCTGGGGAGCGCTCCTAGTTCTTATTTGGTGGGGGTAGGCATGGCTGGATTAGCCTAAAGCGTAGACAGGTCCGATGGTGGGGGAATTCGCCCCCCCTTGCCCCCGGACACGTTCGTAGGAACTTGGCCAGAGTTGCCTGCCACCGGCTCTTTATTAATACTCTCTGGTCCCCTCTTCCTCTGGCAGTCCTGCTGCTTCTGCACCGTTATCGTCGTTCTTGTTGGTTTCAATTCAATTGCGAGTCCACAGCTACCAGATATGACCCTCTCAGGCGAAGTTAGTGCCGGTCCATGCAAACGTGATTCCAGAATCATCTGCTAACGATAGTCCGCAGAACCCTTCCTTTGTTCTAAAGAAGGTGAACGAGGTCACCTTTGAGGAGAGGCCAATTCCTAAGCTCACCGGACCGAGAGATGTTCGGATCGAGATCAAGCAGACCGGCATCTGCGGCTCCGATGTCCATTACTACACCCATGGCGCGATTGGTTCCTTCATCGTCAAGGATCCCATGGTGCTCGGGCACGAGTCCGCAGGTGTCGTTGCTGAGGTTGGGTCCGGTGTTACAAATCTGAAGGTTGGCGACCGTGTTGCGCTCGAGCCTGGTATTCCGTGCCGGTACTGCGACCACTGCAAGGCCGGCTTCTACAACTTGTGTGCCGATATGAAGTTCGCGGCCACCCCTCCATATGACGGTACTCTCTGCCGTTACTACGTGCTTCCTGAGGACTTCTGCGTCAAGCTTCCCGACACCGTCTCGCTCGAAGAGGGTGCTCTCGTCGAGCCATTGTCCGTCGCCGTCCATGTCTCGAAGCTCGCCAAGATCACCCCTGGATCGTCAGCTATCGTGTTCGGTGCCGGCCCGGTCGGTCTGCTCTGCTGTGCTGTCGCGAGAGCATTCGGCGCTACTACCGTCACCGCCGTCGATCTTGTCCAGGCTCGTCTTGACCTAGCCAAGCAAATTGCAGCCACGCACACTTTTGTTCCGACCAGGGGCGATTCCGCTGTTGAGAGCGCCGCCAAAATCAAGGAGCTTCTCGGTGGCAAGGCGCCGCAGTTCGCCATTGATGCGTCCGGCGCTGCCGCCTCAGTCAACACTGCCATCCACGTCCTCGCTCAGGGCGGCACCTACGTCCAGGCCGGCATGGGTGCCCCCGAAATTACGTTCCCGATCACCGAATTTACCATCAAGGAGTTGACCGCAAAAGGAAGTTTCCGATACGGTCCCGGCGATTACCAGCTCGCAGTCGAGTTGGTCGCCAGCGGCAAGGTCGACGTCAAGAAGCTCATTACCCACCGCGTCAAGTTCGAGGAGGCCGAGGAGGCGTTCAAGCTCGTGGTTAAGGGGCAGGGCGTCAAGATTCTCATCGGCGGTCCCTCGGCATAGATCTTTAGATAGCCTTGTTGGCCACTATTATTTTTGAAAAAAAAAGTTCGTTTCAAATTTTGATTGAAGAAGACGCAAGGCGTTGGTGATTTTTTTCTGTGTTTGTGATGCGTTTTTGACGTTATGACTTGTACTATATCTGGTGTGCTTATTATTGCACGAATTAATGATGATATGTAATTGATCTGGCTGGGCAATAGCCGTTGGCTGGCCGCGGTGACGTTTGTTTCGGCGGTCCAGTTCGAGTCAGATTTGAACTAAATCGGATTCGCCCAGCAGAGTGGACAAACCCTTCGCGTATAATAAGCTATTCAATGTCGTCAACCAGGCGAAATCCAGCTTCGACTGACAGTCGCCGGAGATTCGTACTATTCTGCAGTGTGGCTGGCAACGAATAAACTAAGGAGTTTGTCCTCACTGCCCGCCCACGTCAACAGTCTTGTATCAGGAACAAAATTCGAGTTATACATTATTATCTTCGTCTCAGTCCAGTTATGCCAAAGCCTCACAGTAGCAAGGCGGATCATCTAATGCTCTTTACAAGAAGGCGCCTCACTCAAGAATAGATTTGTGGTTTCATAGATATTACTAGAGCGCAGTTCGATAGCATGCGGCGCCGGTGTGGTCCTCGCCCCTGAGAAATCCGCAATCGGCCCGGCCGAAATGTGGAGGAATCAACAACAGCCACCGAGTAATTAGGAACAGCACAGGATCAGGTACAGTCTAATGACGTCCAGCAATTCCCAGGCACTGTCTGTAGCCATGCCACTGAGCAGGGTTTCTATGGCAGCCGACGGAAGAAGATCGGCGTGGCATCTCAAGTATGTCAGTACTCGACTTTTGGTCAGAGCAATCTAGATAGCGACTGATGCAACGAACACCCCCCGTCGGGTTCCCAATCACAGCATCCGGCTTATCCAACTCCGACCCGATCCCCGCTTGTCATCTGACCAGTTTTTCATCGGTACCTGGCCTGACGCGTACACGCATTTTGCTTCCACTCCGCCGACAGAGGCCTAAAAGGCACTCGCCCTTGCTCCGGTTTCCTACGTCCGGATTGCTTTTCCGCACATTTTCTCGCACTGCTCAGGATTCGACACATTTCCTATGGCTGTCACTCGCCCAGCCCCGATTGTCGGACGCTGCAAGCAGCAGCTTCATCCTACAATATCGCTCCTTCGACCGGCCGGAAACAAGACCGCCCGTCGCACCTCGCCGCGTCCCAAAGACTTGCAAGTTCCTCAGTCGTGTCCACGCAAACCCAGACACAGGCCTGCATCGACGACTCCTCCGAACAGCGACGTGAGCGACGGCTCGGACCGCGAGGACGTCGTCGACGATCGGCGAGCTCGTCTGGTCGTCTTCCACGGCAGGCGTTTCTCGCACAAGACCGGGCACAAGCACTCACCTGCCCCGCGCACCAACCATGACGGCGGAAGCGACATTACTTGCACCAGTTCCGTGTCGTCCGACTGTGATTCCGGCAGCGATGATCGGGCTGGGAGCACGACTTCGCCCGCCACGTCGCCTGAGCCTGTACCTGACGAGTCATCGCCGTCATCGCATGACCGCTGTTTCAAACCTGTCGGTCGCGGCCGCGACCGAGGTTGTTTGAACGTCGTGGCCGCCAAGTCTCCACGGGACTAGACGAGACCTGTACGATTTCTTTCTCCTGTTTTGCTCATGGTTGTCGCGTCTTGTTTCTGTCTGCAATTTCATCATATCCCTTTTGTTCGATGCCTAGCTGCTTATCTGTCTCCCTTGGTTCTGTCTGGTACTTTCACATTGGGCACTTGGTTTTTTGATTACGGTCGTCATCGATACCATTGCATGGTCGGAACTGGCATTGTGCGGCATGAAGCTTGCCTGGCACATTTTCATTCAGCATCGGGCTAGATCGACAGTGCGATTTGATTGTTATATGGCGGCAAAATAGATATTCATTAACTAAGACATATTACCAGTCGTTGACAAGATGCAAACTTTTTGTATGTTCCCCAATCCGACGAACAAAAAACTCCGACCAAGAACACGGCAAAAAAAAACCAAAAAACGTCGACCGCGAGCACGCGAAAAAGATTTTTACTGCTTCTCCTTGGAGCTCGCGGCTGAGTCTTCGGACCGGACTTCGATCACTGTCTCGCCGTCGCCGGCAGCGTTAGTGCTAGCGTTGGCCTCGATGACTTTGGCGCCGTCGGCCTCGTCGGCTTCCCAGAACCGCTTCTTGCGGTCGACCACGAGCCGGAAGATCCAGGGCGGCAGGAAGACCATCGCGACGCCCTTGATGCCCTTGGGTTCGGTAGCCGGGTCGGGCAAGCTGTCGTCGTCGGCGGAACCTTCGACCATGGCCATGCGCCAGGACCAGCCGTCGCGCTTGTCGTAGTTGTCGGGCACGATGCGGCCGTTTGTGAGCTTGTCGAGGACGTAGGCGAACGTGTTGAGGATCATGAATGTGACGATGCCGGCGATGAGACCGTATGCGATCGAGTACGTGAATGGCATGACCGCGATGGTCAGGAAGGCCGGGATGGCGTCGCCGAAGTAGGTCCAGTTGATTTCGGCGACGGCCGTCATCATCATGGATCCGACGATGATCAAAGTCGATCCGGTCGCCCACGGAGGGATAGAGGCAAAGATGGGAGCAAAGAAAAGCGAGATGAAGAAGCAGATGCCGGTGACCATGGCTGTGATGCCGGTCTTGCCGCCCTCGGAGATGCCGGCGCCGGACTCGATGTACGCGGTAACGGGCGGCGTGCCGAACAGAGAGCCAATGACGATCCCGCTCGCGTCAACGATGTAGGCCGTGGCCGAGCCCTCAAAATCGCCAGTGCGTTTGTCCATCAGGCCGGCGAACTTGGCCATCGAGTAGAGCGTGCCGGTGGTGTCGAGAATGTCGACATACAAGAACGTGACGAGGGCGAGCCAGAACTGGCCAGAGCCGCCCGGGATGGACGAAATGTTCCATTCCTGCACGGCGAGAATCTTCTCGATCTTGTGGAACGCGACGACATTCTTGAAGAAGTCGAATCGGGACTGACCGGCCGCGTCGTAAGGGAAGTAGGTCACGTCTGTCGTGCGTGGCCACGAGATGATAGACACGAGAGCGATACCGGCGATGATGGCACCCTTGACACGGTAGAGCATGAGCAGGGCAGTGACGAAACCGCCGCAGAAGATGCCGAGCCACATGGTCTTGGACGTCATCTTGTGGTGGCCGCAAAGCTCGGGATCAGCGGCGTACTGGGCGTCGCAGCCTGACAGGTCAACCGGCGTCGCTGTAGCGCCAGTGATGACGCCGAGGCCAGCCGAGCCATAGAGACCGATGATGGTCAAGTACAGACCAATCCCAGCGCCGGTAGCGAGCTTGATGGAGGTCGGAATGGCGCGTGCGAGCCACTGCCGGATGCCGAGAATAGAAAGGCCGATGAAGATCCAGCCCTCAACAAAGACGGCAGTGACGGCGAGCGGGAAAGAAACCGAGCCGGTACCGTGGTAGCCAACGACCTGGTATGCGAAGTAGGCATTCAAGCCCATACCGGGAGCAAGACCAATTGGCATGTTAGCAAAGAGACCCATGCAGAATGTGGTCAGGGCGGCGATGGCTGCGGTGGCAGTGACCAGGTCACGCTTGACGACTGTTTGTGAAGTTAGCAGGACATGACAAGTAAAACAAGAAAAAAAGGAATCTGCCGAACCTTCAACGCAAGCAAGATAGTCTGGATCAGTGTCGCAGACAGGGTCTTCCTCGGTGCCAGGACAGACACATGTGCCGCCAGAGTCGGACATTATGGATGCGTTGACGGCAATGATGTAGGCCATGGCGAAGAAGGTTGCGAGACCGGCACGGATTTCGGTAGTGAAGGTGGACCCGATACGTTCTCTCTTCGCGCCGGAGCCTTCGAGACGGTGCCATTTGCCGAAGCCGGTTCTGGCGACCCAGACGTTGAGAGAGTGGATACGGTCGTTGAGTTTCAGACCCATTGTTGAAGGGCAGTGGATGCGCGAGCTGTTGAAGGGTAGGGGAGGGTTGATTTGAAGATGAATTGCCGAAACAGAGGAAGCAACGAGTCCGAGCAAAGGAGTTAGACGGGGACCAGACTAGAGATCTTATAGAGGGTTTTGGAGGTGATGAACGTGAGCACGAGGCGGACGGCGATAACGAGCCAAGAGAGTGTGACGTGTCTCGGAAGAACGCACAGCAGCGATAGCGGACGAGCGAAGACGAAGTCCTGCGCCGTCAGCCGCTGGAGACCGGGTTTCTGGCCATCGCGATATTGGGTTCTGTGGTGCGCCAAAGGCGTCCGGTGGCGCTTAATGCTGAGAACAAAAAACCTGTCGAGGACTTCCCCGGGCCGACCGCCGCACACTGCTCACACTGCGCCTCGGTCACTGCTCGTGCTGCTGCTAATGCTGCTACCACGGAGCTCCCACTGCTCTGCTATTCTGCCACTTGTGCCATCTGGTCGGGCACGTTATCGGCTCACTCGTGGGGGGGGGGGGGCAACCGCGATAAGCTGCCGCCGGCAACTGAAATGGTCCAGCGCGCAGGCACAAAATCATAAGCATAAGCATAAACTAGAATCAGCCACCGCAGTCTGTGGCTTGTCGGTCAGCAACCGCCCACGGCGAATGCCACGAGCTAGCTTCTTTCGGCCTAGTCGCCACATCACGAGCTCGGACTTGGCCGCGCCGGCGCCGCGTTGACATATGTGCCAGCCACGCACCAGCCACGCGCAAGCCACGGGCCCCGGGCTGCTCCGACCATCGCCAAGGTCTCGTCGTCCTTCCCTCGGCCGAAATATTTATCGAAATATGGCCCTCGCATGCCCCTGCTAGCTTGCTCTGACTCAGTCCAGTGCTATCGCGTGCACTGAGACTGAGTCCATCCGAGCTTCCGACTGTGCCTGGCATCCGACCTTATCATCCCCAGTTCTGCCGAACTGTCGTAGCAACCAGTGCGGAGCAGTCGGCTGTCTCCGCATCGACCGCTGCCCATCGCGGAGTAGGCCAGGAGCGTGTCTGTGCTTCTGATATCTCGTATCGCGACTCAGTCGCGTCTCACTCTTGCAAATTCCATCGCATCCGTTCGTCGATTGCGGCTCCTGCCAAGTCTAGCTACAACTTTTCTCACATGCCCTGGCTGTCGAGGGCACGCGGACATCAAAAGATCACGCACTGTGTCTGATTCGGTCTAGCCATGTACTCGCTAAGCTGCCACCAGCGCAGCGGTGCAATTCTGAAACCATCCTCGTATGTATTCGACAGCATTCTTAACAAGTCTTGTAGTATCCACGGCATTGGTTGACCGCCCCCTGCCAATCTACGCCGATCTGCAGTATCGATTGACTATCACAGCACTGAGGTTCCAGTAATGTCGACTGCGAATAATGCAGTCATCTGATTATTTCTGCTTGTCCGCATTCATAATAATGGCCTGAATCCTAATATTGACGAATCCCCAAGTGAAGCCGTTGGCGCGAGTCGACGAGTCGCAATGGCAGCAAGCGGGCGCGTGACGTTCTGACTTTAAAATTTTCGCTGTCGTATAACAATATACAAATTACAGCAGACAATTATTGACCGCAACTACCATATCCTGTAAGTTTGCCCGTCGTAGCAATTACGTCTCGAACTGTGCTTCCTCTTCGTGGGACTTGACGATTTTAAATGTAGAATCATCTGGTAAAGCAAACAGAAATCCCCTCATCTGCTGAATTGAACTTCAGAGCAGTATTTAATTATTATTGTTGTGATGAAATAATACAGAAATTATTAGTTGTGATATCATATCATAGTACAGAAGTTATTAATTGTGACATTAAATTGCTTTATTGATATTAGAGATTCCCAAATTGTCGTCGCCTATAAAGATCTCAAGATTTCTGTTCATGTTGAATACCGTTGATGTAAGTCGTAGCTAGGCTGCTCTTCGTTGCGTTGATGTCAGTGACAGCAGATGCGCGTTCACTGGCGCTTTCTGGGCTTGTACTTGTAATCCGGGTGCACCATCTTATGCAACTCTGCAATCTCTCCCTGAATTGCACCAAAAATGCTCTTGGTCGTGTCCGAGAACTTCCATTCCATGAACCCAGCCAGTGTCGATATCTTAGACCGATCGATCTTGTCATCGCCCGCAACCCGCAATATCTTGTCCTGCAGGCCATTCTTGAACTTGATAAACAAATTCTCCGGACGCTTCGCCTCGTCAACACCATATTCGTTCAATTTGACAGGCAAATGCATCGCAGCGCTAATCACAATGTCAACGCATCCCGGAACCCCGCTGTGATATGCCATCCGAAAGTACGCCTTCCCGATGTCTTCCGTCAACGTAACGTTCTTGGGCTTCTTGCGCTTCTCCGAAACGTGCGCAAAGTACCGGTCTAGCTCGGCAGTCGTGATCTCGGCCTCAATGTCGTCGATACGAATTCGATACCCGCGGGACAAATGGCGCAGGTGCGGCTCGCACCGTTTGTATGTATGCATGTTGGGAAGCTGTGGTGGAGCGTACATGATGTGCTCGGTCGGATTGGCCATCAGGATAACGTCGGACGTGAAATCGGCCGCGTTCAGACGAGACGGATAGACCGAGCTCGAGAGCGTGGTGAGAAGCTCGTCCGGGAGGTCGATAAAATGCGCCGACTTGCGTTTCTCGCTTTCCGTCAGAGGCGGAGGCACATACTCCATTTTCTGTTTCGCCGCGGCCGGCTTTGTCTTCGGGACTGGTTGGCGGGGACGAGTGTTGACGCGAGTGGAAGCTTTCTTTGGCACCGCCGTTCGCCGTCTTTTGCGTGGCTGATCTTCCTCATAGTCGCTCTCGTCGTCCTCATATTTCTCGTCGTCCTCGTAATCGGAGTCTTCTTGTACGACGCCTGCGGCGGTCACTTTTACCTCATTGCCGTCCTTGTCGTCGGTCTTGTTATTTGCGACAACCACAAAGTTGACGGTCAGCAGCTCGGGTGCTCTCGGGGCGCCCAAGGGCGCGTGATCGGGTGCACCGCCAACAGTCACGGTGTCGTCATTCTTTTTCTTGCTATTATTGCGCTTATCGCCCTCTTTCTCAAGGCCGTCACTGCAGCTTGCGTCCTCGTTGAATTGCATGGTCAAATACGTCGACACCTGTTCGTCGACATATTCGGTGTCCATGTCGCGTTCCTCCGGTTCCACAATCATATTCTGCGGGATGTAATCTCCAAAGAACGGCTGGCCGTCGACGACCAAACTGCCCTGGTGGTACTCGGCTTGCAGATAATTCATTGCCGCAAACGCAGGGTCGGTTTCCGTGTCATGTGTGCACCAATCGTATTGGTTCCCGTCGTGAGAGCCGTCGGATTGAGAATTGTCTGACGAGTCCGGCGGTGTTATGAGTGCAAGCTCAGCATCCAAAACCCGGAAACTAGTGACAAACGGTGGTCGGTGGTCCACGTAGTCCGGGAGTGCTGCAGTCGTGCGTACAGGCGATGCCTGGGGGGTCAATGGTTTGACGATAAACAGGTTGGCCGGGTTGCATGTCGTTGGTAGCACTGGCCCTACAAATTCCTCTCGCGGTTCTTCCCGACATCGTTCCGCAGGCTGGTTAGTAGGCGCAGGCGCTTGTTGTGATGATGATGAATATCGAGGAACTGTTTCGCCGGCTTGTCGGGCATCCTGACCAGACTGATTCGTCGCCAGTGGGGTACCTGGCCTGCTGTCACCAGGATCCTGAACACCCAGCCGGTGCTCGGGTGGCGCGGGCATCGACGTGCCGAGCGTGAATAGCGGCATGTACCTATCTGACTGCTTCATTGCGCGGCCCTGTTCGATGCCGAAATTGTGTGCGGTCGAATAAATATTCATAAAGAGGGCAAGACGCAGCGCTTTCGGGGATCCAGCGACCTGTGCCGATGTATATGGTATTGTCCAGTCTATGTACTAGTCATGTAAAAGAACAAAATCGCGGGATGTGAGTGCGGACAGAAGGTCAGGCCATCGACAGGACCAACGCATGTAATTTATACAGAAATCTCACGATGGCGGCCGGGATCGAAGCGGTGGACAAAAACTGGCGAATGCATCCCAGAGCACGCAGGATCGTCGATGGCGGACGAATTGGGCCATGAGGGACCCGTCCAAGTCCTTATTCGCGCTCCTTAATCAGGGTGCAATCGCCGCTTGCTCTGGGCACCCGGTCGTCTGATCAGAACTTGCCAGCCACCCCGAATTTTTGGCGACAGCATGCGCCCGGCCAGGCGGCGTGTATAGATAACCTTAACCCCATACATAGTCACCGCGGTTCCGGAAGTCGGCAGGATGTGCGGCAGGGTCTAGCCGTCTCGGTGACGGATCGTCCACCCCCAACGGCCGCGAAATTGGCGATCCACGCTCCTTCCGACCTTGACACTCGGGAAACGGAAATATTTTGTCCATACTCTTAATAAAGACCAGTTTCTTGCCGAGGGCAACGTCATCTTCACGATGCTCGCTTCATAAAGTTTTCGGCAAACCGCCGCAGTGCGCGCGGCTCACCTCTTGCAGATTTCGGCAGTCGGCGGGGCATGGCTCTCAAAGAATTGTCGAAGTAATATTGTAGTTATTATACAAACGCCGTAAAATATTTATCATTCCAAAGAGCGGCGTGCCGTCACACAAACACAATCTATCCTGCATATACATCCGTCAACACGCTCCGAATTTGCTCTGCCAGCCCTCGCGACCCTGTCATGCCGGACTCTTGCTGCAACTGTAGCGTAGATTCTCTGAATATTTCCAGCTCGCGGCCGACGGCTGCGACTCCTGCCGCGCCGATTTGGGCGCGAACAGGGGGGCTCGACCGTAGAAGGAGGCCGAGGACGAGCGACAAATAGCCCCGGATATCTTCTATGAATGATTTTTTGCGATGGGCGACCGACCGCACGGGCGAGCTTGTTGCGTTCGTGAATAGGCGGAAAAACGCCGTAACGTGCGAGTCCTGTGTCAGGACGCGTCGCGCGGAATCGGATTCACAAAAGTTCACGAGCAGGCCGAGGCAGAACAGGCCGACGTTAGCAGCGAGACTGTAGTCTTCGTCTTGTTCCCCGTCCTCGTCGCCCGCGGCGGGGTCGGCCTGCGTGTCTGAATCTTGAGGCTGCCTGTCCACGAGGACTCTTTCGATAAATTTTTCCAAGTCCTCCACGATGCTGTCGACACAGAGAACATCGCATGCTTCGGAACTACCATTAGTTATGATAATCGACAGTCGCAGTGTGGCTAAAGACGCGGTTTCGGCTGGTGTATCGATCATTTGCGGAATATGCCTCAGTAACCGCTCAACCACGGCGCACGTCTCGCTCTCGTCATACTCAGAATTCAGCCCTTTCGCAGCAATAACTGATTCCGCAAAATCCTCTAGTATCGACACACCGAGGTGCAACTCGTGCTGCGCCGCAATTCTCATTGGCTGGTCGGCCGGTCCCAAAATATCCCGCACACCTCCCAGTACTGTCTTCCATAGCGAATTCGAGGATAATTCGGCGTAGATGGTAGCGTGACGCGGACTGTATTTGCTAGTCAGCTCTAGTAAGCCTGTAAGAGCTATTAGGCGTCGAGAGACTGTTCCCGGGCTTATATCTCCATCTTTGGGTATCAGCAAAACGATCTTGTCACGTAACTCTTTGACCTACATTAAATTGCTAGTATATCAATACCCCCATAAAAATCAGTTTACATAAGAGTTAACAAGCTTACCAGACTCTGTGCGACTTTACTCAATCCCGCGCTCTTCGGCCTTGCAACCGTGGTAATTTCTCTACCATCGCCTACCAGGCCAAGTAGGAACGGCACAACACCATACTCGTTCACCAGGCTCTGCGCGACACCCTCATCGGTCAAGAAGCAGCAAACAATGTACTCCATCGCGAAAGACGTTATATCGTCACTCCCAGTCTTTGTCATTTCCTTGATGCTTCGGAAAATCCGATCTAGGAAGCCACCGGCTTTGAACTTGATGACAAAAGATTTGTCGGTGAGCTTTAGAGCGAGTTCAAGGAACGTCAGACGCGTGTTCGACGGCCGCGCGTCAGGTTTGAGACCATCTAAAAGGTACTCCATTTCGTCTATGAACTTCGCATTCACACCTGAAGCGCGGAGTTCGTGAATTGATTTGATGGCCGTTCGCTCTCCGTCTCCGGACACACCTTCGTCTCCTGACGAAGTATTCTGCCGCAAAATTGACCTCGGTCTGCGGTTCGATTGTGCAGTTGAAGTTGAAGATGTCGCAGCGGAGCTGCCAAGGATCCCGCTCCTCAACAGTTCTGAATCTGGGAGATCGCTAATACTTGTTGTTTTTCCCGATGTCTCAGTCGCTGACGCAGTCTCTTCCAAGTAGCTTCGCTGGGATCCATACGTTATATTCCCGCCCCTAATTAGTTGCGACGCGAACGATTGCCGCTGCGACTGTGATTCGCTGTGCTGTGCATCCTGACTATCACCAGCACTCTGCTCATCCTCGTCTTCTCGACTACTCGCAATCTCTGCCGTCTCCTTCACTCGCAAGCTCAAATTCAAGCTCTTAGACCCACTATCTTGCCGCGCAGCCAGGCGCTTGAACAATTTCCCACCTCCGCTGCCCGAGACGTCCGGTGTACGGTAAGTCGTTTTTGATGCTGAAACGGTACCAGTCACTTGATCGAGCATTTTCCACGCCTCGGTCTGTCGCGAGGTAAGTCGTGGCGAGGGTCGCCATTTACTGGAACTTCCCGTCGAAGAGGGTGTTCGCGGCGTTGGCGACGCCAGCGCCGGTTCGGGATCGTCGAATTCGAGATCTTCAAATGATGGCGGCGAGATTGGGCGGCGAGGTGGTACAGGCATTGGAGCGGGCGGAGTTGATGGGGCGGATGGCGACGCGGCTCGTGGGATAGCGACAGAAGAAGATCGCGAAGGTGACTGTGTTATAGGCACCACGATTTTGAAAGGCGACGACGGTGAAACTGTGGGCTCCTTCCATATTGATCGGCCGGGGCTAGTGGGGCCAGCCATCGGCTGTGTTGCCGGTTGCTTAGAAGTATGTTTCTGATCTCTGCGATTGCGGGACGATGATGCTGTAGATTTGCTAGTGGAACCCGTCGTGCTTTCGGAGTCTGAGAATGAAAATATGCCGAGTTCGTCAGTACCCAGTTCCTCATCAACAGAAGTCTGCACCATGTCTTCCGGACTCCGTCGTTTTCTTTTCCTCTTACTGCCACTATCCGCGGCAATCGAAGACGTAGTGGCCAGGGACGGCCAAATACCCATCCTCGCAGTCCGTCCTGTCAATCCTGTCGCGCCCGCCCTCGCAGTACCCGCCGGCGACTCCGGCGTCTCAACGGTAATCGAGTCATGAGCGTCGGCCTCTGTATCAGGAACTGGCCCAGCTCGCTCACCAACCGAGGACACGCCATGTCGTGATTTTCGAACCGGCGACGCCGCTGAAGGCGTTATTGGTGTCGATGGCGCCTGCTTCCTGCGGCCGTAGGTCGTCGTCACTGGCGTTCGGCGTGAAAATGCCGATGACGAGGAGGACATTGGCGAGATGTGGGGATGCGCGAGTCAACGCGATGACAGGTGTTTGTGCCAGAACGCGTTATCGAGACTCAGTTGGAAAGCAGAATGACGACCAAACACTTCTATCTCAATGGAAATGCCGTCCACGGCTATGACATTTAACTAAACTCGGATGATCGCGCGAACCGTCGAATTGTCATCTGCATGTGGTTATAATCGACTAAGCTAATTATACCTATGGCTTGTCGGACTCTGGTATATGTTACCCGGCGGCGACTCAATGCATGGGCCGACATTCGGCGAACAATGGCATGGTTAGTTCTGGACTTCTCGAATTCAGGTCGGTCAAGACCAAGGCGAATGCAGGTTGTCGATAACAATTTTATTGTTAAAGTATCTAAGAGTGAGTAAACTACGTAGGAGTACATAGCATTGGAGAGCGCTTACTGATGCTGATCGGCTTCTGGCAGTAGTATACTATGGCTTCTCATATAGCAAGTTCTACGCCGACAATATCGAATACTGAGGCTCCGCCAAATGTCACTGTGTTGCAGCAGACACCGCAGCTAATTGCTTTATATACGTATGTTCAGCTTTTAAGAAGGCGACCGAGGCTGGCGAACAGTTGGTGACTGATGTCTCACGCTTTTCAGGATCATACGAGACGTCAAGACGCAGCGCGCGGATTTTGTTTTCTACAGTAACAGAATTATTCGATTATTAGTCGAGGAAGGTAAAGTCGTTCGCTGTCGAGACAATTGCTAAAAGTGCGTGATCGCTGACTCTCTGCAGGACTTAATCATCTTCCCGTTCAAGCGACCTCTGTTTCAACGCCAACTGGTATCCTCATTTTAGTATTTGCGATGCCGACTAGAAGCGTGTATTAATGGTAGGCAGATATAACATACAATGGTCTGAAATTCCAAGGCAAGATTTGTGGGGTATCGATCATGCGCGCCGGAGAATCCATGGAGCAGGGATTGCGAGACTGCTGCCGGTCAGTTCGTATCGGTAAGATTCTCATTCAACGAGATGAAGAGACGGCAGAGGCCAAATTATTTTACGAGAAATTGCCAGAGGATATCAAAGATCGATGTAAGTCGCTTTGGACGTGAGGCTAGAGGACAGGTTTGATTGACCCGTACACCGCTGCAGATGTTCTATTGTTGGATCCCATGCTTGCGACGGGCGGCTCCGCGATCATGGCTGTCGACGTATTGATAGCAAATGGTGTCCCCGTTGACCATATCTTGTTCCTGAACCTGATTTCGTCACCAGAAGGTATTGACGCATTTGCCAAGAAATTTCCCAAGCTGAAGGTCATAACCGGATTTATCGACGAGGGCTTAAATGAGCAGAAGTGAGTGTCATCTGGTGGGTTTAGCAGGGACGCATACTAACGTTCTTTACAGGTTCGTTATCCCTGGATTGGGTGATTTTGGTGATAGGTATTATTGCATTTAGTAATTGGTCATTGTCTGGTATATTTTGCATTTTTATATTGTATTGAAACACACTATCGAGTAGTTGGCAGAACGAGACTTCGAGATACGATGTCTCGCTGGCAAATTGCCAGCACGGTGCCGTCCCACAACTCGCTGACAGTGTGCTGACTTAATTTAATCTCAAGCCTGCCAAGGAACCGCTTCCTGCGCCATTTATTCATGGTTACACAAAACACGCGAACCGCGCTGATCGCGTTCCGCCACTTTGTATGGCTTCAATATCCCGTTGTCTCCGTTGTCTTCCAAGATTAGCATTGTAGTTAGAACTTAGGACTGCTCAGCTTTCAAATGTGCCCTTTGCTAGGTTAATAAATTGTCGAATGTGAGCCAACTGTCTGCACAAGCTCTGTATTTCGGCGAGTTCGCGTACGGCAGTTGTTGGCAGCATGGGGTTAGGGCGCGCACCGACGCGGCATCTCAGGTAAACAAATCACGCGCGCCGCGATCGCGAGCTCGCATCTCTCAATTCAGCCATGTCCTCGTCTATTTCTCGCTTCCGTGACCAATAACGCATCTTGCCAAGAAAACTCACATGCGCGATTTATTCAACGTTGCACAAACAAAGCAAATTAATTAAATGACGCGTATGACTTCCAATTATAATACAACCAACCACCGCCTCCATCCGCTCCAAGCTAGATTTTCGTCTACGTACAGGTGGCCGTCGCGGGATTCGGTCCAAGGCGGCGAGAACCAAGCCACTTGATCCCGTTCTTGCGACGCCTTTCTCAACAAGGTAAGGAAGTGCCAGTTTTGGCAAGAGAGGAGTTATCGATGCAATGACGCTAACCAGAATCAGATTCTTAGTACGCGCGAATGTAAGGAGGGAGCCTGTCACAGGCTGAGATCTTCTTCGAACACATGCGAGTATTTTACAATTCCTACAATCTGGTCATTTACCTAACATTCTAATGCAGGCAGACGGTGTTCTCTACAGGGCAAGAGGACACAAGCCACTTGTCCCACTAGCGGTTCCAGCTACGCCTTGCATCCTGTGCAGCAACCTGGATTTTAAGAGCCGCCACACATTTACCTTCGTAATTGCTGTGGCGCGCGTTGAGGCTCGCTCCTTCTCGGTCTTCCGAGTTGCATGACTCTTGTCAAAAACGAGTGACGAACAGAGGCCTTATTTCCGCACGAGTGGGATTTAACTCGGAGCACGTGATTTGTGACCGGGTAACGTGCGTAGCGGTTCGTTTGACGCTCAGGACAGCCACGGGGGTCGGGTTGAATGAAAGCAAGCAAGATTGAGGGAATAAGAACCTACGTGTTCACTTTGAGGGTTCGTTTCTTTAATTGTCCTCTATCGCACGTTCAGGCCTAGTACAGCATCCCCACGGAAAGGTATTCTGATATAATAATTGCTCAAAAGTACGGGTTTCAGAACGACATACAGGGGTGTTCGGTATATGGCGAGAGGATTGATTGACCCAAACCGACCAACCCCAGAGTCTTGATCCTTTGATCTACAAACTTGGTTTATTTACCTTGGTGCATGTTTAGAGTGAGTTTATCTCGTATATTTAACGGACAGTATACTGATCCCTGTCACGTCAGGTAATCCAATAACGCATCGGAGACAAATGAACTCGACACCATCGCCGCCGGACAGGATCAACCAGATCCTAGCCTCCACAGCGCCAACCGCACTCGCGTCCGCAACCCCGGCTCCGCGAACAATCATGTGCTCGCCGACCTCAGAGACGCTGGTCACATATCTCTCGCTAGGTGTCCTCCCTGTTCCGTCGTCGGTGTCGCCAACCACAGCAGCAATCGGTTTCCTGGTCCTATGGCTGATCGCCTTGAGCGCGGTTGCGCTCGGTGTGCTGTATATCGCTATTTTAGTTATTGCGCATTTTCCGCGGGACGCGTTGCCATCCGAGAATACCTACACGACCACGACCCGTTCAGGCGCGATCTCGGGGCCGAGAAAGTTACCGCACGTCCGGGAAGACCCGGAGGACGAACGACAGCGGGAGGAGAAGGTTACGGTGTCAGTCGTTGTACCGGCGTACAACGAAACGGAAAGGTTGCCAGGGATGCTGAATGAGGCTGTGGACGTGCTTGAGGGTTGGCAGCTCGCAAAAAGCGGCGAGAAGGCGACGTATGAGATATTGGTGGTTGACGATGGGAGCCAGGATAAGACTGCGGATTGTGCGCTGAAGTTTAGTGCAGAGAAAAAGGTTCCTGAAGACCGTATCCGTGTATGCAAATTGGAGAAGAATAGAGGCAAAGGTGGGGCAGTAGCTCATGTAAGTCATCCAGCGTTGTGACGGGGAGCGAATGGCACTAATTCGAATAGGGAATGCAACGATCTCGCGGTGACTACATCATCTTCGCAGACGCAGATGGTGCATCGCAATTCTCGGACATCAAAGCGCTGCATGCGACGCTCACGTCGTTAACCGACTCGCCAGCATCGCCTGCCATCGCACTCGGCTCCCGCGCACACATGGTCAAGTCCGAGGCAGTCGTCAAGCGGTCGTTTGTTCGCAACTTTCTCATGTACAGCCTGCACACGCTGCTCTACGTCTTCGGCATCCGCACGATCCGCGACACACAGTGCGGGTTTAAGATGTTCACCAGGGCGGCAGTCGCGCAGATCTTTCCGTTCATGCACAATGAAGGCTGGATTTTTGATGTCGAGGTCCTCATCCTGGCAGAGCGCAAGGGCGTCAAGGTGGCCGAAGTGCCGATTTCTTGGCACGAAGTTCCGGGCAGCAAGATGGAACTGGCCAGGGATAGTGTTAGAATGGCCATCGACTTGGTCGTGATTAGATGTGCATACATTTTGGGCATATACGATGACGGTCGGAGGGCCGGAAGAGACAAGGCGCTTAAAAAAAAGAAAGAGTTGTAGATGGGTTCAGTTAGAACCTTGTATATTTAATAAAAGTTTGTATTTTGAGTCTCGATTAATTGCCATATTGATCATCACAACTTTTCGAACATTTTTATACCCCGCGAGCAAATATGCGCGAGACAACTATATACCGGTTCGATTGCCAGCTCCGAAACGCAAAACATAGACCAAAAATGAAATGTAACCAGCCCACCAAAGTAGCCCCCCCCAGCCATGAATACCTAGCGCGCGACCACAGACAAATGCAAGCATACCAAAGTAACCAAAATAAATACAAAAAATGCTATTAAAAAATATTAAACCATAGCGTGGGTGATTAATATACAGCGGTGCCAGTGGTAGCCTGGACACTCTCGTTGACCAGTTCGCCAAAGCCGTTGTGGGAAATGCCATTCTCTTTGGCTACGCCGAACAGACCGGACATGGCGTGCCGGACGTGCTGTTCGACTGTTCGCCTGCTTCCGTAGTCGTCATTGTCGGTCGGGAGGAGGGGTAGGAATGTGATGGTGGACTTTTGCGATCCAGATGATGCAGTCGACGCCGTCGACATTGATGAAGCGGGACGCGAATATTGTGGTTCAGGAGCAGGCCGCTTGGAACCCGCACTTGGAGGTCGCAAGTATGACTGTGACTGTCGTAGTAACGAGGACGCGATTGTCGGCGACGACCGAGGTGACGAGCAACTGTTGTCGTCACTGTTGGCCGACAGCTCTTCCAGTCGTCTGATCGTTTTCAGCGACTGTACCAACTCTGGCGACGGGGTAATAATCGAGCCGCTATTGTCGTATCTGTTCCAGTAGTCGTCGTCATCATCGTCGAAAAAAACGTCACATAATACCTGTCGAGTCTCCTCCGCCTTCGTTGCGGATTCTCTTGCCAGTGCAAAGTCGTTCACATCAGGCTTCACTGTTTCCGCCACCGGGACTGCTGCGGCCGCCGCCGCGGCCTCACGAAACTGCATCTCGGTGCCGGACATGAACAGTGACTGAGTTCGCGCCGCGCAAGCAGACAACCCGGCAGAAGTATGTGCCAGCGACGCGGCCGCAGCCTGGTGCTGCAGGAGCGCAGCCTTGATTTGCTCCTTTTCTCGTCGCACGGCGATTTCGTCGCCCCACACGCGCTCTGCATCCTCGACGGTCGCGCTCCACTGTCGCCAGTAACATAGCTCGTCCATGACAGCCATCTTAGCCTCGTGGAGTTTCCACCCCCGGCGGCCAGGAAAGTCGACGTATATCCAGATGAGCTCGAGATCCGACTCATCAGGCGTGTCTGTAGGACTTCTGGCGCATTCAGCGCACATGCCCACAGGGAGAACCGCAGAGGCGAGGAGTGTTCTCTCGTCCACTCGCTTGATACCGTTGATGGACGCGAGCATATAAGCGAGGGCCGGGTCGACACAGTGGAGTGCTTGCGCGACGGTCAGTGACACGTTCGTGTTGGCGGAAATCGTGAGGAGCGAGGACCAGTAGTATGGTGGACGCCGACATGTTGTAGTCCCTGGGGCGGTGAAGCGAGAGCGGAGAAATGGTGACAGGAGGTCGAGAAAGAAAGGCGACGGAGTTGACGCAGCTGGCTGTGGTGAAGGCAAATTATGGAAAAGGTCGCGCACTAAGGCTGCGAAGTCCGGCTCGGGAGCGAACTTGGCCATGATCAGAATGGTGAAGAGCAAACGACCAGGGGACGAGGCGACATGGTAGGCTAGATAAATTTGCCAGGTTTTGGCCGGACGGAGGGCAGCATAGTGGTTCGATTATTCCGTGGGGAAGGCGTCGCATTCATTTTGGCAACTCACGGCCATGGTCGGTCGTTCCGACTGAAGCCATCCCGCCCGGTCAGTTGCCCCTCTCCCACCACGCGACCGCGCTCCGCCGCCGCCGCCGCCTGTCCGGCTCCGACTATGAACGACCGAAAGCCTCTTCTTTTGTCATTAAGCTCTATAAGAAACTACAATTTCCCGGCGAGAATTTCTACATGGCCTAGTGCAAATGCAGTCGCGGTCATCTATCCGACGGAAGTCCATCGGAGTGTGGGGAACTTTCCGCAGTCGTCTTCTCCGTCGGATCCGTGATCACCCGGTCGGCGGACGGACGGAGCATTAACCGCGACGTGTAGCGATGGCTATGCCGCATGTGTCACGACGCCACGAACAATGCGTGCGGGATCAGCGAGGCACGCGGACAATGGACAGTACGAGACCCTCGTCGGTGTGCGCAGATGTGTGCGCAGAGATGCGTGGGGAAACTTAACCCCTCGACTGACTATCGTTTGCCCGCGTACGCATGTGCCGTCAATATTGATCCAGGATTTGTACTTGTAATACATACTGACTGAATATGACCATCAGTGGCGTTATTGTCCGGCTGTATGTAAAGATATTAGGTCCGGTGGCTTCACTGCGCAAATCACCTCACCAGTCATATTCTAAATCACGAAACTCACAAAAGGCTGTTCAATGTCGCCCGAATTACTATCTGACACATTCTCAGATTCTCTCCTTTTAGCCCTTTTCAGCAAACGCAACTATCTATTTTTTTTTTTGCTGACACGGGCCCTTTTATCATGTTCTCGTCACGTATCACCAACGCGGGCGGCGTCGTGCTCCCTGAATTCGTCCAGCTTGCAATTTCGGCCACAGAGTCTACGTCGCCAAGCCCATGCGCACTCAGGCACTCTGGTGGCATATTGAAGCGGAAAGTCGAGAGCGATTGTGACGGTAGCATGCGCCTGAGCCTGGATCCGGCTGACAATGTGCGCGGTGGGGTCTGCGATCTTCCGGAGATGTTTCCGTTCAAGAGACGAAGATTCGAACCTACCATTGTCTTGCAAGCCGACAACAGGCGTGCGGGAGGCAATCCTGGCGCAACGACAGTCGTCGGGAACACGCACGCCATTATTCAACAGCAACACGACGACGAGCAGATCTCGAACTCGACCGTCCACGAGTCTCATTCGAATGCGACGAGTTGTCCCTCTTCTGGACTCTGAATGATGCTTATCCGATATCCATATTACTACTGTGATCGCTCACGTTTGAACTGACGTCTCGTGGAGAACCAATCAAGCTGTTGAACCTGCAATAACCGAATGAATAGATACGTACACTGTTTTTATAAAGCCGTACTACATGCAATAATAAACTAAGTCAAAAACTAAAAATAGAAAAGACCGCGATAAAAAAAAAAAGGGCAGCATATATAATGTAACAAGAGAGAGAAAACAACACAATATAGCACAAGTAATTATAAACAAAGCATGCGCACTTCGCGCCTTTGATCATACTCAAAAGTATCCGCATGACCCCATGCCTACACATACATAATCGTCTGTTCCTTTGCGCATTCGCCGAAAACTCGAATGTATATCAATTTTGGTTATCGATGATTGTCGAGGTCACTCAACCATTGCGCGGTCACTTAGAAAAAAAGCCACGCCAACAAAAATGCAATCAAGCAGAGTAATGCAGCCATTGGAATAGGCACTCCCTGATTACCTGTCCGCACGGCAGTCGCGGTACCGCTCGGTGTAGGCGACGCCTCCTTTGCCTTCTCTAACTCGGACTCGAGTTTCTTGATCGTCTCCTGGAGCTTCTCCGCGCCTTCTGATGAGCTCGACACAACCGTTGGCGCGTTCTCAAGCGACTCTGTCAGCGTCTTCTCAACCGATCCCGGTACGCTCTTGGTGCCGTTAGATGTAGGCGTCGCGAACGCAGCACCAGCTGGAGCGGCGCCAGCGGTCGGGGTGAGCGGCTCTGATTGGCTCTGAGGAATCTGATAGTGGACCCGGATCTTGTAATCTGATATTTTCTCCTTGGCGGACTTCTCAACCGCTGACCACTATTACAAGTTAGCAAAACCGCGCTCGAACGTAAGTAGCTTATGTCCGAGTCTCAGATGACGTAATACGCGGATGCAAAGAACGTACCAAGTCGCCAACGCTTAGTGTCTCCTGTTCTGGCGCAATCGGAACGCTCTGAACGAGGAACTTGTCCTTGCATTTGAAATCAGATGCCGGTTCTTGCTTAAGTCCTTGGAGGATTACTATCAAAGTCAGCACATAAAGAGCCTAGCGCTGCCAAAAACAAACATCAAAAAATAGTCCACATACTCTGAACGTCAATTGCCTCGCCGGGATTGACTCTTGATGCATTTGGACGGACGCAATATCTATCGAATCGTTAACACATACGTGGCCACGAGTAGTGACAAAAGTGCGCGGACTGACAGCTTCGGCGCGGTCGTCTTAACCTTGTAAGCCATCGGCTCGGGCGTCTTATTGTGCAATTGCAGTGTCCGAGTGATGGTCCTCGTGAACGGACCTGTGAAAGAATATTAGTCCTCTTGCTCGACTGGAAGCGCGACGCGGCCATCAACAATGCATCCATGTTGCGATCGTACTACAGGGCGTGCATCGCGATACAACATCAAACTATCCATTACACATACCCGAAAACTCTAGGACTGATGGCGATATCTCCATTGCGCCGTGTGGGAGTTGAGATACGAGGGTCGAATTAGAAGAACGCGTGAGACGGGGCGCGGGATGGGCTGATGATGATGCGAGAACCGTCGCGACGATGAGCGTAAGGGATGATTGTCGCCAAAGACGGCACCAAGCAAGATTGTAGCCGCTGTCACACTCGCTCGGCGTTCTCGCCATCACCGAACATGCGTGCGTTTGATAACTGTGTCAAAACTCCCAACATCGCCTCCCAGCCGGGTAAAATCAGCTCCAACAGTGACGTCTGGTAATAATCGAAGCAGGTAGATTATTCCTCTACGATCTAGTCCCCAAAAATTTGCAAATCTAGAGCATCTACAATAGAACATGGATGTCCGAAATCAAGTAAGAGGTAACACCACGCATGTGCCGCAAACGATGACTGATCTGTCGCGCAGCTTGTCGACATGGGCTTCCCGGTCTCGCGCATAGAAGCAGCCATACGCAATGTCTCCGACCCAACTCTCGAAAACGCGATCGAGTGGCTGGAACAGCATCCAATTGAGAGCGCAGTAGATGAAACTGGTGCGCCGGATTACGTTGAATCCGGTGACGCGACGGGTGAAGGTGCGGCGGTCGAAGAGGAGGTTGAGAAGGGCGAGCTATCTGAAGAAGCTGGGTCGCTTGTTTGCCAGGACTGCGGTAAACGGTTCCGCACCCCTGCTATGGCCGAGTTCCATGCTACGAAGACGCAGCACACGAATTTCGCTGAGTCGACAGAAAAAATTCCGGAACTGACGCCAGAACAAAAGAAGGCGAAGTTAGAGGAGCTCAGACAGCGGGCTTCGGAACGCAAGGCGGAGGCGGCAAAGAAGGATCAGCTTGAAGCTCGCAATAACGAGATCCTGAGACGAAAGGCGGATAAAGACTCATCTGCTCAAATCGAGAAGCAGAAGCGAGTCCAGGCCATGAAGGAAGCCGAGGATCGAAAACGACTGGCCAAAGAGGAAGTTCTTGCCAAGCAACGTATTCGTGATCTCATTGCAGCCGATAAGAAAGCGCGTCAAGAAAAGATCGAGAGAGAGAAGGCTGCTAGAGCCGGTGTTCAGCTACCTGTGGCTGAAGAACCCAAGCCCGAGGTCACTAGCTCAGCGCCGAAACCAAAGAAAGAGTACACCGAGTCCAGATTACAGATCCGAATCGATGGACAACCTCCAGTAGTCAAAACCTTCTCGCTGGATGCTACACTTTTTGAAGTGGCCCACTCGGTCCAAGAACAGTCTGGAATTCCACCAACGATTGCAGCATTTGTAACCACATTCCCTACCAAACGCTTCGGTCCAGAGGATATGGGCATGACAGTCAAGGAGGTTGGGTTTATAAATACTGCAGTCATGCTAAAGCGCGCCTGATATTTGCTGTGTATATGGTCAATTGTTCGGTGCATTATGGGGTGGTGCTGCTTCCGTTTCGTTCATTTTCGGCGATGTCTATCTACATAGTTATGTTGCAAAACATGTCGTTCCTAGAAGAGTCCTCTCGAATCTACGATGGCCGTAGTATTTCTTACTAGCCTTCGTCCCGTGCGAGTTCTTCCGCATATCTGTGCGAAATTTGTTTGTGTTATCAAATATCTTAAAATCACACCCAGAAGTTATGGTCTTTCTTCCAACTGAATCTTGAAATATTTCACTGTTTCCGCTAATCCATCAACGACATTCCACTTTGGCTCCCAGTTTAGCCGCTCCTTGGCGCGCGAATTATCCGGCTTTCGCCGCTGTGGATCGTCCTCCAACGCTGGCAGATGAATCAGCTTGGACTCACACTTGCCTGTCTCCCTCTTTACCAGTTCAATTACCATTTCCGCGAACTGATCAATCGTGAATTCCTGCTGTGTACCAATATTAACAGGCTCTTTGCAATCCGAATTCATGAGCAAAATCAAGCCATCCACGAGATCGTGCACATATTGGAACGACCGTGTCGACTTTCCATTGCCGTAAACAGTAAGATCCTCATCCTTCAGCGCTTGTAAGATAAAGTTCGATACTACTCGACCGTCGTTCCAATTCATTCGCGGTCCGAAAGTGTTGAAGATCCGCGCAACTCTCACGTCGACATTATCTTGCCTGTGGTAGGAGTATGCTAGTGTCTCGGCAACTCTCTTGCCCTCGTCGTAACACGCCCTTGGACCGACACAATTCACGTGCCCCCAGTACGACTCGTTCTGCGGATGCTCCTCAGGATCACCGTATATTTCCGACGTTGACGCTAGCAAAAACCGGGCTTTCACACGCTTGCTCAGTCCCAGCATGTTGTACGTGCCGAAAAATCCAGTTTTTAAAGTCTTAACTGGATTGGACTGATAATGTACTGGACTTGCTGGGCATGCCAAGTGGTATATTTGGTCGACTTCGACGAGGATCGGGTCTACGACGTCGTGTCGGATCAGCTCGAAGTTCGGATGGCCAATCCAGTGTGCGACATTTGCTTTTGATCCAGTAAAAAAGTTGTCGATGCATATAACGCTATGGCCTTAAAGCTCACGTATTAGTTCAGCTCATTCTTCACGAATTAGAAACGGCCATTTAGCTCACCCATAAGCATCAGTCGATCTACGAGATGCGACCCAACAAATCCCGCACCTCCTGTAACCAGAACCCGCTTCTTCTCTATTGGATTCAGCAGCTTGACAGGTGGATATGGCGACGACGCACCAGGCTGGTACGTAATAGTGATATTATCCCGGTCAATAGTATGAGGAAGAGCCGAATGAGGAGTTAGATATAGCTTCCGCAACGTTGACAGCGACACAGGATCTTCTAAAGTCTCGTGCGACGACTGCTCAGTGAAGGAGGAATAGCGGTGCTTTAACGACGCTCGCACGCTGTCGACCATCGTTCACTCTGTGGAGACAAGTACAATGTGGTGACTTCGTTGGGGGGCGGGGAGACTAAAAATATGATTCAGGAATGATACGTCGGGCTGGATCCAGGGGGGATTGCGCTGCGCCTATCTGCGCTGCTCCATTTTGTGCGGCTCAATCGTTCGTACGTGATCAGAACGCCAGTCGTTTCCGTTTACGGTAAAGAGTACAATACGTACTGGTTAGCTTGTCCAATTGCAAAGCTTAAACTGGGGCCCGCGGGATTTCAGAGACAAATCTGCTCGATGGTATTATTATTAGACTCCCTCAAATAACAATCCTCAGTCACACGCTAGTGCCACGCTTTGGTCTAGGAGCATATGCCATCCTGAACCGCCCGCCTAGCATTAAATATTACTGCTGAAAGCACCATTCACAAGTAACGCTCTATATAGATTCTATATATGACAACTGTCTTTCTGAAACACACAGAAAAAAACAAGCCTAACATGTGACTAGTATATGCTGTACACGAAGTGATAGAAAGAGCACACAAAAATGAACTCTTAACGCAAGATGGTACGGTCCTCCACATATCTATCTACTGGTCAACTGCGCTAAGGTGCGACTTGACATACCGACCCGATGGATCCTCAGCACAACCCCAGTCGGCCTTTGGAATCCATCTCATGACGGTATCAGCGCAAGTCTTGGACGAAAAGTGCTCGTCAAACATGCATCTGTACCAGTAAGCCTCCTTAGTAGTAGGAACGTCGTCGCCCCATTCTGGCTTGGGTTTCGCAAAGTCCTCGTCGGAGACGAACTTTTCAGCAGTGTCCTTGAGACAATCGATCCATGAGTATCCGACGCCATCAGAGAACTGCTCCTTCTGGCGCCACAGAATTTCATCAGGAAGGTAAGGCTTGGTGTCTTCACCGGTGGTGTCGAACGCCTTTCGGAGAATGTACTTCTCGATTCTGTCTTTGGTAATCATCTTCTCCGCTGGGTCGATGTTCATGACAAGCTCAAGGAACGACTTGTCAAGAAAAGGGACACGAGCCTCAAGACCCCATGCGCAGGTAGACTTATTGGCCCGCAAGCAGTCGGCCAAGTGCAAGTTCTTCACTCGCAGCACGGTTTCCTTGTGGAAGTCATCCCTGGAAGGCGCAGCGCCGAAGTACAGGTAGCCTCCGAAAATCTCGTCAGAACCTTCACCAGACAATACCATTTTCACACCCTGAGCCTTAATCTTCCTACTCAATAGGTACATTGGAGTCGAGGCACGGATGGTGGTGACGTCGAAGGTCTCGAGGTGGTAAATGACATCGGAAAGAGCGTCGAGACCCTCTTGAAGAGTGAAGGTGTGCTCGTGGTGGACCGTGCCGATGAACTTTGCGACCTTCCGGGCAGCAACAAGGTCAGGAGCACCGGGAAGACCGACAGCGTATGAGTGAAGCCGCGGCCATGAGGCAGCACCAGAAAGGTTGCCCTTCTCATCGACACCAGTTAAGGACTCTCCGTTAAGGTCCATGCTCTGGGCCTTGAGGGTTTCTCGAGCAGCAATTGAAGCAATTAAAGAAGAGTCAAGACCACCAGAGAGCAGTACACCGTAAGGAACCTCGGCCATAAGACGTTTCCGGACAGCGGCTTCTAATGTTGTTCGGATGGCCATGTAGTCCAGAGGTGAGCTTGGAATTCGGTTTTCATCCCACCAGCTCGGTTTAAAATACCGAGTGATCTTGTCTGAAGTGGAGTCATATACGTGCCCTGGAGGGAAGGTCATGATATCGTCACACACTTCACTGAGAGACTTCATCTCTGAAGCAAAGAATACGGCGCCGGGGCAAGTAGAGGCACGCCCCATATATAGAGAAGTAATGCCAATTGGGTCCCTAGCAGCGATCATACGGTCCTTGACGGCGTCATACAGGACGAAAGCGAACATACCGTCCAAGTGGTTGGGACAATCGATGTCGTACTTTTGGTACTACAGTACAATTAATATCGAATATATTATGCATTTGCTCATGAAGTGAATCTCACAAGAGGAATGATAACCTCGCAGTCTGACTGAGTCTTGAACTTGTATGAACTGCCGAGCTGATGTCGGATGACGACGTGATTGTAGATCTCACCGTTAACACCGAGAGCAAGAGTGTCATCTTCATTGGTCAATGGCTGAGCACCGGACTCTGGTTTATGAACAATTAGCACTTCCGCGACCAGTCGTATCGCCGCACATCACTGAAGTTACGTACCAAGACCAACAATGGCTAATCGCTCATGAGCAATGACTAATTACCAGTGAGCACTGCTATTCAGTCGCCAGCGTATATCCACATCCACTGATAACTTACTAGTCTTGTTCTTAACGAAGTTCCCACCTGCGCAGATATACACGTCAGTGCCATAATACAAAACCTCGGACACAACCACTATTGCGCAGCGTTCAGACGAAACTCAAAGCAAACAAATGGACATACTCCAATCGGGTCCACGGTGACGAATTCTACAAAAAAATGTCAGCTCGACTGGAAATTTGAAATAACTGGCAAGAGCAGAATGACTAACAATTTAGCCAGCTGCAGAGCTTTCGGCTTAAAACTAATTACGTCGGGGTGATGGTGACAAGCAAAAATTCCGCACATTCTGTAAATTATAGCAACCAGTCTCTAATAACAACGGTCGTAGAGAAAGTGTGACCCGGTGAGTCTATATACCGGACAAGAAGAAGTGGTGTGGTCTCGCTACCTAAATCGATCGAAGGCGAAAAGATAAACCAGAAAAAGTTGCGGCGTTGAGTCACCGAGGATGCCCTAACCCTCCAGCTTGAGCCGCAAGCGCTTTCGGCGAGGGTAATTTTTTGTGCGGCCCACTCTGCCCGCTTTGTCAAAAACCAGACGCGTCGCGATTTGATACTTTGCCACTCGAGCATCAACATCCACTCCAACTCTACATGTCATCATTTCTGTGTTCGTCGCCGCCATTCGCACCGTCAAATTTGCGGATTTCGACGAATTCATCTCCATCTCCGCCTTCGTCTCCTATAAAGGGCCCGTCGCCACTATCCACGAGTTATGAACGACGAGCAACGCGTTTACGGCGCCCTTTCGCGAATGTACCAAATTCACTAAGTCCTAGCAACGTCGAAACCTCAGGAAGTAGCGACGGCTCGAGCCCACTGAAGTACGATCCGCTGAGGGCGAAAAGGAGAAGGGATCACAGTGCTGCGTTGGCGCGCCGACGGCAGGCTCTGTTTCACGCCGCGCGTGGGGGCGATGACGAGGTAGGCTTGATTAATTGGAAAAGCGAAGCAATAACATTACTGATTTTGGCGTGCGATAGATGGCGAGATTTGTATGGTTATCGGAGAAAAGACGCTGGGAACACGAACTGCAACGTGACGCGGACGAAATGGGGTTGGACATTGACGAGCTTCTCGCTCTCGAGGATGAGCAACTTTCTAATCAGGGGTTTGGCTCAGTAGATGGAATAATGAGCGGTCATAGTCACAATCAGGAGAAGGGTCTTCAATTTCAAAATATAACTGGGGCCGATGAGGAGATGCTGCGGGCAATGGAGATAGAAGAACAGAAAGAATTAGAAGAAGCGCAGATTTTGTACATGACACAGATGCAAAGTCAGGCCACTACGGAAGTGCCAGACATACCACAGGATATTGCGGAACTGCTATTGGCCGACTACGACGATGACATGGACGTTCACATGTCGTAGTAAGGTTCGGGTGGTAGGTAACAATATTGGAGCTTGCTTTCATGGACATGCGGTGGATGCGGCGTTAAAAGGTTGGAATATGTAAAATACGACTTGTCCAAGGGGATTTACACATTTAGCTGTAATAGAATTAATCGTACAATCATATCAACAATTCCGATGCGCACTAAACCATACTCCTCGATTCCCATTATTACGTCATGACATTTCAAGAACAGATTTCTACGTTACTGTAAATTGCAATTGTCCATTTCCGGCCCAAGTCCCCCTAATGAATTGTCAAGACCCATTGCACCAGGACCCAGTTCACCCATAATATCAGGCGGGGGTGAGCCGGACTCCTGCATCTTTTGCATCCGTTCGACAATGTATTTGCGATCTGCGTCGCTATGATCACTATACGAAGGATTCTCGAACCTCACAACGATCTCCCGGACCACAACGCGTTGTGTGTCATATCTGGCTGCGTCTTCAGGGCTTAAGGACGCCCTATTTTTTTGCAACCAGTCCGAGTATTTATCGTCCAGCTCCTTCATCGGTTCATATAGAATCTCCTTAGACGTGAGCTGCTCCATCATTCCTGCCAACATCTTCGACAGATCTTCATCTGACCCCAAGCCCTGATCTCCCCCGCCTGACGCCGCGCTCGACTGTTCCAATTGCCGCATCATGGCGGCCAAAAATTCATCCTCCTCACTTGTAGCTGTGATTTCCTTTTCCACTTGCTGACCGGATTCCTTCATCCGTTCCATTGTCCTCGCGATCGTCTCTTGCAACGTATCCGCTTTCTTACCCTGCGTCTGACCCTGTGGAACTGATGCAGCCCCGCTAGGAGCAGACGACGGCGTATCGGCACCGTCAAGTGTCGTAAAATCACTGATACCCTTCATCAGATCCTCAAACTGTTTCCGACTTTCCGGGTTCTTCTCCAGATCAGACAGGATCTGCTCGATCCCCATCTCCAGCTGCTTCGCAAACTCATCCTCGGCAGATTCACGCGCGGTCTGTGACTGGTCGAATGACGCCTCCGCCGTCGCGCTCGTGCTTTCGACTGTGGATTTTGCTGCGGTCGCGGGAGATGGTTCGGGTGATTTCAGCGTGAATTCATCAAGAAGTTCTAGTTTTTGCGTCAGCGTCTGTCTGACAATGCTTGCCTTCCATGTGAATACTTACCATCAAGGTCGTCGAGATCATCTTCTTCTTCGTCGATCTTTATTTCCTTTGGCGGGTTCACTGACGCCATTTAAATTATAGATACGGCTGAGGTGGTCGATTGGAAAGATGCGGGGTCAACCTGACCCCGGCAAAGTATGAAGTCCGAGATATACGAAACAGTAAGCACCAAGTAGCAAATACACCTTCTTCTGAATAAAGTCGATACAGTGGCTATTATTTTGTTGTCCGCTGTATCCACGGTTAAATGTGTGTCGAATTTGGTCTCCTCAGCTTATTATGCCGAGTTTGTATGATCCCATTCAATTGTAATTCTAATAGTACAATACCCATCACATCGTTGTCAGCGTTTCCATAAGCGTCATAGCTGTGTGGCAAATATGCGTGTGTCGAACGCTACTATGCGAAACAAATGGAGACATCGTCGACACAAATATATGGGCAATTGACTTTGTTAAAGCTCTCCCCGCCATTGGATTCGATTCGATTTGAGCTCACACGGGTAGTCACAGAGCAGTTGTTTTGTATATTGGTTTCAAATACCGAATGTCGTCTTTGTGTTTAAATCGGCTGCAGGAGGAGAGGTGAGTTGAAGTTTAAGATATATGCATCATGTCTTGTGCGCTCTCTGCGATCGACAAAGTACAAATTGCAGCGCTACTATATCTTCGAGTACACCAAATAACACTATAATTGCGACAGGAAGCAGTGGCGAAAAGATCATCCATTCGGCTTCTATGCGAAGCCCAACAAAAGCGCAGACGGCGGTCTTGACTTAATGAACTGGTCAGTCGGTATCCCGGGCAAGCCTAACACGATCTGGGCTGGCGGCCTGTACAAGCTTACAATCCAGTTCCCCGAGGAGTACCCGACAAAGCCGCCAAAGTGCAAGTTTGCCCCAAATTTCTGGCATCCGAACGTATACCCGTCGGGAACGGTGTGCTTGTCGATCTTGAATGAGGACGAGGGGTGGAAGCCGGCGATTACAATCAAGCAGATTTTACTCGGAATTCAGAACTTACTTGATGATCCTAACCCCGAGTCGCCTGCTCAGGCAGACGCGTTTAATGCATTTAAGTAGGTTGAATTGCATTTGTGCAGTACAAGTTGGAGACAACAAAGTGCTAATTCCGCTACCTAGGAAGGATAAGGCACTATATGAACGGAAGGTTCGACTTCAGGCCAAGGAGTACGCGGTTTCGTGATCGGAGTTTGTAGAGAATGAATACTTTTATTTTATGAAATTTTGACATACGCGAGCATTTGATTTGTTTAGGTCGTTTCTTATGGCAACACTTGGTATATCTTTCTTCGCGATTCATCGTTACCTGTTTGATGTATTTTAGATCACAATACTTGTAGATTAGAATGCTTTGTTGCTATTAATTACTATTTTGAATGATAATTACAGTATCAGAGGTA
The DNA here is from genome assembly GCA_030568275.1 of Lipomyces orientalis. Taxonomy (NCBI): domain Eukaryota; kingdom Fungi; phylum Ascomycota; class Lipomycetes; order Lipomycetales; family Lipomycetaceae; genus Lipomyces; species Lipomyces orientalis. The sequence goes on from JAJLTP010000003.1 coordinate 172,672, forward strand.
TGCCGTTGCAACCTGTGAGGCACAGACGAACTCCCCGTATCCTAACGCCAGCCGTAAAATATCAGGCAATTAGCAACCTACCACGATACTTAAACCAAAATGCTAAGTATGCTACTATGTACTGGAGTTCCGCTAATCCTTGTTAGAATAATGACGAAGCTTTGAGTTAGATTTTACTAAATTAATGCCAAGCGAACAAACGAGATATTGATAGCAAACCCTTCTTGCGAATGAATCGAAAGACCTACTGGACACCAGTAGCGCCGACCAGGAGATAGCTACCTACACTGCCTCTTGCTGGGCAAAACAAAAGGTAAAGCAATTATGATACCAAACCAAATTGACGTAACTATACACTATACTACTTGATCAAAGCTAGCTTAAGTAAATATTTTCACATCAAATTTGAACACTAAAATCATTTCAACCGCTTACAACTAATACTTTACCGCTTGCTCCGGTACTCACCTTTCTTAGACGAGCGGTAAATTAAAGTGGTATTCGCTACGCGTAAATCATGCGAATCTGCTCAGATTAACACAACACATAACACACACAAGAAATTATCAAACTTTTAGTATCCAACAATTACCATTCCAAATCATACAACATCTTATAGCCCTGGCGGTGGTGGAACAGCACCGTATTGTCCTGGCAATTTATTGTCTTGTGAAGACGATGACGGCGGAGCTTGCTGCTGATTGACCCCGTCCAATCCCGGAACTGGCATTGATGCGACCTGTCCAACTCCTGCAGAAGCATCACCGCCATTTGCTGCTTGCTGTTGTTGCATCTGTGCATAGTACTGCGCATAATATTGTTGATAATACTGAACATAAGCTTCATATCCGCCGTAGGCTGCGTAGGGGTCTTGGCCAGAAGCAACGGCAGCGTAATAAGCAGTATAATCTGGCTGGGCATTGGCACCTTGCGGCGATGCACCAGTAGGCGACCCAGCAGTACCATCATTAGGAGGCGGGGACTGCTGTTGTCCACGATAATCTCGGTTTTGGTAATTACCTCGTCCATCCTGACTAAAACGATAACCGCGGCCACCATCACGGCTATTGTTATTATACCGCTGTTGCTGGGGTCTCGGGTTCGCTTTGAAGGCGTTGTAGCTATCAGTCACAGTTTTCACTAAATCCTTTGACAACTCAACTGCACGCGCCAAGTCATTAGGATCTTGACCACTACAGTGGTCATTATGTGTCAGAATTCAAATACAATGATAACCAGTCAATGGTCAGCGAATAAAGTATCATATACGTACAGAATATGAAGAAACGTAGGCTCGTCGCTTTCTCTACCCGTCGCTTGCTCGATAAATTGGGATCCTCGACCCTTGATCTGGACCCTGCAACCAGTCTCAGTCTGGATATGTTTCACGTTGGCACCCATTGGGCCCACAATCTGGCCACGGACATTGAAACCAGGCAGGTAGTCGAGTCCGATGAGGACACGGTCTTCCATCCATCGCCGCTGTCAAATGTATTAGTACGCGAGCAAGAATATTAACTGCCAGACGATGCTCACTCTATATTCGCCACGCTGAAATGGTGGCCTTGAATCTCCCTGGTGCTGTGGCCCAGCAGGAGCACCACCGAAACCTTGAGCAACTTCAGCAGACGGGGGTCCTTGAGGAGTGTCTTCACGCCGCTGGAAACCACCTGCAGCGGGCGGGGTTGACTTCTCCTTATCCTGAGCCATGAGATTTTCTACTATAGTAACAGCCTTTTCGAGTCCCTCTTTTGTCAAACTCGTGATATGGAGGTATAGTGGTGGCTCTTTCTCAGTAGCTTGGGATTTATCGGGATAGTATCTTCCTCGTGTCGTAACATCCGCACCTGTCTCAGTCTTAATCATAGACTGCGTCTGGCCTTTCGTCAAGGTGTATCTGTTCATTAGATGATTGATCTCAATGTCGCGAATGAAATCGCCATCCTCAACAACTGTCTCTGTAGTACCACGCGGAGCGGAATTCGGGAGATTCCCTGCCGAAGATGGCGGTTCGCCACTGGAAGACGCAGCAGGAATACCTCCGCCGCCTCCTAACTTGGCCTGGATCTGTGCATTAATGCGTTCGGCGGCAGCGGCTAAATTCGTATTAATCGACAGTCTGTCATTCAATGTCTCTGACAAACTTACCAGCAGCAGCAATAGCATCACGCTTTCTGGAGGCAACTTTGTCTTCGTGATACGGATTAAACGGATCATTCTCTGCACTCTGCTCACGCCTGTTCCGATGTCCGCCTGGAGACACCGACCGGTCTCTGTCGCGTCTGCTCTCTCGGTCTCTGTCCCTCTCTCGATCCCGTTCTTTGTCACGTGGAGAACGGTCACGATGATGGTGGTGACGACTGCGGTGTCGGTCAGAAGGCGACCTGTCGCGGTATCTGCGGTCGTCGGAGTCCATAATGTCGTGCACTGTTGGACGCGATGCTACAAGATAACCTGAAGAGATTTTTCCATGCGTTGTCCACCACAGGAGTGGCCCACCGCGATCAAAAGCCCACGCCGACAGGGCAGAGGGCACGTCGTCAAGATCACGGCGATGCGTGCCACTCTTCTTAGAGGTTAGGGTATAGATATGTGCCCGTACAGCCGACCGCACTCCCGCAGATTGGCGCTCTTAAGAGCGGAGACAATAGGTTGCTGGGCTGCTTTGAGAAATTTTCACCCGCAATTTAGCTAATTGGCGAAGAGCAGTGGTTCATGTTGGTCGTGCAGCAGGCTACATGCTGCTCCTGGTCGGCAATAACCCAAAGCCAGAGCATTAGCGCAGTTGGGGCGCAAGTAGCCACAAATAGGCTGTTGCGAATTGCCGACGTCCGAGAAGTCCCTGCGTGGGCCGCCAATTGGTTGCCGAAGCTTTGTTTGTGACTATTACGTAATATTCCGCAGTGAGGTATGCAATGGCACGCAAGCCGCCTCACTTGAGCTTTAAGTAGGGCGAGCCGCGGTTAGGGGACGCAAAGTAGGCAATATAGGCGCAAAATCCGCACGAGCCTTGCTCGCCTCCCGATCCTGTGCGCAATCCAGCTACGTGTGTCCCCCAGGATTGCATCTGTTCCTCCTCCTTTCTTCCGCCTCTTCGACTACTCTTCCGCGTCTGCACATCCGTATCCCACTCTCTACCTGCGTCAATTGCTCATCTTTATCAATTGTCCTCCTTAGCTGCAAAAATGTCTGTCGCTGCCTACTCCGACATTGCCAAGAAGCCCAACGATCTCCTTACTCGGGACTTCTTCCACCTCTCTCCCGCGTCTCTCGACGTCAAGACCAAGGCCGACAATGGTGTTGTAAGTTCTTTCATATACCGCGGCCGAAGTTCACGAAGTATTTGAGTGTCGTAGATGGCAATTGAGTTGATGGATCTGGTCACTTTCTACTGGCGCCGACGCACTTTGTTGTCGTGGCAGGTTCATGCCTTATGATTAGTCGATTTCGCGAGGTTTCGCGTCACTTGCTAGTTGCTAGCTGGTCGGTCCTTCTTGATCTCATGCCAGACTGACTCATTACCGCTTCGATGCACTATCCATTGTTGGACTGTGATTCGCTTGTGTTTATTCGGCTGCCTATTTATTGTGTAAGAATGCCAAAGACTGACACTGTGTCCACAGACCTTCACTGCCCGTGGAAAGTCCTCACCTAAGGATGGCTCGATCTCTGGTGCTCTCGAGGCTAAGTACAGCGACAAGTCTGGCATTGCACTCACCCAGTCCTGGTCGACCTCGAATGCCATCGACACTAAGTTCGAGCTGCCTCCCTTGATCCCCAACCTCACTTCCAACGTTGCGACGAATTTCATTCCCTCATCCGGAAGCACCAACGCCAAGCTCTCGCTCACCTACAAGCAGCCTCTCTTCCAGTCGAACGCTGTCGTCGACCTCTTGAAGGGACCCACGTTCACCACTAACTTTAGCTTCGGCAAGGCTGGTGTGATCGCCGGTGGTGAGGTCTCCTACGATGTTCCCGGCGGCCGTGTCACCAACTACGCCGCTGGTCTCGGCTACGGTGCTGGAAATTTCGCTGTTGCTTTGACTGCCGTCAACAAGCTTTCCATCATCTCCGCCGCGTACTACACCCAGGCCACTCCTGTTGTCGAGGTCGGTGCCAAGGCTACTCTCGACACCAAGTCCACTTCCCAGGTGAATGTCGAGCTCGGTGCGAAGTACACTATCGATGCCACCACTTCCGCTAAGGTTAAGATCTCCAACACCGGCCTCGTCTCGCTCGGCTACTTGCAGACCATCCACCCTGGCGTCAAGCTCGGCTTGGGTGCTGCCGTCGATACCCAGAGACTTGCTGAGCCTGCTCACAAGCTCGGGTTCTCTTTCTCCTTCGAGGCTTGAGTTGATGCATCAGTGGAAGCGCTACTTTGGTTTAGAAGATATATAGAAACGAGGGATTAAGATATGCTAATGGAGGATGTTTTGCAGCAAGTTAGAGAAGTCAATGAAAACAAAAGGATATAATGAGGCACCGGAATTGAGTAAAACAACGAATTGAGATGGTCTTGTTTGCGTTTTTGGATGGTTTTTTTCTCGATATAGAGTTGCACAAGATTATGTTGTGGTTCCGGTGTGTATATTATAATCATAACTATGATAGCAATAACAATGAGAGACCATTTTCTGCTCTTTACTGGCTGTTCGTCCCCGCCCAGTAAGACTTCTAAGGAGGTGTTTGGACCCACCCGGAATCTAAGATCGACGGAAGAGGTTTGCTGGTTAAAATTGCAGACGTCGCCATGTGGGCCAGTGAGAGAACCTCGCGGCCACACGAGCTATGTGCCTTGCCAGTTCGAGGAATGCAAACTCAGTACACAAGAGTCTACCAAGGGCTCGGAGAGACGGGGACAACTCGGAGCAGGACGAAGGGTGAATATCCTTCATTAATTGTGCCAGGATGGGGAGAGAATGAGCTCAGCTCAGACATTCGTAGAATTTGTAGGCGATTGCTACGAACCCGGGCCGACCGGAACAACAAGTTGGATAAACTGCGTGGAGACGTAGAGACAACAGGTCGGGATTTATTTTAACTATATAAAGGAAAGGGCCATATGGCCTGATAGACAAACGAAAACCTTGCGCTATCGGCGTTGCGAAGGGAAATCATTTGTCGTATGCTCGCTGAACCTCGTGAAGCGAAGTTGACATATACTCGATGTATAATGGCTCCCTTCGCCGTAATGTCAATGATGAATTGATGATGTTATTATTATGTGAATTCCGCTAACTAGTAGTAATAACGAACACCAAATCGGCCCGGTGTTCGTTCGAAGATATTTCAGACCACTTCGGCGCGGTGTGTTCACTGTAGTGAACCGATGTTGAATATGTGCATGTGCTTGCGATGTCCCGCTTAACACTCGACTCATCCCTGATGCTCTATTTTCGCAGGCAAACAAAAACTACGCCTGACAACGAGAGGGATCTACTTGTACAAGTGACGCTCATTAGAGTGCCTGACGAACGCCGCTTTGTTATGTATTTAGTGGCAGGACAATGGTGACTCAACAGACAATAGCACATAACATACGTGTAAAACCAAATACGCCAATCAATACGTGATGCTGAAAACACCGTTCCCAGTACCTCCTGTTAATCCCTTAAATCTCACAATAATAATATAACCATATGAACAAAGATATAGAACACGACGCGCGGCAGCCAATAGACACGCATGCAACAGCTGTCATTCCCTTCTAGTACGTCTACCCACCACTCTTCAATTATGCACTGTTTGTCCATATCCTGATTGTGTTGTCATCACTGGCCGATGCGAACATGTACTTATTCTTCGGATTCCACGCGACTGAGTTCACGCCCTTCGTATGTCCAGAGAGCACCTCAATCAACGACGCGTCTTCTTTCTTCCACACGTAAATACTCGCGTCCTCACTGCCAGACACGATGAAATTGTCCGCCATACCACCGAAACACGATCGAATAATGAACTCGCTCTGCTGCTGGCCCACGCATTTTCGAACAAGCTGAATCTTGTCTATGTCCCACAAATGAACTTCCTTCGCCGAGATATTGACAAGCGCGTACTTGGAGTCCTTAGATATCGAGACCGACGTCATCTTAGCCTGCAGCTGGATCTCCGCGGTTAACTTATAGTCCGAGCAATTGTATATGCGGATCTTGTCGTCCTGACAGACCGCGACGATCTTCTTGCTGTCCGGCGTCAGCGCGAGGTCAAATACGCGGAAGTCAGTCCACTGATGGATTGTGGTGCCGTGAATTGACCACAGCGTTATGGGCTTCTCGATGTCTAAGCACCCGGTGAGGAACTCATCCCCGGAAGGCATCCATGCACACGACGTCACAGGCTGCCCGAACGGGACGGTAAGCAAACAGACACATTCCTAAGTTACTATTAGCGACAGCACGTACTAATAAATCAGGTCTTTTCGTACTTGAACATCCCACAGCTTGACAGTATGATCCAATCCACAAGTAATTAGCGTCGTGTCATCGGGCGACCACGCTAACGACGTCACAGCGTCGGTGTGGCCATGGAAAACTCTGATGCTCTTGAACGTGGCGACGTCCCAAATAATAACAGACAAATCTTTCGACGCAGACGCTAGCTTGGTGCCGTCGTTCGAGAACGCAACGAACCAAACCTCGCCTGTATGATCACTGAGAACATGTGATGTTATCGACGGGAATTGATTCCTGTCGCAAACATGATCGGTGTACAACGAAACCGCGCCATCAAAATTGTGATAAGTACACTTGAGAACCTCGTAATCCCGCGCTTGTTCCAGCAGTGTTGCCAGTCGGTGCTCCGGAATCATAACAGCCGGAGATATATACTTCTGGAGCTCCCGTAATAACTCGTTCCTCGAATCACCTTCAACACCTGACCACCCTGCTTGAGCGCGCAAGTCCTCAGAAGACGCACACATCATAAGCGACGAGAGGCAATGCAGTTGCCGAGTGTCGTAGTCAAGCACTGATAATTCGCCCCGCAGTACGCCCAAGGCGGAGACCAGGTCTCGCTGTTCGAGTAATTCGAGGAATTTCTGTTGTCGAATCAAGAACTTGAGTGTCACCACGTCAGTGCCAGCTTTGAGCTCCAACTCCGTCAGCAACCGTTCGGATTCAGCCCACCGGCCGTTTACCACCGATGTACGGAACGCAGCGACATCTTGGCTCTCGATAGAACACATTGACTCTGCCTCAAGCGCAGCGGCTGCTGTCGGGTATCCCATCTCGTGCAGCGCCTGGATAATGAGTCTGGTGGCTTCAAGCTTGCTAGAGCCGAAGTAATCTGAATCGCAGGCTGGATCACTAGACGAGGCACCGTTCGCCGTGCCGTTCTTCAATATCGACGGGTGGCCATTGCTGTTCCCGTTCTCTTGAACGACGTGCTCTAGACGCATGGGCATGGTGGCCGGTATTCGGTTCGTGGGCGCGGAGGCTGATTCGGTGGTGACGATGGCACGCACGGGTTCGGTTCGGAGTCGCTTGTGCCGGTGCAGGCGGGATCGATCGTCGTCTGTGAAGTCGGGATTCTCGATGGGTGAATAAACGCCGTCGGCGGACTCAGAATCGAACTCGACAGGCAGTGCAGATTCTCGTTCTTCGGCGTGCAGATCGGGCGAGAGCGGGCGGCGGTGAGAGCTAGCCACGGCGGAAGTTGTAGGGGACGCGGCGGAGTAGGAGAAAGCGATTGTTGGCTGCACTAAATTTCTGGCACAGCAATATGTAAAATAACACGCACAGTACGTCTTTCGGATACTAGTCGAGTGGTACTTATTGACTCGATCGACGCAAGTAAACGAGCTGCTGCGAACTTGGGGATGAGGCGAACGGGAATCTAGTATCGACCACAACGGATCTAAGCAGATCGCTACAAGACCCTCGACACTGACGGATGGTTTTCTATGATCCTTGCGAGCGATTTCGGCCCTGAAGGAAGAGTCACACCGGTTCAAAATAAAAACTTCTGCTGTCCCCACATTCGCTTCTGTTTCTACGTGCTCCTCCGGCCACCGCGCTGTTGCTACTAGCCGTCTGCGAAGAATGGCCTCTGTCGCAAGATCACGTACTCCCGCTCTTCTGGGCCGGGGTGCCCGCTTATTTCACTGCTCGCCTGTCGCGGCAAACTCAGCGTCCTCGACTTCGGCGCTTGCTTACAAGGCCCTCCATCGTCGGGCCCGCTTCCCGTCCCAGCCCAAGATTGAGACGCCGAGCTGGTCCGCGTCGACGGCCGTGTCATCGATTCTGTACGAGATGCCGCCGGCAAACCCCCAGCCATCAAAGTCTCATGTCCTAAACTGCCTTGTCCAGAACGAGCCGGGCGTTCTGTCTCGCGTTGCCGGCATTCTCGCCGCCCGTGGATTCAACATCGACTCGCTTGTCGTCTGCAACACCGAGGTCGCCGATCTGTCGCGCATGACTATCGTTCTCCAGGGCCAGGATGGTGTCATTGAGCAAGCCAGACGCCAGCTTGAAGATCTCGTCCCAGTCTGGGCCGTGCTCGACTACACCAATTCTCCCACCATTCAGCGCGAGCTTCTTCTCTGCAAAGTCTCCTTGCTCGGTCCAGAATACTTTGAGGAACTCCTCGCGCACCACGAGCACGGGATCTCCGAAGCATTTGGCGAGGAAAGTATTGGTGTCATCGAGGAGGAGGAGTCTTTCGCGTCGTACCACCCGTCGCAGTTGGCTCCCAGCGAAGCTCTGCGCCACAAGCATGAACACCTAGACGCCATAACCAAACTCGCTCAACACTTTGGCGGAAAAGTTGTCGATATTTCAATGAATAACTGCGTTGTCGAACTGTCTGCCAAGCCCGATCGTATCACCGCTTTTATCCTGTTGTTGCAGCCGTTTGGTATTTTGGAGTTGGCGCGAAGCGGTGAGTAGTTCTACATAGGTTTTGCCCGGGGCCGTAGCTGACTTCTTTTAGGTATGATGGCCCTCACGCGATCGCCACTCGAGAGCTCCTCAAAAGAAAGCAAGACTGCTGAAGACGTCGTCGATGTTTCTCAATTGCCTCCCGGTTGAGGTGTTCATATTATCACAAAAGCTATAAATAAATTCAAAATACTCTATACAAGTGTCACGATAATGAAGGTTATATGGTTCAGTATTATTTAGAGCGTTACGAAATGTTTGGTATTTTGTATATTGGCGAGCCACGGAATAAAAGTATTTTTTTTTGCACTCATATAATATTCAGGACTAAATTCTGTTCTCTCGCACTTGTACTCGGGAACGAGTAGTTGTATCGTTAACGTTTCGGACTATATACTGTGTAATCTAACGCCGACCTACTTAACTCTTTCCAGTCACAACCGCCGTCGCTGATTAAACCACGACGAAGAGAAGACCGACGAAGATCAAATTTCCTTTTTCTTCTGTACAAATTCCCCCACATAATGATTCAACTATACACATGGTTAAAGTAATAAACAAAATTAGCACACCTAAATACAAATTACCCAATTGAAGTAGAAAGTGAAAACCCTGATAGAAAAGGTTCACTTTAGAAATCATCACCGCGGGACACCACTTCTTTGACCGTCGGACGAAGTACTACCCGAGATTAACAATCGGATCCAGATGATTGCAAGAAATTAGATACTTACGGATAGTGTGTTCATACTGAGCGGTCTTGGAACCCTTGACGTCACTGCAGAAGATCGTTAGCGACTTCGATTGTTCACCATTCCGGAAAAGTACGTACAGCAGTGGGGGATAGTCCTGGACTACACCAGACATGACAAGATTGTTCAACGCCAAAAGGTACTTCTCTTCGCCAAGCCGATCGAGATATCGTCGACAGAATGGAAGTGTGCCAAAGTGCTTCTCGATGGTGTGCAGCAAACTTTTGGCCTTATTCAGCCTGAGAGGGATGTGGCCAGCATCGACACGTTTTCCATAGTGCGAACACTCTCCATCGGAGTGCACAAAGCCCCGGCCGGTGCTACCGAATGTTTCGATCGCAAAGGTCTCACCTTCCTCCATCTTCGTCTGGTCGCCGCCCTTCACAATAGGCACGCTCTTACCGCCGTGAATTTCATACGGATTAATATTGTGCCCATTCAAATTTCTAATAGGCTTAACTTGCATGGTCTTGCCGCCAATCTCGACCTCGTAACTCTCCATAACCTCCTGAATGGCGGCACCAATATCACACAATCGAACATCAATTCCAGCTTCTTTGACACCGGTATTTGTCGCATCCTTAACCGCCGCAAGCAAGTTGTCATACTGTGGGTCAAACGCCATAGTGAATGCTGAGTCAACAATCCGCCCGTTAACGTGCACGCCTATGTCGACCTTCATAACGTCCTCATATTGCAAAACCGTCTTATCGCCAGCGTTAGGTGTGTAATGTGCCGCGCAGTGATTCAGACTCAAGCCGGTAGGAAATCCCATACCAGCATCCATGCCGTCTCCTTCGGCTAAGTTTCTGACGGCATTCTCGATATTGTCGGCTATCTCGATTATGGCCATTCCCGGCTTAATCATCTCCCTGGCGTATTTTCGAACTTGTCGGTGAACCTCGGCGGCCTTCCGCAAGTCGTTATGAGCTTCATAATTCATTCTGTCAAGATATCGCTTCTCCTCGTTTGTCGTTCTGTACTTATTGTCGTCGCGGTACTCCATCGTCTCGCCTTCAGGATATATGCCACTTTGGTAAAACTTAGAGATGCCGACAGTGGGAGGACAAGTCTGTTTGACAGCACCACCATTAGCTCCATTGGCAGATTTCGATTTTTTCTTTGGTTTCTTCTTTTTCTTCTTTGGCGCAGTGGCACCTGATGCATCCGGAGTCGCGCCCTGTGCTTCGTCGTCAGAGGCATCCTCATCTGGTGGTGCGCCATTTTCTACCGGAGTAGCAAGTTCAAGAGGCACCGAAGTGGGTACGGAAGCGGGAGCTGCGTCGTCAGAAACTAGAATACGTAGGTAGTCAGTCACTGCAATCGGATATAGCTGACAAAACCGGAACTTACGGGCGAGGGCTGCAATACCCGCCTGCAGGTCGCCGGTAGTCGCCATTGTCGGCAATACTTCACACTCAGCAGTGGTCCAGACGGTACGAACACAGGGAGGTGGATACTGGTGTCGTCCTATCGAGGAGTTGCGAAACAGAAAGTCCGAATGAGGGGAGGGGTGAGTAAATTTTGCAAAATTAGTGGGTGGTGGGGTGAAATTGGGAGCTTACAAAGTTTTCCAATCTGGACGTTCGGGCCCCATCTTTGCGTCATCTCATGCCTTGCGATTCCGCATCGCCCCCACCACAAGATCAACATTGTATCGGCTTCCTGGCTGTCTGCAGCCGTCAGGTTTGTGTTGCAATTGCATTGACTGTAGACGCTCTTCCAATATCGACACTCACCGACACGGTTGAGAGTCGACAATGCCTTTCGCATGTCCGCCGCTTATGGCGCGTGCCACTCACTACGAGGCTCTGAATCTACATTCTACAGCAACTGCTGTGGAAATCAAGGCCAGGTTCTACGCACTCTCAAAGAAATATCACCCTGATCGACTGGTTTCCCGTCCAGACTCTGAGCGCCATCATGCGCGACAGAGATTCCAAGCTGTGTCCGATGCGTACACCATACTCGGCAATCCTGAGAGCCGTAAAAATTACGATCTCACGATGAGGAATAACGCCGGAGACAGTACTCCGTATCCAGGCTCACGTGAAGCAGACAATGCCTACTACCGAACACCCGGTGAGCAGAGACAAAGGTATTCCGGTCTAAATCGAACGCGCATGCGAGCGAAATCCGGTGGCACAGAAGAAGAGTCCTACGGGGGTCTTGGGCGCAAAACACCGCGCGGTTCATATCCTACGAATCCGTACAACACTGGGTTGGGTGGTGGCTATGCAACCGGCTTGAATGACGATGTTCCACATTTTGTAAGTCTGGCAGCAGTTGAAGTGGTGTACAAGGCTAACTTTGGTGCAGGACTACGAAAAGCACATGAGACAGCAACTGGCTTACGAGTCATTCAGAAAGGCGCGGGACAGGCAAAAGGCTGCTACGAAGCAGGGTCCGATATATGCGTCTGTATTCTCTTCAATTAATTTAGATCCCGATGCATATCGTGCTCGCTCTGCGTCTTTTCAGGCTCACTCTCATACCCACACACATAGGCATTCTCAGCCGCATCCCGAGAATACAGCAGATTCGTCATCCTCACAGAAGTCCACGAATTATACTCAATCCCCACCATCATCAACAACAAATGGCCACCACACATTCAGGCCAACTACAGCCCGGTTTACGCAGGCGGCTCAGTCACAGAACCGAGCATCCTCTGCACCTCAAGCACACGCCGCGACACCGAAGTCCAGCGCGCAAAATACGAATATACCACCACGAGCACGCACACAGCCGCAACGACAGCCTCACACATACGCTAGATCAACACTGCCGTCTACGCCATCATCCGAATCTCAACTGCTCTGGTCTATTTCCACGGGCAAAGTTGTGGGTTTATTCAGTTTTATCTCCGCCTCCATGTATCTCACACTACTAGCATCTGGAGTGATGTGAAAGTATGATTTCTTTCCTTCTTGCATCTTGGACTAGCATCTGGGGTGATATGAGCGTATGATTTCTTTCCTTCTTGCATCTTGGGTTGGGAGTTTTGTTAGGTAGATAGCGGTAGTCATCCAATGTAAATTATAACTGTAGGTTAAAACAAAGAGAGCTCGATTAGCTCGATGCCCATCCCCTAACCCAAAGAGATGGTGCATATACACGGTCAAGGTTTAGAGAGTAGAGTTGGCCCGGCAACGCCAGTGACACCAAACACCAGGACCATCAGACGTATGTAATTCGGCAACGCGACAATAACCACAACACCGCGACGAATTTGCACAGTTGTTGCATAGCCGGAATCTGCCTCTAGTTTATTCCAAGATGAGTATGGAGTTTTCAGAATTAGTCGCGGCGCCCAGGGAATTAGGCAAATTGTGCCGCCCCACCGCCTCAGGAGACGGTAAATTCATCGCGACAGTGTCGAAAGCCCCTGGTCTACCAGCAAATGGGGCCCTTCCTCAGTTCAAGCTTGTTATCAGGTCATTACGGTCGCTGATGATAAAGAAGCAACTTCAGCTACCGCCCGGATTTATTCCCAAAATTGTCAAATGGTATCAGTCAGCTGCCATAGGATTGAGTATAGACGAGTCGTCTGAACAGCAACTTGATGATGAGGTTCATCGAATATTTGCAGCCAATGATGAAGGTGAAGTACGAATTTGGGACTTGGACGGTATGTCCGAAGGTGTGACCAACGGGATCGACGACTTGAAATCGGTCGTCGTGATTCGGCAGGTTAACTGGGGCTCCAATGTGTCCATCAGGAACGTTGAGTGGGGAAGGTCGCCGGATGAAATTTTAGTGTTCTCGGACTATCAGGTGGCACTTGCCGTGTGGTCATTGGTCGGAAAAGAGAGCGTTGAAATATACCATCCAAAATACTATACAGCAAAAGGCAATTTAGGCTTGTGATCTCACTACATGACCAGAATGCTAATTATTACAGGCTTCTCCTTTCAACCAGGTACCCGGCATCTGGCTGTATTAACTCGGCCTGTGTCAGAAGACATAATTTCGTTATATGGCGGTCCTGTGTCAGAACTGGAAACGCTATCAACATTTGGATTGTCAGATTTCTATGATGCGAAAGGATTCAAATGGTCACCAGATGGAAGGTGGATTGCTGCTTATGACACCATCACAAATTTTCAGGTAGGTATTTACACACCATCAGGTGGTTTATATAGAGTGTTCGCAATGCATGATATTGGCCTTGGCGTGCACAGTATTGAATGGTCGCCGGGGGGTAACTTATTGGCCGTTGCGTCTTACGACGGGGTAGTCCGATGTCTGAATACATTGACGTTTACGCCTGTAGGTTGAGTATGTGTCCTATCGGGTGTTGCAAAGCTAATCGAAAGCAGACTGTTATATTACGACATTCACATTCAATCAACACAAAGGAACGGATAGTTTTCGTCGAGCAGCCCGTCAAAGGGAAGGAGGGTCGTGCTAAATGTGAGTCGTTTCGGACGCAACTGCTTAGATACTTTCTGACATTTTCATCAGACCAGCGCGCCAAGAACTATCCCGTCTCTCCGCCCAAATTGCTTTCCAGTCTGACAGACGCGCCGCCAAAAACAGGATTCAGTATAGTTAAATTTAACAAGGATGGCACTCTTTTAGCAACTAGATTCGATCTTATACCAACAACTTTATGGATCTGGTCCTTGCGCACAATGACTCCGCTTGCGGTATTAGTCCATGTGAGAAAAATCAAATCAGTGGAATGGCATCCACAGAAGTCTCATCTATTATTGATAACTTGCGCGAATTCGCAATCAAAAGATGACGAGGCGTATGAGAACTACGATTTAGCTGATGTTGGCAATGACAACGATTGCTGTGTCTACGTCTGGAACGCGGAATGGAGGAATTCGTATGCTCTTAGTGTTCCTCGGGTTGGCTCGGCCTTTGCCAGTGTAACACATTCGACATGGATCCGCTTAGAACCCGACGTTGACGATAGTGGGGATGAGCAGACATTGGACGACGACTCGAAACTTGCTCTAAGGGCAAAACTTCTCCTTTGCGACCGCGGTTCGTTCACAGTAGGGTATCTTGACGATGAACAAGAGCCAGAGGATGATGATACAAAAGTCCAGCGACTTATCGACGGCGTGCAGCAGCAGGAGTGGGCAGAGTTTACAACGACATCGTATATCGAAGATACTTTCGCCATGGTAGATCAGAGACGAAGGGTAATCAAAGCCGTGTGACTGACTCTATAGCAACGGTTACATATTGCAGTTCTTGATTTCGTTACTCAGTCAGTATGCCATCTCCACGTCGTCACTATTCAACGACGATTATTTGGGAAGCGCCACGAAACTTTATGTGGACAATGGCCGGCACTGTCTACTCAGATTCTGTTCTGGCCGTCCAATAGCCTAGTACAGGCGACGATGTTCTAGTCCAGCAGAGATAACAGTCAATTTAGACATTATACATCAGGAAACTCAATGAATTGAATTATGAATACAAAGCGAAGACATCAAAACTATATGATTGAAATAAACCATACACAACAAGACAAAAATACTATTAAGTTATGTAAATATAATACCCCATCGTTTATTCCTAACTCTTTATTTCCTCCCAATGACTGAACCTATTTAAATTTTTACTCCGAAGCAGCCGCGAACTTCTCCTGAATCTCATTATACAGCTTACCGAACTCGCCGATTACCTCAGTCTCGCCTCGGGAAGGCTCCAAGAACTTTGAGGATGAGAGGTGATACTTAACATCGCCAGTAGCCTCTCTGAGCTTGTTCCAGTTAGAGCCAGAGGCAACAGCTTTCTGGGCCTCGTCGTGGTAAAGAACAAAACCCTTCATCATGGCAGCAGTCTTCCAGATAGGGCAATAAGCATCATAGGTGGAATAACCGTTCTGCTGTAAGAAATCGTCCTTGATCAAAGCAGCAACATCAAGCGTGATCTTATCGGAGTCAGACAAAGCAGACTTGCCAACCAACTGAACGACCTGTTCCAACTCCTCGGCATCAGAGATGATCTCCTTAATCTTATCACGGAGAGCAGGGAACTCTGGGTAGTTGCCCTCGTAGAACTTGTTGAGGACAGTGTTATACTTGGAGTACGAGAGGGAGGTGTTGACGGACGGGAAGTGCTTTCGCTGGGCGAGCTTCTTGTCCAATCCCCAGAACACCTGAGTGATACCAAGGGTAGCGGCTGTGACTGGGTCGGAGAAATCACCACCAGGGGGGGAGACAGCACCAACGACCGAGACGGAACCTTCACGCTTGGGGTTACCGAGAGTGACAACCTTGCCCGCACGCTCGTAGAAAGAGGCCAGCTTGGCACCCAGATAAGCAGGGAAACCCTGATCAGCAGGCATCTCACCGAGACGACCTGAAATCTCACGAAGAGCCTCAGCCCATCGCGAAGAAGAATCAGCCATCATAGCAACATTCTTACCCTGGTCACGGAAGTACTCGGACAAAGTGATACCAGTGTAGATAGAAGCTTCACGAGCAGCGACAGGCATATTAGAGGTGTTAGCAACAAGGGTAGTACGCTTCATGATAGGCTCCTTGCGGCCGTTGATATCAATAGACAACTCGGGGAAATCCATAAGTACTTCAGCCATCTCATTGCCACGCTCTCCACATCCGACGTAGATAATAATATCGGAGTTAGAGTACTTGGAGAGCGACTGGGAAATGACAGTCTTGCCACAGCCGAAAGCACCAGGAATGCAAGTGGTGCCGCCCTGGACGACAGGGAAAAGTGCGTCAAGGACACGCTGACCAGTCAAGAGAGGATAATCGGCGGAGAGTTTCTCAGACACAGGTCTGGGAACACGGACTGGCCACGAGTGGAACATTGAGTACTTGGAGACCTTTCCCTCGAATTCGACCTCAAGAACAGTGTCGTTCAAGGTGTAGTTACCAGCCTCAGAAATGTTGACAATGGTACCACGAGCGCGCGGAGGGAGAATGATTTTGTGGTCCGAAAGGAGAGAGTTTTCGTACACGGAACCGAAAATGTCACCGCCAGTAATGTGGTCGCCGACCTTCAAGTTGCCAGGAGTGAAAGAATAGGCAATTGATCGGTCAAGTGCAGGTGTGTCGATACCACGGGGAATGTAGATGGAACCACTGAGCTCTTGGATAGCCTTCAATGGACGCTGGATACCGTCATAAATATTCTCCATTAGACCAGGTCCCAACTCGACCGACAGTGGCTTTCCGGTACGCAAGACAGGGTCTCCGACAGTCACACCAGCTAAAGGTAAAGATTAATAACAGTCTAGTAAGAGGGAGTTATGTGTTCTTAACATACCAGTCTCCTCGTACACCTGGATAGTGGCCTTGTCGCCCTCAATTCGAATAACCTCACCGACCAAGTTCTCATGACCGACCTTGACCTAAATAATCAAAACATAGAATGAGTATTGTTGCAAAGCCGTGACCACTATAGGGTGCGGTACGTCAAGTCCGAAAAGAAGGCCTTGCGCAGTCTTAGACCAGAAAGACATACCAATTCGTACATAGCACAACCAATCATCTGCTCAGCAACGACGACCGGTCCGGACACTGAGAAAACGGCACCTACATTACCGACCTTGATCAGAAATGCCATGAAACGAGGACAAAAAAGATTAGCCTGTTACTTACCATATTCTCCTTCGGAATTGTCGAGGTCCTTCTTGAGCTGTCGCTTCGCGTTTTCAAGAGTACCTGCCTAGACAATGTCAGAAACCCCTTCCAAAAGGCTCTCTAGTGCAATTTCAATACCATTGTGTATGTGTGGTGGACTATCGGGGAGGAGGAAGGATGATGAGAATTAAATATCCTCAAGGCGGTGAGAGAGGCTTAGTCTTCCCTTGTCTCACTAACTGAAAGGGCATGGGTAAGGGCTCGTGGCTTTCGATGGACTGTACGCGTATCGGCTGTTCTCAGCCAATCGATTGCGACGTTTATGTACGATTGTGGCATATTCGCAGCAACCTCTCGATTATTCACAGTCTCTACTTATCTCTTCTTTGTCTGGTCGCTGCATCACAATCAGTCACGTGATATGTGATGCGGACTCACCAAGGCACTAAACCCTTGATGACACATTTGAGTCACCGGATACTGACTATATCATCCAGTTCTCCCTAAATAATGCGGCGACAATAAAATTGCAACTTCTTTCTAGTAGACCTGCGCTCTTTAGGTCAAATATGGGGCACTTTGTGACTCTTGCGACATGGTAAGTCGTTTAAGCATGGCTAGGTTGCAGTTTGTCGAGCTTTTGCTCCACAGACCAGTCTTCCCCACATTGTTACCCATTTGAGCGGATCTAACATTATTTGCCATGCAGCGCCCTTAATCAATGGGCACTGGATTTTGAGGGGAATCTTGAACGAATTGTTTCTTCTATTGTCCAAGCTAAAGCTCATGGTGCTTCTCTCCGAGTTGGTCCGGAACTAGAGATCACGTATGTTGAACGTGACCACGTCAATTCAAGCTTTGTCTGCAAATTCGCTAATCGTCCTGTAGCGGATATGGCTGTCTAGATCACTTTCTAGAAGGCGACACATATTTGCATTCCTGGGAAATGTACGCGAAATTGCTTCAGCATGAAGATTGCCAGGATATTCTACTCGATGTTGGCATGCCGGTGATCCACAAAAATGTCAGGTACAATTGTCGCATGATCTCGTACAACAATCGAATTCTTTTCATTCGCCCGAAGCTGTGGCTAGCCAATGATGGGAATTATCGCGAAATGAGATACTTCACCCCCTGGATGCGCCGCCGTCACGTTGAGAAGTACGCCCTTCCACGAATGATTACCGAGATCACTGGTCAGACTGAAGTCGACTTTGGAGATGCAGTGCTCTCTACTCAAGACTGTGTTTTAGGAGCAGAGACATGTGAAGAGTTATTTACTCCCGACGCGCCGCATATTGATATGTCGCTTGATGGAATTGAGATTTTTACGAATTCCTCCGGATCGCATCATCAGTTGCGAAAGTTGGATCTGCGGTTAAATCTAATTACCGAGGCAACAGCAAAATGTGGTGGCATCTACCTGTATGCCAATCAAAGAGGATGTGACGGTGACAGACTGTACTACGATGGATGTCCGCTGATTGTAGTGAATGGTAATGTCGTCGGTCAAGGATCACAGTTCGCCTTGACAGACGTGGAGGTCGTCACTGCGACAGTTGACCTTGAAGACGTCAGATCTTACCGTTCTTTGATGTCGCACGGTCTACAGAGCAGGACCACGGACTCATATCAACGCGTCCATGCTAATTTCGCATTGTCGAAATCGGGATCGTCGTTCGATCCGACAATTGTGCCCACGCCAGCACGCCCGATAATATATCATTCCCCTGAAGAAGAGATCGCATTAGGGCCAGCATGCTGGCTTTGGGACTATCTTCGCAGATCTAAATCTGCCGGATTTTTCTTGCCTTTGTCTGGAGGAATTGATTCATGTTCAACTGCAGTTATCGTGCACTCAATGTGTCGGCTGGTGGTCAAGGCGTGCGAAGAAGGCGACATGGCTGTGATTCATGATGCTCGTCGTGCGGTCGGTCTGACAGCTGCCGATGGCTACATTCCGACTGATTCCGTCGAGTTTGCTAGCAGAATCTTCCATACCAGCTATATGGGCACACAAAATTCATCGTTCGACACTCGTAAGCGCGCGACCCGTCTTGCAAGCGAGATCGGGTCATATCACGTTGACTTGAACATGGATACTGCGGTGTCGGCAGTTCGTGAAATTTTTGTTGTTGTTACTGGCAAGAAGCCAATGTTCCGCGTTCATGGGGGTTCAGACACGGAAAATCTCGCTCTGCAAAATATTCAAGCACGTTTGCGAATGGTCCTCGCGTATCTGTTCGCGCAGTTATTGCCTTGGGTCCGAGGACGATCAGGAGGCTTGCTGGTGCTAGGATCAGCTAACGTGGATGAATGTCTACGTGGATACCTCACAAAGTACGATTGCTCGTCGGCAGATATCAATCCTATCGGCGGCATCTCGAAAACGGACTTGAAGCGATTCATAGCATATGCAAGGGACGAGTTCAACATGCCGATTTTACAATCCTTCCTGGATGCTACTCCGACTGCAGAACTCGAACCGATCACAGAGACCTACGTGCAGTCGGACGAGGCGGATATGGGTATGACATATGAAGAACTCTCGATTTTTGGCCGCCTTCGCAAGATCGACAAGTGTGGACCTTACAGCATGTTCATTAAGTTGTACCACGAATGGACTCCTCGATTGACTGCAGAACAGATCGCCACGAAGGTCAAGAACTTTTTTTTCTACTATGCGATTAATAGACATAAGATGACAGTTATTACGCCTAGCTACCATGCCGAGTCATATTCACCTGACGACAATCGTTTCGACCTGCGACCATTCTTGATACCGAATCAGAGATATAGCTGGGCTGCGAAGAAGATAGATGACGTTGTTGCCATGCTGAGAACTAATTAGGGCGGGGCCTCCATGGGATGATTGGCTGCAGACGGACTATGCATATAGATAGATGCGTTTGTAATAAACAGTAGTTGGTCGTGAAATTGCGCAGCACATGACAAAGTGTTGTTCGGCGTTATGCTGCTACTACTAGCAGGATTTGGCGTCCTTGTAGAGCTTTTATAGTCGAATTCCGTTGATTGATACATTTGTCATTATACGTAACAAGTTACCGTTGCCAATCTGATTTTTGTGATGTACCCTAGTACAAAAACAACACGACAAACGCCCCCTTACAAAACAGTATGAACTACCAACGTTGTATATACTCAAGTTCAAACCTGCGCCTTCAATCATATTCCGGCGAGTCTATCGCAAGCTAGTAGTTCTAGTTCCAAATCCGCATATCGCAACACCAATAACTTTTACTGTTCCGACTCAAAAATATTAACTTCCCACAAGACCCAAAAGTTTTCACAATGCAGACAAACAACATGACCAACGACGTTAGACGACGTCCGAATGTGGGCGTTTCTTTGGCGCGGAATCGTCGTTCAAGCGGCCGTTTGAAGTGTTTAAAGCACCGACCTTGCTATTATCGCCATTGCTGGTGCTGTCCGGGTGGGTTGCGAAATACTCACGTCGTGCTCTCACTCCTTCCGCGAGTTTATTTAAAACGTCGATGGTGGTATCCCACGAGATACATCCGTCAGTGATACTTTGCCCATAGACGAATGTCTTACCCTGCTCCTTCAAGCTGCTGTCTTGTTTGCCAGCCACCAAGAACGATTCAATCATTACGCCCATTATTCCTCGTTGTCCTCTGGCCAACTGTTCGCAAATGGCATCAACGACCTTAGGCTGATTATTGTAATCTTTGTTGGAGTTGCCGTGAGAGCAGTCGATCATGATTCTAGCCAAGCGTCTCGCTGGATCATCAGGTTGCTGACCTTCAGAGGTTTCCTCTTGCTTGCGAAGCCACTTCTGTATGAACCCAACTTTCATCAATTTCTCCTTGGCATTGATGACGCTTGAGGAATCGAAATTCGTACCACTCTTGCCTCCCCTCAAAATAATGAAAGTGTCCGAGTTTCCTTCAGTTCCAACAACGGCAACAATGCCTGGTTTAGTAACTGAAAGGAAATGGTGCGGGTTGGCAGCTGCTCCCATCGCGTCGATGGCGACGTCCACCGTGCCGTCTGTGCCGTTCTTGAAACCGACTGGGAACGAAAGACCGGACGCCAGTTCACGGTGGAGCTGAGACTCGGTCGTACGCGCGCCAATTGCACCAACAGAGAAAAGATCAGCAAGGAACTATGAACTTATTAGAATCTCACATTCTCAGAATCAGAATTGACGGACTGGCGAACCTGAGGCGAGATGGTATCCAACATTTCACCCGCGATTGGGAGCTTTTCCGTAAGTCTTACGAACAAACTCCGGGCGATTCGGAGACCCTTGTTAATATTGAAGGTTCCGTCAATATCGGGGTCGTTAATCAGACCTGCTATACAGTTAGCTACCTTGGGTAACAGCTTCAAACGGTCGCCTGCATACCCTTCCATCCGACAGTTGTCCTTGGCTTCTCCAGGTAGGCACGCATGACAATCAGTATGTCATCGCTGAGTTCCTCCGCCAGAGGCTGTAGCTTATCACAGTATTCCAGTGCGGCATTGGGATCATGAATCGAACAGGGCCCGACGACCACTAGCAATCTGTCATCCAGCCCATCGATGATCTTAACAGCCTCGTCACGACCTCGGAGAACCGTCTTCTTCGACTTTTCTGACTGCGGAATATCAGCCTGAAGTAGATCGGGAGCGGTAATAGGGTCGTATCCGCGAACTAGACAAGATAATTACGTTAGGGTTGTGTTCGACATGTCCACTTCGCAGAAGAACCATCACTGCAGGTCAGGCGAAATGTGACACAAACGCAAACGTACCTCTCCAGTCTTCTGGACGCTGCCTGTCGCCCAAATGAGGGTTTTCCATATACATCTAAACTATCGTAAGCTTTGTCCGCGACAGTGACAACTAGGCCGAATAATAATGAGAACGCCACCGCGGAGGATATTTTTCCGGGCCGTATGAAAATAACATACCGGCATTTTGTAGATAATACGGTTCTAGTTCAATTATTCAAAATATAGTAGTAATGTGCCGAGTAAAAAGATAAGACACGTCCCAAATATTGGAGGTGGGTGAGGAAAATGAGTAATTAGCAATGAGTTGCAGGTGGAACGACGAAAATTGATCCGAGCAGGCGCTAGCAATTTTTTGCTCCGCGGAGCTCGGCGCCGACAGAAGTCACACAGTTGCGGCGTGGATGTGACTAAGGCTAGGGCACCAGAGCAATCAACATGCAAGATTCCACATGTGCATTATTTTTTGGCCCATATCTCTTCGATAGACGAATCAATGCACCCGACTGCCTCAGTCTGACGTAGTCCGTACGGCATTCCGAATGCCCTTCTTGTTGCGATATCTGACAAGTGGCCGAAAGTTTATGCGCCTGTCTATCCATTAAGTATACGTCGTCCGCCCCTTTCAATGCGGCGCCGGACCCGTCAGTTCGAAATGTCGTTCCCCGTGTTGCTCCTTGCCCTATGCTTGCTTTAGATGTGATAGGTGATCGAACTCTATGTCCAAGTATATTATAACCGCAAAATATAGATGTCAAACTAGGTAACAAAATAGGACCCGCTCAGCTCAAAAAAAAAAAGCAACAAAAAGTCCTACCATAATTTACACCAATCTGTTTGTCTCTCTCAATGACTCTAACACGTGTGGCTCAATCTTTCCCACCTTTTCCCTTCTAATCCGCCGCTTAGCTACCTTGTCCCCATCACTTGCAATGGTACTCTTCATTTGATGCAACGCAATCATGCCATCTGCGTTAATCGAACAAAATTCCTTTCCGTGCCGGGTGACGTCAACCGACGCAAGGTGGAGCACTGACGAACGCTGGCGGTAAGATTTCACTCCTTCCATTGACGCGCCAACCACGGAATCTTCTGGATCCTCGAGAATGGTGAAAAGAGCGCGTCGTCTGCGCGTAGACTCCATGGTGTCGGGAGCAATAATCGTCGCGTCGTCGCGCTTCTCCAAGGTCGAAAAATACTTCTCCTTGGATTTGTGAGCATCATATGCGAAGTTTTCGTTGGTAACACTCCAGATATTTATGTTCTGATCGTACGATCCAGATATCAGTTCGTTTGGATTAGTTGCCGACCATTCGAGCTACAGTGAAGTTAGACACATGCAGGAACGGCATTATCTGTTGATACCAACTCACCGCATTAATAATATCAGAATGTCCGTACAACTCTGCAAAAGGCTGCGCGGCTCGTATATCCCAGACCCGGATCTTACTATCCTCATGCGCGGACGCAACCCAGTTGGAATTGTACGGCGACCACTTGACCGCGGTCGATTCCCAATGATTCGCAATTTTTGGTCTTAAAAGTCCGCGCCCCTTCGACCGGACATCGAGAAGCGCAATGCCGAACGCACCATTAAGAGCGAGGATACCATCGCGGAATGGGGATGCGTGGAAGCCGTTGATTGTAGCTACCCCTTCCGACATCATTGGCCGGTCACTTCGCGTTAGATCCCATAGATAGAGCGACTCGCCATATAGAGTAATCAACGAGGAGTCTGGTACACATGTCCAAACAGCGCTTGTAAATTCCAAATGAGAAATTCGAGAAATTGCGGCGACAGTTGAGCGCACGGGATCCTATGTACAAATTAGTTTCGACAGCCAATATTGGAACACTGCGGTGGAAGTTACAGCATGACTAAATTTTCTCAGAATCCTTGCAGGATAAGGATTGGTTGAGTCGGGAAGACTGAGAAGATTAACAACACCATTTCGATGACCAGAAGCTATGACTGTGTTGGAATTGAAGCGGCCTAGAGGCGCCCACGACATACTGTATATGTGTGGAAGGGAGACGGTTTGTCGGTGCTATGAGAATCGTCAGTTTCTGTCGTATACAAGGTTCGAAGCAAAGAGGCTCGTACATAGAGCTGTGACTCTCCTCGGGATAGAGCCATTTCGTAGATAAACAAATTCTTTTCCCGTCCACCACTACCAACTGCGATAGTCGGCAAACTCTGGTGACTTGAAATGCAAGTCAAATGCCGAGACGGATCGGGGACTTGCCATTGATCTGTTGCTAGTTGCGGCTTTATGTTCTCTAATGATGGGGGCTTAACTAGCTCTCGGATCCACGCTTCACCCTTCCGATTGATCTTAGGTTGCTTCTTTGTCAATTTGTAGTCGCCGTCTCGCCGCCGCATGGCATTGTGTCGTTCAAGTTGCGCTTGCTGATGATAACCCAAGATGTCATCAGCAGATTGAAAAGAAAGTACGGGATCCATATCGCAGCGTAAACCAAAGCGTTTGGAAAACGTTTATTGTAAAGGCTGAAGGACGCCGTGTTCACGACGGAGCTAGGAAGTCGCCTGGCAGCCAGGGCGAGTTATAATCGACCTCCGCCATTCTGATCTGCCAGTAATCACACGATGCAGACTAGGAGCTTCTTATCATCGATTCAGCAGTCAACCCAGCCTTCTCGTCGATCCCTGGGAACCGTGGACCTAAGGTTTGCCGCCTAGATCGTGAATGATTATAGTAGGACCCTTACTCGTGCGGCTCATTTGGTGTGCAAATTGAGCACTGTGGCTGGTCACGCTCCCGTCTCGGTCATGGGTGGCGCGGCATTCCGTATGAACGTGGCTAGTGCAATCACCAGAAAGGACTCCTACCGACGGACTTGGGAGGAACTACCAGCCATCGTTTTCCATCCGGCCACGCTCAGCTTCTGCACATACATCAGATCACACAAACATGTCGATCTTGGAGAGTCAACGGTACGCGCTGGAAGGTATGCTACCTGTTTTCGAAAATATTCTCTCCGTTTGGGGCCCGCTCCGCTCAGGGAAACTGCTAACGCGAACATTCTGCAGATCTTGATAGACTAGAGAAAGCTATTGCCGACCGCTTCTTAGACCCTCCCCGAACCGTAAGTTTACCTTTATAGTTAGTATTCTGGCATTTGTCCTCGCGACGTTTGGATTACTGAATCGGATGGTAAGCTAATCATCTCGCTATAGCACCGTGACCGAATTTCACAGGAGCACGAGATAGCCTCTTTCTTGGATCGCATACAGAACCAAAGTAAATTTTTACTGGAAAGATTTGAAGATGCAGCTGGGTATGTATAGTATCTACTGTTCAAGGCAAGTGGCGCTTGATCGCTGACAACGCCATTCAGAGAACGCGCACGCGAGATCGAAAATCTTCACGGCGGAGAAGCAAGTCAGTTTGATGAATTCTACAAGCAGCTGAAGAGCATCAAAGATTTCCATCGACGGTATCCAAACGAACCTGTCGAAAATCTTGAAGAGAATTATAGAAAGAAGAGACGCACCGATGACGATTCTCCTGATTTGGACCCTATCGACACAATGTTTACGGGCGAGGAGGCGCTTGGGAAATATTTCGACTTGATCGCTTTGCATGAACGGTATCTCAATTTGCGAGGAGTGACGCATGTGCCATATGTTCAGTACCTTGACATATTTGACAAATTCGAGCAAATATCACGCGTGGCAAAGGACGATGAATATTTCAAATACTTGACAGATTTGTCTGGATACCTTGAGGGATTTCTAAAGCGCACCCAACCGCTCAGTGATCCTGAAGGAGTGATTGCAAAGATTGAAGTGGACTTTAAGGAGGAATGGGAGAACAAGTTGAAGGAAAATGGGAGTGGAACGAACAACGGGACGAGTGGTCCAACTGCAGACGGGTACTATTGCGATGCCTGCGAAAAGATGTTCGAGAAGCAGACGGTTTATGATGCCCATCTGTCGGGTAAGAAGCACAAGAAGAATGTCGAGATGAAAGAGAAAGCTGCGTCGAATGGAACATCTTCTCATGCGGCAGATTTGAAGGCACAGGCAATTGCAATACGAGAATACGAAATAAAAAAGCTGGTGGAGATTATGGAACAGGTACGTGGAGAGACAAGAGTCAATGTTGAGCGGAAATCTGCATTGACTCTTCGAGAACGGCAACTGGAGATGGAAGCGTTAGAACGTGGGGAGCTCGAAGGTGACGAACAGGATGGAGAAGGCGACCAGGAAGACGATGGAAAGATATATAACCCGTTGAAGCTGCCAATCGGATGGGACGGAAAGCCTATTCCATTTTGGTTGTGGAAACTGCATGGTTTGGGTGTCGAGTATCCGTGTGAGATTTGTGGCAATTTTGTATATATGGGACGGAAAGCCTATGATAAGCATTTCATGGAAGCAAGACATGTTCATGGATTGAGATGTCTAGGCATTCAGAATTCGGCTTTGTTCAGGGAGATCACGAGTATTCAGGACGCTTTAGTCCTCTGGGACAAGATAAAGAAGGAACGAAGAGCGCAAGAGAGCATGCGTGAGCAAGCAGTCGAGGTGGAGGACGACGAGGGAAACGTCATGAGCGAGAAGGTCTACAATGATCTCAAGAAACAGGGATTATTGTGATATATGTGCAGTGCACTTTATCAGTCTCTTTGTATTATAGACATGTCCCATAGCATATATTCTAGATATTCCAACTAATGTCATTGACATTACAGCGTCCTGTCGAATTGCCTTCATAGACGTGAGTCCCAATTCACTCGTGCCAATTAGTTAACACTGACGTCGATCGTCCTAAACCATTGGCTCTCCACACTCGCACATTAGTTCTCGCAATTTGCTAGCCATAATACTCCTCTCGGCTAGTAGCAACCCTGCTGCCCGCAGACCGACCACGGCCGCTTGAAAACGAAGTCGATGACGAGCCGGACCCTGGGACTGGCAGCGCTGAGCCATCGTAGGACGTGAGTCCTGGAAGTTGGCTGATGTATGGCATCAATCTTAATCCGCATTGAACAGTGCAGCCGACGGCGCCGGTGCCGTGGGCGATTTTGCACAAAAACTCATCAGTATGTTGCTCACATGTAGTAACGTAAACGAAGAAGGTAAAACAAACAAAACACAGTCAAACAAACTAGGGCACTAGAGAGCTAGGGCATTAGGACCTGTCTCTCGGAAAGACAGCTCCGGGACCTTGGGCAGCCGAAGGACAAAGGCTATAAATTATTGTACAATTGCAAGCCCATTTACTTACATTCAATGCACCCAGTACAGACTAGAATAATACATACATAAAGAAGTAGGATAGCAAAAAATGAAAATCTAAATTCCTAACCTACTAAACTTCTCCTCATCGCCCTCGGCTTCCTCCAGAGCATCCTGTTGTGATATACGTCGCAGAACGTCCCGTTTCGATGACTCTTGTAGCTCGCCAGCAAGCAGAAGCTCATCAAGAATGTAGTATGCCTTTTGGAAGTTGAATATGATATCGAGCTCGCAGACCTACAAAGGTGGATGTTAGCCATTATGTGTGCCAGACAATATGTGAGGCTTGCGCGCACATTTCCATAGTACCGATCCATCTGCTCGACATATCTGTGGATGGTCTCCAACGTAATCAGTTCATTATCGGACGAATCTATCCCCGCAATAAAAAATAACGATGCATATCGTCGGTAAACAACCTTGCTCTCTGTACGCGGATTTCAGAGTTAGTCTATGGCGGCCAAAACGATGGGTCCGATCAATAAACTAACCTTTATATTCCAGGAAGTTGCACATCTTTGTCCGCCGGCCCAATACCAATGTCGACACATCCTTAACAATCTTCGATTTCTCCTTCAATGAAAGGGTCAGGAACCACTTTGCAAGGCGAACCTTGCCTTGCCGTGATAAGAGGATGATATACTGGACGGCCATTTGCTATGTTATAGGCAATAGGTTCGTCAACTGAGGCTCTTGATAGACAACAATCAAGTTGATCGAAATTTAGCCGATTGGTTTTTCGATTTGTCTACCGCTGATGTGCGACCATGATACGCATATGCATTCTCGGGATGAGGGAGAGGCTGTCGCGTTAACCCTAAACCCGAGTGAGGTGGACCCGTCGCGCGTGGAATGCTTTAAATCCACAACCATGATTAACTAACTAGTTAATTCTAATTCTATTATTTCTGGCTTCCTTTTTGTCCACATTTGATCATCTACATGCCTAAAAGTTTAAACAAAAAAAGACTAGGCGTATCCAGCACTGTAAACTAACTTTTATAAAACACCAATTCTATGAGGACCGTTCTCGCACGTCCAGGAAAGTACAAGTCCACTTTGAACCATTAACCGGGCACCAGCCGTGTCAAACGTGCAACGCCGAAACCAAGATCATGAAGTAGTAATTGTGCAACATGAAAGGAAAACTCTAACGGTCTAGCAGCTAATCTGTCTTTTTCTCTAGAAGGCTCTTCTCTATATCTTCATCTCCATTGTCGTCATCCCGTACAGTCTTTGCCTCGTCGATATTCTTCGCCGCGGTGATCAATTGGTTTGAACCGCTAGACACACCGCGCTTTACTCGACACCAGAGAGACACATTGTCATCAAGGACGAAGTCCCAAATAACCTTTGTCCAGCTATTGTGATAAGGTAGCGGTTCATAGAATTCGCGAGCAATTTGAGTCAGTAGCGGCAGACGAGTCCAAGGGATGAAAGGGCTACCGCAGATTAGCGTCGAGCCATAGGCAGAAACAGCACTAATCAAAAACATACAAATCATGATGTTCATTGTGCAGGCCGACATTGTATGTGAACAGGTTCAAGATACCGTAGTAGCTGTACGTCTCTGGAGGCGGAATCTCCGAGTTCAAAGGTGCCTGGGTGGGATTCAAAACGTACTGACAACAGTTAGACTCAAAGAACTTAGAACTTACAGTAACCAATGCTATACTTACATGTTCAGCAATAAAGTGACCGGCGCAAGGATGTAGGCTACCCGCGAAGAAGCTACTCGTTATGAAGTACAGTAGAGCCTTACTACCCCATGCCTTGACCATAACATAATCAACAACCAGTTGGACGATCACATTAAGAAGATGAATGTGTGTGAAGGGCAATTTCATCACAAACATTGGTCGGACGGCATAGAAAAAGATCTGAAATGTAGCAAAGAAGGCTTTGCCAGCAACATTCTGAAAAACAACGGCTTCCAGCGCGGTTGGCAGGTCGGCATCCAGAGCTGAATCGCCTAAGTGTTTGTGGTGTATCAGATGATATGGCTAAGTATACGTTAGTACTTTAAGCGAGCTGCCATCACCGGCAGCACTTACCCTGAAGCTCGCACTATAAGGAATTCCAATAGGGAGATTGGCGAAGATTGCAAATAATCGATTGTGGATGGGCCTTTTGAATCCGAGATTATGGCTAAGTTCGTGAATGCACAGAAAGACATTCTGATTCGCGGTAGCACCAATAACATAAGCCGTAAGAAGGAATTTCAGCGAGAAGAGAGGAGTATTGCGGAGGAGGTATGCTGTCAGAAACTGAAGAGCCACGACACCGGTTATGACATACTTGGTCAAGGGCTCATGACCACACAACTTTGTAACCTTGGCAAAAACATTAATATATGATCTGTAGTATAAGTCGAATATGCAGACATGCCTCTGGATGAGCCTTCAAGATCTGCATGCGCCTTGTGCGATGCGGCTCCTCTTGATATGTCCAAAAGAATTCTGACCGCTTAGAGAGCTCATCTTCGTAAATAGGCGCCGGGCTATTAGCCTGTGATGACCGTTCTGAGATTGACGATACTGACGACGGAGTACTGCCAGGTAGAGACGTCAATGATGACGCGTCATCCGTTGAGCTAGAGTCGCTGGCGGTTGCATCTTCCAATGTGTCTGACGAGTCCGACCTACGAAGGGGAGGAAGACTCTCCGGCTTGATCGGCAAATAGAACGGTCTTGTAGTGTATGAACTAAAGAGCTCATCTTTGCTCTGCTGCATCTTTGCGTATATGCTCATTGTATATGATAATAGAGGCTGAGGCTCTGCTCGGCTGCCCAGGATCGCTGAATAGCAGACACACAGCGCAATTGATAAATCCAAATGACAGTTTAAGAAACTCTTCGCAGCTGTATCCCACAAGACTAACAATATGGCGATATACGAACGAACGTAGGCTGCGGCTCCAGGGACCACGTTCTATGTTGTCTCGGGGACCGCGGTTCGCGTTCAGACCATGTGCGGAAGTCTCGACTCGGCGTGGCAGCACGATACCCGGTCTTCGAAGCTTTTTCAGGGTGCAGCACAGCCACATGCTCAAGCCACCCGACTATCAAGACTAAAACCCTAGACCACTCTGCACCCTGCACTAGCTATTACATCCGATCGACTAACTAGCCCCTTTTATCGTAACTTAGAGCTTAAGGCGTCAATTGACAAGCTAGATTTTATGCGCCGTGTATGGCCTGTTTGATGTTTGTTGTAAATATAAACAGATTGTCTTGCTCTGGTATGAGCGATTGCCTATCTCATTCCCACATTAGTTCATTGACCGACATAGCCCTTAGAAGCATCTACAATCTGGTAGATCTTACATCCACTGAAGTTGGCATTTTGGAACTGTGCGCGGCTGGAATAACAGTGCAAGCGATGTCATGTCTGAACACCTCTTTGACGTTGAATGTTTACGGTGAGCCAGATGAGGCTTAGTGGGTGACGTGCGTTGGCCGGGCAACCACAGCCCGGTCACGCTGCAGTTTGTCGCTCGTGAGCAGCATCGGCGGGTGTCCAGACCCTCAGAGCATAACGAGGCACAAAGACGTGCGAAATCATTTTCCGGCCACATCTTGGCTTTCATGCACTTTGCTGACCTCTTCTACATCTCTGTCCATTCCACCCAAGCGCAGTTGTCATCAATCACAATAATCTGTGCTGGTATTTGTACGCTGGTATTCGGGAAATGAGTGCTGTATTGCCACCTACCGGCCCGCTCTTGGGCTTCCCTTTCTCGGGCCAATCCAAAGAGGCGTCGCCCGGCCCTACGGCTCCGACAGTGCAATCGCCAATTCTCTCGCCGTCGTTCAGTTATGGTATGTTATCATGATTTCATTCCAGCCGGATTCTTGGAAGGTGTTCGGGGTTGTTACGTTTGCCATTGAATGTGATGTGCCTGCAGTACCGGTTTCAGAAGATGCAATGGCCACATGGATCTACTGGCTCGCAGCTTGATCTTTAGTGCATCGTTGCTAGATAAATGAGCAACAGCGACATTGTCATCTGCGTGTGCTGTGTCCAGTTGTTACTTGATCCTGTATCTACATTGGGATCGGCAATGCAAATTTCCAGAGTGCTAACACTGTATAATGCAGGCCAAAAGCGAAAACTCTCACATGATGACGACTCGGACGACGAAATGGTCGGCTCACCGGACTCTTCTCATGCATTAGCAGCACGAAATCTTGCGCCTTTACCGCAGCAGCATCACAACGCTGTACATTCCGGTTTTTTGAGCTCGCCGCAACCTGCCGTTCATCACCACAATGCGAGCAAACGGGCACGCACTGAGATTATTGGCCGTCCTCTCCCACTGTCCCGGCAGCTGGAATCGCTGGATGCGCGGGCGCTGAAGGCCATTATTTGCTCTTTGGCAG
Source organism: Lipomyces orientalis (assembly GCA_030568275.1). Lineage (NCBI taxonomy): Eukaryota > Fungi > Ascomycota > Lipomycetes > Lipomycetales > Lipomycetaceae > Lipomyces > Lipomyces orientalis. The sequence goes on from JAJLTP010000003.1 coordinate 204,285, forward strand.
ATAAGCATGCTTATCTGGTCGATGAAATTAGCAGCATGGCGCCGACCCCTACTGTAACTAGCAGTCTTGAGTTACTTTCACGGCATCTGGACAGAATCTCGTCCGCCTTCCCGTACAAGGGTGATCCAGCCGGTGACTATGCTTATATTCGGGTTAGACCGCATGTTGCTGAGTTTCTTGATGCAGTCAGTGACTACACACCTCACTTCTTACCCCCACGAGAGCAGCAGGTTGGGAACTGCCTGCAGTTCTTGGATGGCGTGACGTCGCTCGTTCACCGACTGCCTGAGTGGCGAGCGGATGCTAATAATGCGCTGAAGCACGCTGCTTATGACGAGCTTTCACGAGCCTGGTCTCTGGTTGTTCGAGAGGCATTGAAACGTGCGAATGGTATAGTGCTGGAGTATGGTGGATGGCGTGACAAGATTGCAAAGCATAATGAGTCTGCCGGTGGCCGCCTCCAGAGCGCCGTCGATGCAGTTGATCAGGGACTTGGAAATGCCGGTCGACGTTTTGGGCGGTTCTTTTAGATACAGTGGCTTAGACAGCAGTAGTAGAGTTATGGCCAGTGGCCAGAGGTGATCATCGTACGCATATATTGACATTGCATTTATATATATGTATGTGTGTATATGTATGGATTTGGATCTATGTTATGGAGTTTATGAATTTATGGGTGCATATGTTAGGATTCGGAAGGGATGGATAAGTTTGTCTGCTCAACCCACCTGGACAGACATAGGTGTCGTCAGATGGGGAATAATCAAAGTATATATTATTAGGGCTATTTTTTATCTTGTTTCTGGTATGTTTCGGATATGTAAGCTGATCGGTCTCGTCTATTGTACTGGTTGGTCTCGACTACTTCCTGCAGCTTTACTTGTATTACTTCGTGCCGTTGTTAGATTATGTATAAATTTATGTTGGCCTGTTTTGAGAATACTTACATGACAATAACTTTCCAAGTAATTAACTATTTTATAAACTTTTTAACATATTAACGCAATTCTAACCATAGTGGTACAAAGTCACGACGCTATTCAAGCCTGAGGCTTGGCCATCACGGCGCCGTTAGCTCGTGGAATCTCGCTGAACTCCTTTGCGATCTCTGGACTGTCAAGCACTGGCTTGCCTAGATTCTGCCGGCATTCCAGCTCCCAATTCTGTGGAACAAACTCATTAATTAACTTCTCGAATGCTTCGAGCGTGCAGAATGATGAGTCGCCTGGAAAGTGCTGGCCTTCTTTAGCACAGCCGGGGAGTTTAAGCACTTTGTCGTTGTATGTTAGTCGGATAAAGTACTCCCTCTTGGTTTTGCTGGAAACGAAGCCGGCAGGTCTTAGAGGCGTGTTCATCACCTCGGACTCGGAGGTCGACACTGTCGGCTTGTCGGCAGGCTTGGGAACTTCAACCGGCTTGCTATGCGCGAACAATTCGAACCTGAGGTCAGACGTGAACGGCGGCCACTGGTTGTCGAACGCCTGCATGGCACACAACAGCGACGCGATCGTGGTGTCATGGGATCCATACAAAGCCAGCTTCACCGCCTTCTCTCGCGGCTCGAACTTGTCTTTCGGAACGAACAAATCTTTCAGCATCGACCCATGCGCTGTCCTATCTGCATTAACAGCCAACTTGATCCGGTACAGAAAGTCGCCGGCGAGAGCACCCACTGCCAGAGTGCGATATTCTCTCGACTTCTGAACACCCAAATACCACTCGTCCATGACAGCTGCGCGAATTTCGTTGACAACGCGCTCGTCCTTGAAACCTTCCGGGTACGGCACATTGTGGGCAACACATGCGGCGACTGTGTCAAACACACCCGATGCTCGAGGGCTGCCGTCAATTGCAATACCGTTTGGGAGTACGTCCGTCAACTTAGAAGAAGGATAGTCCGCTAGTATAGGATTCCACCTGTGGGCAGCAATTTCAGCGAACATGAATCCCAGTTCAGACAGCCGGCGGCAGTTCTCGTCGTTCGGATACGCGTTCTCTTGAGGGAAAAGTCGCGTGTATACAGTAGGCTTGAGTCCAGCCTTGCGATACGTAGGTGGGTACAGGCCATTGAACAGCGACAGCAGCGTCTCATTGGAACGCGCCACGTGGGATGAACGGAAGTAAAAGTCTTTGTGGTCGTTGAACAACGGCGGTAAAAACTTCAGTCTCTCAATGTACAACCAACGCAGACGGTCTCCTAACTTGTATCCCGTTTCGCGACCGAGGTCAGTCAGCTCGCCGAGCATGCAGAGATCGTCTGATTCGCCAGGCTTGAAACCGGATGCCGGAACCGGCACATTCTTAGGCAGACCTTTGGCTACTGATTCCAATCGCCGGACGTAATCGAAAGGGATAGCCGCATCATTGGGATACGTGACAATTGTCTGAGTAAATTCTCTGGCGATCTTGCAGAAGGGCCAAAATGGAGGAAGACCCCAGGTCTGAAAGCGCGCCCTTACAGGTGTGCGCTCGCCTGTCAAAAATCTATTAGCACACATACTACTGTCGGGATCAGGACAAACATACCATGTCTAAACAAGATCTGCACATTTAATAACTCCAAATTCGAGGGATAGAGCCTCTTCAGCTCAGGATCAGAAGGTAAATCAGAAAATTCTCTTGAAGCTGCCATGGCAACACGGATCAAGTAGTACTATTTACGAGCGGTAGCTCTCCCGCCCTGTATAAATTTATCAGAAATTGGCCACACAAGCTGGACGCTTATCTATCCGAGAGCAATTACTGCACTAGGCCTCTAATGCCATAGGATTTCAACTCACCATAGGACGATCCGACGAAGTAAAACTATTGTATGCAAATCAGGCTGAAGTCCTGAATGTCCGCTTATATGTAGAAATATGTCGACAGTTGGCCTATTCTGTCTATTTCGCAGAATGAACAGTGGCAAGAGCTCCGTAGCGTAGGTGTTGGCCTAAAGATCAACCAAGGCGACGACCGCCGAGCCCTTTCGTCGCCGCACGACGTGCCCCCGATGACTCGACGACGGCGTTGCGCTTCATTTTTGGGATCAGTCGCCCCCCAAAATCCCCACACTTGGGAGCAAGAGTGTTATGAGAGTACCGCAAACGAAATCAACACCCACCTCAGGGATACGCATCATAATGACATGCAATGTACATAGCTCGAGCAATAATAGTACACTGGTCGAGCAGCAGCCGCAGCAGACGTCATGGCCCTACGAAAGCACGGTACAATTGTTTGTCCAACACGAACTTTGTTGCATGGATGGAACCTCGGTAGTACGAAATTTTATTCATAATGACGGATTTACTGCAAAACTAACCGAAATTAATGCTACTTTTATAGCTGTCTTCTAGCTCCTAGCGAAGAACAAGACAACAATATATCACGTGATGGAGAGGGGTTAGGGCCCATTCACGCGTCTCTCGTAAACTTTACCTCGCGCGTCTGGGGTCGATCGAAACAAGTTGACCAGCCAACATCAATAACTGATAATCTAGAACCTGTGGCACCATGGTCTCTTATTCACAGGGAGATTTTGTTCCTGTACTAGATGCTGTATCCACCTCTGTATCATATATATTTCGTGTGCTGAAAGCGGTTTCTTCAGTTTCCCAGAGTGCCATCATCCAGATCTCGGCGGACGGGTTGAAAGTTTCCGTTGAAAACTCGCGTACTGTTCAAGGTACATTTCAGGAAATATCAAGCTGCTAAGGAATTGTGCGAAGCTAACAAATCAGCACATGCATTTCTTAATAAGACGCTTTTTACGTCATATGCGTTCACACCGCCGTCGCGAAATCGGGGCACGACTATTCGGAGTGAATCTCACGTGTCAACACCGGGTCCAGAAGAGGACTATGATGACACATTTACGTTCTCTGTGCCAATGAAGTCCCTGGTAAGCTGCTTTCAAATATTTGGCAGTGAACCGGACAGTGCAGGCCAAAAGTCTGTGACTCAGGGCAACAGCGAGGATGGAGGCACGATGCGAACATTTCTTGGTGGAAACACTGTGTGCAAAATGAGATATGATGGAACTGGAAGTCAATTTATTGTGATGTAAGCTTTTCGAAACGGCCAAACGTTGTGCTTGTCTTAACAAGTAATAGGTTTGATGAGAGTGGAGTTACGACAACGTGCGCGTTGCAAACTTCAGAGTATGACGAGATCTCTGACATTTTACTTGAAGCCGACGCTATCAGCTCGAAAATTATTATGAAGGCGAACTATTTAAATGATGCATTCCGTGAACTCGAGTCCACAGATTCCGAAACCGTGACAGTCAAGTCTACACAGACACCGCCAAATTTTGTGCTAATAAGTAGAGGCGAACTAGGAAGTGTCGAATACAAATATACCCGAGACCGCAATGTCATTGAAACGTTTGTATCTGAGGAGTCGGTACAGAATGTGTACAACTTCAAGTTGATGATGACCGCCATTGATGCGATCAAACTCGCAACCAAAATTAGCTGGAGAACGGATGAGGACGGTGTCACAAGCATCCAGTGCATGTGCGATGTTGGCGACGGACGACAAACATTTATAGATTTCAGGTTTTTGCCCATCTACGACGAATACGAGGAGCGTACGCAGCGCACCCAAACAACTGCAAGATCGCAAATTACGCAACGAACTCAGACGAGCCGAGATGAACTATTCGGCAGCAGTGACGATGACAGCTCATTCGACTAGGCCCCTTAAATATCACCTGCAAGTATCAAACAGAAATAATGCACCGGCGTTTTTGTCGTGCCAGGCAGCAACTCTCTTGGAGGGGAGACGCCGTGCCGTACGTACAACATCTTGAGCGTATCCCGAGTCAGCGGATGATCGTGCCCTGCACATCACAATCGGCCTGGCAACTCAAAATGCAAGTTGCCGCAAATTTACTAGCTTGAAGATGTATTACCGTTATTACATTAATGAACTGGAACGAATACGCCGCCAACATGTCCTATAAATAAATCAACAGTAAATTTCGTGAAGAATGAAGTGTGAAGACAGGTCAATGGGACTGAGAGATGCAGAGGCTGCCAGTAGTATTCTCCAATCGATAACTAAGAGGGACGCGACGTCCTTTACAGCATGCAAGCATATGTCACTCAGATTCATGGCTGTGTAAGTCTCCCGGTCTCTAACGTGATACTCTGCGGCTATCAGTGATCGAGTATTGGAGATTTCTTGATGACTTGTCCGCGGCTTTCGTCCTTCGACAACAAGTACAGTTAGTGTGCCTCTCGAAGCACTGGTGCCTGTCTTGCCCTTGGCCTTCAGAAGATCCAACTCGGACACGATTGGCTTTAGACTAAGACTTTTCCGGTTTGTAAATAATTGGAATAGTTTGCCGACGTCTCGACGAGAGTCAAGAGATTTCGACACAATCAGCGAGCTATGCCGCAATAGCCATCGAAGCTTATCTAAATCTGCAGATTGTTGGACAACGACATCGAGTGGTGGAGAAGCCGGAGTTGTGATGATGTCGATTCCCCTGTGCATCGGAGATGATTCAGCATCCCCTGCCAGTGCTGGAGCTGTCTCCACTGGCCGTTTGATCTGCGTATCTGGTTGCGGCTTCTGCGCTCGGTCTGACTTAGGGCCCAAAATCGCTTCGAAATCTAGCATAGGGAGATTCTTCGCACGTTTCCATTTCCGGTGGATATCACCTGCAGCAGGGCACGAAGAAGGAATATAATCAGACTTGCCGTTCGGGCCGTGCTGCAAAGAACATTCAGCCATATTCTGAAGCTCATCGAAACTCGTGCTCTCAATCCAGTCTCTATCAAAGTGAACTTTAACTACTCGAGGCCACCGCATGACATAGAAACTATTACCTGCAGGCTTGTCAAATCCTGCGCAAAGAACTTCAAACACAAGCGGATTTGGGAAATACGCTGTCATCGCGCAATTTATGTATTTTTGAATATGGATGTCATACTCCAGTACAGCAGTCTAGACAATGTTAGCGGAGCCGCTCAGCCAAATTTAGAGTGAGATGCGTACATTCTTGTGATATGGCTTTGAGAAAGACTTAATGATCTCGTTGATCCTTTCCAACAGTTGCCTGTCAAGGCCGTAAGTGACAACGAACAGCACATCGAACGTGGGGCGTGCGGCAAATCTTTTGACTGCCTCTTTGTTGCGCAGGCATCCAACGTAGAAGGTCGTGATACAATTGGCGTCGACTACAAAGTTAGATGGCAGGTCTTCCTATATTAGAATCAGAAAGCACTTACGCCTCCGCTCTTTTATTCGGGACGTATCGGTACCGGCACCAACGATAGCAAAGTCTGCGGTATCTCCCAGCCCTGCGATGTAATCTCGCTTCACTTTAACCCACTGCTGATATCTCTGAGCCATGGATGCTCCGATATATGTGCCAGTTGCGCGCTTAACTACAATCCCCTCCTCGCCTTCGTTCACAATAGAATTGAAGACTTGTTTTAGCGCTTCCAAGTCTTTTAAGTCCACGCGCTGCCGTTGCACTAGCATAGAATTTCCAGGGATCTCGCTAATTAGCGATTCTAGAACAGAACGCCGGTATTCATAAGTGTGGGAGAGTAGACTCGTCCCATCAACACAGAGTACGTCAAAAAAAACAGCCATGAGATGCTCGTGCTTGCGACTTGGATCATTGGCAGCATTTATACGAACTCCTGCTCGATTGACGTGGTCTGATATTCTATGAAACTCAGCGATACGCTGTGCGTATTCGTCAAACACGACTAGCTCTGCTTCTAGGATAACTGACTTCTGAAATCCCGCTGGTGAGCGGGGATTCGAGTACTCTGCAATTCGCAGTGCTTTCTTGATGGCTCTATTATTCTAATTAGACTAAAGCAGTCATAATGCGCAGTCCCATAATTCATACTCATGAACTCTAGCTCTGTCGTTTGTGGACTCGCGGCCGCTCTTGCTGAATATTTTAGTAAAGGGAGGATCAATCGACAGGTGTATCTGCATCCGTTCCCCGTCATATTTCGTCTCTGCCCATGCAACCTCAAAATTGCACTCTGTCTGTACATCCGAGAATTTCTATCCCAGCAGTTAGCAACAGGCATGGACATATTACAGTTACTGGCAAATACTCTCGCTTTATAGCACGAAGGAATTCTGACAGGAACTCCAACAGTGGGCCTCAACCAGTTAAGCACGCCATCGATGTATTGTGGCAATTTTGTCATAACTGGTGACGGCAAAGGAATAAATGCGTCATATGGCTCTTTGAAAAGAAGTTTGACTGCGACAGTCAGATCGGAATGAAATGACTGCAAGGACGGTAAGGCGAAATGCAGAGCCTGTAAACACTCATCGACTACACAGTGTATGTTAGCAGACTGACTTTCTTGCGCGGTAAGGTGTCATACCTGGAAGTATCACTGGCTGCATATCCTTTTCGATCATGCGTATTAGCCACTTAATCTCAAACGATTGCAGACGAACCAAAATAGGGCGCAGTAGCTCAGAAATTCGAGCCGCTCTTCCATCTGACATGGTCACCATCAATCTAGGAGACTTATATATGTCCGACCTGGAAAATTTACAGGTGCTAGCCAAGTTCATGAACAATGTATCGACTTCGTTGACTGTGACAGCGTTTTCGTGACGTGGTTTCGAGTGCTCCTAAGCAGCATTTAGCTGGAACAAAAAATGATCCGATGGGACCCGTACTGCAAGTGCTACGCTGTCGGCTACAGCAGTGGCAAGCTCCTCCTTGTTCTCGACCCGTACCAATAACCTCCGTCCTCTGTCTGTTCCTTTCATACCCAATGCCGCGATGATAGAACGAACGAAATCCTTCTTGAACGATCCGTACACTCGATCAGGCCGCAACTCTGGAAACAAGCATGATAGCGCAGCAATTGCCTGGTCTCCGGGTGGCTCTAATATTAGGTTGCGATGCTGGCAGAACCATTCGTGGATGCATTTCTGCTTCTGTATTTTGGATGCTCGGGATAATCGAACTGCTTTCTTGTCTATACACTCGATGGTCTCTAAAAGATTGCATATCTCCAAAAATTTGAAGCCCATTGCAACTGGGATTACGGATACGACTGCTTACTCTGAAGAAGAAGGGAGACAAGAGTGGGGAGACCATGACGGTAAACGCGTGAGGCTGGGAAAGTTCGTGTGTGATTGGCAACAAAAACGCCTGCTCACGTGATTCGACGCGTGACGTGACGTGTCTGTCCTACAGAACGAATTCCGGGAGATCTTTTCCGCGTTTGCAGCGATGAGCAAGACTATTCCCATACAAAGTATTCGGACCAAGGGTAGTGCCAAGTGGGCGTAGTTTCTCCACCATTTATTGCTTTCATACGTACTGGGACGACAGTCGCCCGGCTTGACACTTCTAAGGAAACAGCTCTATTTTAACCAGGCATTGCTTTGGAGATACAATACTCTAATAGAAATAAATTTAACGTCTATTTTGTTACTCTGCAAACCATGTTCCCTTCATCTATATGTCTCATCATCGCTCCGATCGACCCAGTACGCACTCTCGCAGCCACCATGCGTGTAGCCGAACGTCAGGTGTTAGCTCGGGATGGAAGCTCGTACCAAATATATTGCCCTGTCTAACAGCGACGATGTCGCCAGCTTCTTTGCCTTGAGTCTGCGGTAGGCTAGAGATAACCTCGATTTCCGTTCGATCAAATAGCTCGCGATCCATTTTCGGGGCGCGAACTACACCTTCCGTGACATCCGCAGTTGCGTCTGCACTGGTCAAAATTTTCTCAACTATAGGAGCGCGGATGAAGACAGCCTTGAATGGATGATCCTCTTCACCTTCGAACGGTAGTGGAAGATTGCACTCAAATGACTCTGCCTGCCTGCCGAAGTGATTCCGTTGACATCGAACATGGAGTCCTCCAATCAGTTCCTGACCACCCTTCTTCGCTTTTGACGCCTATCGGTCATAAGAACATGCAAAAATCTAAATGCTGAGAATATCTTACCTCATCTGATAGCAAGATCAGGCCTGCGCACGTGCCCCACACTGGCTTCCGGTCGACCCTAGAAGTAGGTTAAATCGACCACACCTATCTCTAACCAAAATGTAGCGATGACATGATCGGAAACGTACCTGACGAATTGCCGCAGCGGCTCCAGTAATCCGGTTCGTTCGGCAATCAGACTAATCGCAGTGCTCTCTCCACCTTGACTTGAGTATTAGTAACCTCATTTGACAGAATCTTCTTCGCAGTGCACACCAGGAATCACCAAGGCATCTGCGGACGCAAGCTGCTCCGGCGTACGCACTTCAATAATCTCGAAGTTCGTTGTATCAAGGCTTGAGCCTGGACTCGCATGACCTATGGCTTTCTGTAAATGCAATTTGTGCTCCAAGAAAGCTCCCTGTAAGGCCAATATACCGACAGTAATGTCCGGTCTGGTCATCTCTAAAGCAGAAATAAAAATAAAGCTATGCAACTTGTGCGGGTGTTCAAGGTTGAATGCCAAAGGATGAGTCTAAAGTCTTTTGCAGAGTTCGACTTCGTTTTGGGAGGATAGAGCTGAGCGCGAAACTTTAATCCCGGATATTCCTCCCAGTTAAGTCTGTGATTCAGACCGGCCCTATCAAAATTTCAATCAATACGAATACCAACGATGCCGGACGAACAGCAGAAAGTGGATTTTCCAGAAGAGGAGGAATACCGGGAATCGGAAGACGAAGACTTCGACCCTCATGTGGCGGCAGACGACAACGTGTCGTCATCATCAGGTGACGACGGTGAGGCATGTGGCAATGAAGATATTGATGAAGGAATAAGTCGAAAGCGCATCGCAGAACGAGGTCACAAACCAAAGAATAAGAAGAGCAAACATGAAGAAGATGAGGCTGCCGAAGGTATACGAGTACTCACACGGTCCCAACGGATTGCCGAAGAAGCTCAGTATGTCATCCACGCTTTATGTCAATGTAGAGCAATTGAGTAGACAAAACTAACGTGCACGAATGCAGGGAAAAGTCCGTTGCGTTATCACGATCGAAGACTACGATTGATGCGGATGCTGTGTGGGCAAGTCTGCGTGAAGCCTCAAGATCCGAAGCGTCGGCTACATTGGAAGAGCGATCAAACACCACTGCTGACAAAGAGGACGATATGATAACTATTACCGAAACCTATGAGTTCGCGAAAAATATCATTACGAAAGAGAAGAAAGTTCCGCGACATTCAGCCGAGGGCCAAGCATATCTTAAAAAGCAAGCAGAACGAGAAAAAGCAAAAAATGGTAGCAGCGTGGCATCTTCAGCAGCAGAATCCTCAGTTACCCCGAGTGGAAGTAGCACGCAACAATCTGCAACGAAATCTAAGCCAGGAGGTGGACCGCGGAAGAGGAAAGGCTCTTCGTTAGAGGCCATGGCCGCCCAAGGCAAACCAAAGAAACTGAACACGCTAGAAAAATCAAAACTCGATTGGCAAGGATTTATGCAGGAGGAAGGCATTGAAGATGATATCAGACGGCACAATAAAGGCGGATATCTACATAAGCAGGATTTCTTGTCTCGAGTTGAAGAAAAGCGGTATGCTGATCTGAAAGACGGCCAGAAAAATAGGAGACCGTAGTTGCGCTGCGTAATGGCAGTATCTTGTACATACTATCTCACCCATGTATTATAGTTATACTTTTCAACAGTCTATGATCACTATACAAAAAGACAAGCATCAAAAGCCATATACCGAAACCTTAGTAATACCCCAAACGCCAATAAATTGGACAAAAGTAAAGTATTCTAAAAAAAGCAAAAAATCCGATTCAGCTGATCCGTTTTCTTGCATTCCTCCTCTCTATGATATTCCCGGCAACCGCGACGCATCCGCCCAAAGCGTATCGTACAAGGGAATCGCCAACGAGACTGCCGATGACGAAAACACCGTCCGCAACTTCAAGGCCATGGCTAGCTGCATAATCATTGACATACACTTTGCTGTTTTCAAAATCTGGGACTTTAGACCCGTGGTCATCAAGCTCATGGGTCTGTTCCCGAATAAAGTAACCCCTTTCCATATACTTTTCAGAATCTCTATTTGCCGATGAGATACCAACCGACGTCCAACGCTCCATGCGACTGTTTATGCGTTTTCGGAAAGAGTTCTTGGAAGCCCATATCTGGTCTGCACCGACGCCGACCTCCGACCTGAGGTTGGAAGAAAGGTAAGAGATTACTCCTATTCGTCCAATATAACTCTTCAGCTCGGACACACGTCGTTCAATTACACTCCCGGAAGGCAGCAAAATCTTGATTGTATCCACTGTCGCTTCAATTATCGTCCCATTGGCAAAGCCTTCATATCTACTGGCAAGGCTTGAAGAGAATGAGGCAGAATGGTTCGAGGTCTCACGTGAAGCCGCAGCTAGCCTCATCAACCTGTATATACAAGCGTATTCCGGATAAGTTTCTTTGTGACATGCGCGCAATGGCGATGGCCGATTCTTCGGGTCCCACTGAAACACGTGTATGATCTTCTTACTGTTAGAAACAGATAATATCGCATCAGCGGCAGAGAATCCTGATCCAATTATTAGCACGGCAGCCTCCTTGTCAACATCCGCCTGCTGATAATGATTATTCGCATATTGTCTCGATACGATAGGATAGAGAATGGCATCAGGGGGGACCTGATGGGTAAATACACCAGTGGCTAGTACAACATTCCGAGCAGTGACGATTTGTATGCAGGTAGTATCGTTGTTCTGGATAATAGCCTTGAACATTTTGCCACTCTCATCATCGGACCTGTGCAGCGACAGAACAGTGTAATTCGCACGAACAGATTCATTAATGCCCACCTGCGACGGATACATTGCGTAATAGGCACCAACATCAGACCTCATAGGCCGAGAGTAAGGATCTGGCTCCTTCCCATATGTTACTTTGTAGTACTCTGAGAATGAAAACCCTGGGAGAGAGAGCATTTCCGCATAGCTAAGCGTCTTGCACGGCACTTCTCGTCCTGCCCATTGACCTCCGGGAACGAAACTGGACCCAACTACCAAGTGGTCAACAGCATGGTCTTCTTGCTGTCTCCAGCGCACGCGAGATTTCTGCCGTGCGTGTATGTCGATGTCAATATTTGGCTGCACAAGAGTATCGAGAAGGAAATTCACGGGCGCGACCACTTGCGACGCAAAGGCACGATGTGCGTACCTTAGATATTTCTGCAAGGTAAGATTGTGAAGAATACTATCATATATGCAATGCCTGTCATGCCGTTTTGCAGGCATATTTTCGGCGCGGAGTTCGTCTAACAACGAATGTAGAACTGGATCCGGATGTGGACCATATTCAGTGTTTGGGTCGTAGAATGGTGTATTTCCGTGGAGAAGATACGACAGCACGAGTGCAGATGGACCGTCACCTAGCGTGCATAATTGTAAGCGCAAATGATCTCAATTAGAGCTGGCTTATCGTAACTTCGGCCCTTGGTTGCTTCATCTCTTCGAACTTGCTGAAAACGATGAACTCACCAATTATTAAGGTATCGACTAAAATCGATTCTCCTTCGTCACTGGATGTTACTCCTTCGTAAATCTCCTGCTTCTCGTTTAATTGACCCTGAAGAATGGCTTTATGGCTCTTATCCTGACGGGCTGTATCTCCGGACTGCAGCCAACGTTCCTGTGGGTGCCAGCTCACTGCCGCAGACTCTGTATCGGAATGCGCCATTTTCTACCTGGCCCCAATATATAGAACTCGATTAATGATACATTGAGGATATGCCCAACATGCCGACATTTTGGTTGGCCCGTATTCAGCTTGCTTTATATCAAATCGCGTATTTTTTCTCACGCCGCATCACGTAAGCGGCTCGGTTGTATGTAAGGTTAGGGCCATTGAAGTCCAGTAAGTGCTAACACTGCAAAGAGATTGGGTTGGGGCATAACTGGTAACTAATGTGTCACTCCGGACTCCACGTGCAAACCTTGGACAGGTGGCTCTTCGAAGTTTTTCAATATTGCGCTATGAAATTTGTCGATATTGCAGTGCGGGTCAGTGTTCGTGTTCTACGTCCTGAACATCAGAGACTCGTAACTGGGGTCACGGATAATCTCTCGACTATCGGTCCTGGGCGACTGCAGTGTCAATTGAGGCGCGATGTTGCGGCGAGTTTTTCCTCGGACGGCACAACTGGCTGGAATGCCGACTCGCTCGAATTGGGCGAAACTAGGAGAGTCACCGATTAATTGCCCTGTTGCGAAGAGAATCCACTGCTCGAATCATGTTCGACGGTGTAGTAGTGGTCTAAGGTGCTTCGATGAGTGTGGGCCAAGGGCGCTGCACCAGCAACAGCGACAAATACCGAAGAAGAAGTTGGGCACGCAGCGATTTTCCTCGGCGTCGACAGCAACAGAGAGGGATCAAGAAAAAGTTGGCAATGATGAAGATGAAGGGACTTCTGGTCAGCAGACGCGAAGCAAGTATAGTCCTGAAGTGTTGGCGCTCATGGAACACATAAAGGGAGCGGGCTACTATGATCTGATTCAGATGTACGAAAGGATGCGTCCCGTGAGTCGTGACAGCTGGGGCGAAGAGCCTGATGTAATTGGGCGTGTATTTATGGGACGGTTTATGGCCGTGAATTTACCTGTCAAAGCTGCAGCAGTTTGGACAGACATGCAGAAAGCAGGCATGCTGGAGAATTACTCGGTCGAGACGCTCAACGCGCATCTGCTAGCCGCGTCGCGAGTGATCGTGCAAAGTGGGGATATGGTATCAAGACAACGGGTGTTAGATGCTTTGTTCAACAAATATATAGTCAATGGCGAGATCAACAGGGACGCGTTCACGATTCTCCTTGATGCATATTATCGACTGGGTGCATGGGAAGTGGCTGAGGCGCTTATGGAGGACATCAAAAACGAGAAAGTGTTTGTATATCGAGTGAGCGGCGAATTGGCCAAGGGGCCGAAAACGAAGAAGTACCTCGTACGACCACGAATTGGCTTCTACAATATTGTTTTCAAATATCGCCTGAAGGCAGGCAAAGTGAAGGAAGCCCTGGACCTCTTCCATCAAGTGCGTGTTAGTGGGCTCCGCATGGATAGCATAGCATACAACATGTTCATCAGCCACTTTATCCGAGTGGAGAACAACTTAGACAAAGCCCTGGAGATAATCGAGCTTATGGAAAGTGATAAAGTGAAGAAGGACGCCGCGACTTATTCGATCATCCTATACGCAACATTCCACCGACTCTACTTATTAAGAGTGCCACTAGACGAGCATAGCCAGCCAAAGCCGGCAGCACTTACAGGACAGAGGGGCCTTGATCAGCCGATTCTTGATGCTGGAAAGGAAGCGTTGAGAAGTGTATTGAAGGAAATGCGAGACGACGATATTCCCTTCACGCCTCATGTCCTGCACACCATGACTGTCGGTCTTATTGACATCACAAAAGATATGCATATGGCGGATATTTTCTTCTTGACGGGCTCCAAGCTCGTTCCAGTTACCCGTCGAACCGTCACGGCGCTATTGGAGGGCCATCTCCGCCAAGGATCGACAAGCCGCGCGCTGGTCCTTTTCAACGAGATTATGCCTCAGCTCAACATTAGAGGGTCTGTTAAAAATCTTAATGCGCTGCTACAAAGGTTAATAGATGACGGTGATGTTGATACGGCTTTCAGTCTATTTTTCAAAGTCTTCGAGGAGTCGGAAAGCAAAGGAATCAAGTCTAATTTTGATCTGCCAAGCGTACGGACAGCATCAATATTGCTGAATGCAGTGGATGCGTCATCGCCGTACACATCCTACGTTCCGCGATTGACTAAATATATGGCAAGCCACAAATTGGTTCCGACGGATAATGGAACGCTGAGCAAGCTGAGACGACTGGACAATGTCGGTGTAGGGATACATCCTGACCTTCTCAGGCAATCCGGGCTTAAAAGTATATGAGGTCTAGCTTGCGCTCGAACATTAATTGTTGGATGTCAAATAGGAATTTTGGATTTCGTTTGGTTATATCTTTCATTACATGCATTTGAGACGGAATGTATTGGTTAATTCATAATGACATTGGATGTAAATATATTTGAGTTAAAGGCATTCTTCTTGTAGTATAGGTTTTGATGATATGAATGTTCTTGCAAGCATAGAGGACTTATCATTGATCACATCATATATCCATAGAGCCTTCAGTAGCTATGAATGGCAATGCTAGTAAGGTCCTAGCCGTCCCATTAGATGGCCACGCAGCCAACTCGCGGCTTGCACAACGACGAGGTAGTCCTGGCACCACTGATTTCGAAGGAGTCGAGTAGTCCCAGCCCTCATCTATTGTACATCGTACAAATATACCATCTTTCCAGCCTTCGCAGGTCCTCAAACTCTTAAAAATCAAGCACCAGGGTCCCTGCGATCCTCTCCAAATCCTCCGCCTCCATCATCCTCGCCCTTGAGGGAGTAATCCTACGCGTCTGTTTCCCATCCACCCTTTCTCCTGCAGCCGCTGCATCCTTCAATGCCTTATCGGTCCGCCAAATCGCCTCGCGTGTGAAAATGCGTAGATACTCGGCTGAGGCTTCGACGGCTGAGGCCGATATCCGGGTATCTGGTCGCTCAAAGTGTTCCGCGAATAAGCGCGCCAGAGTTTTGGAATTGAAGCTGACAACTGCAGCTGCAGCCTCCGATGACGCCTCGGAAGACTCGCTATCTGATGACATTGCTGTAGTTGCAAATTTGATGAGATTCTACCACGCAGATCAGTGGCCGCGTGGCTGTGATTGTTGTGAAGGCGGTGTGAAGGCACGCGTCACGTTAAAAGATGTACACAGGGTACGATAGTAATGATAGAGCACCACCAGCGGAATAAATCTTACACTTCACAAGTTCTCCAGATCTACGTCACAATTGCAAGTGAGTACGCAATCCGCCATGGTAAGTACAGACAATAATTATGATTACTCTGGCGCCAGTGAATACGTTTCTTATCGTCGTCGACTGGACACAACGATTTCTCGCTTTCTTTGCGCTGGTGTGCAGAAGGCGGCTAGTCATGCTCCACCTTAATCACGCTTCATTTCTAGCGGGCAAACAATATCTACTGCTCCGATGGCTGGACCCGACAATAACAAGGGATCCGATGTTTCTGCACACAAGAGTGCCTAACTTACAACCACTGGAACAGTATATTAAGCTAGCGCAGTCCTGCAACTAGAAATGAACCGGTACAAAAGACATTTAAATCATGAAATACAAGGCCATGAACGCAATTAGATACAAAGAATACAGAAAATGACACAAAAGCAAAACGCATAACAAGTAAAAAAAGACCAACATTGGAAACGATGATGAACCACTACCAAACATTCTAAGACAACATTGCCGATTTCCTTCCTTCTCTGAGAAGGCCATGCATCTAATTTTCATGCCTATCCCGATCAAATTCAACTCCGAGCTTTGCTGCATTGTCTTCGTAGATTGCGCACTTATCACGGCTCCAGTAAATAAATGCTTGATTGACGATAACACCAGACCAACAGCATTTTGTCGTATGATAATGCTCTACTTAGATGGGGCTGCCAGTAGTCGGTTTGGAACCACCGAGAGACTGCATGTAGGCGTAATATCCAACAGCCAAAACGACGGCAGCGATAGCAATGTAGCTGAAGAAACCGCTAAAAACACGCTGTCAGCCATCTGAACAAGATATTCAATAATTTAGAACCTCACCTTCCACCAGACGAGGTTGGTTTTGAGCCGTCAGATGTTGACGGCGACTTTGCGCTTGACACGACGTCCTGTAGTGTGGATCCTATGTTAGCATTCATTCTCAGGGGGCAGCCACACAAATAATAAAACATACCGAAGGATCCAACTCGCCGATGCAAAGCTCGTCTAAAATCTTTCGCGCCTCCTCGGAGTGACCCACGTCCTAAATCTTAAGGTCAAAAAATCAATTGCGACGAATATTGGCAACACCATTACCTCGAAGGCGTCGGTCGCGTCCATGCCTCCAACATCAAGCAAAACTTCTTCACCGCCACTGTAATTGCCAAATTAGCACGATTCTTTAAAAATTCTCGGCTCTAAACGCAGCACGTACGGGTGTTCGTCAATGAACTTTGTGCAATTGTAAACCTTGCCATGAATGACCATCCACAGATCATCTTGGGTGGTGTGAGACTTCACATTCTCGAAGGTGAGATAGGTCTTCTCCGCGGTGGCATCGACGGTGACAGTCTTTTCCTCGGACATGGTTGCAGATGGTGTAGTTGACTTCTTTATGTGTATAGACAGCCGACAGACAAGGGTGGGAACAGGAAGCTGGTGGAAAAAGAAAAATCGAGCAGGAGGGTTTTTGCTGTTGGGCAGAGGGCAAACAAGGAGACGAGTGGAAACCGCAGACGAGTGTAAACTATATTGATATGGGTTCGCCGCCGCACCCTTCAGTTGCCGAACAAACTTATAGGCTCTCAGCGACACACGATCGTGCGCACAATAGAAATACTATCTAAATGTGACAAATGCATACGCAGGACTGCTGCTAGTGGTGGATTTTTAATGTCACCACCAATTCGGGTGCGTGCACGTTACAATCCAGGCATGCTTTGTGATGGTGACTACGAGTGACTACGATCATTGTCCTCTAAGTAGTTTTGGAATGGCTCGCGAGCCCCAATCCGCTGCCGTCATATAACAAGTTAGCACAAGCGATCCCGCAATCGGTAGCAGCTGGTTATTAACATCCGTAAATAAGAACTAAGAGAACCATCATTGAAGAGGTGTGACCGCACCAATGGAGCAATGCCGGCGTGCGCCACTGGACGTCAGATCCAGCTCGTGAGTCTGGAAATTGTTGATTTAAAGAAAAAATTGCGAACTGTCAGTCGTGCGGCGTTGCCTCGGCTTCGTTGACGAAACCTAGTGTCACTGGCCAATTGGTTTAGATGTTGTTCGGTAACTATCTCTGCTATGACATTTCTGATATGGCAATTCTCGGGATTAAAACCCGAGCAAATCCGAACCTCGCTTATGTCAGGGTAAGGGTATCCCTGTTCGCACTTACCATGACGTTGAAGAGCTGATTTGGGCCAGGTGTGACTATCAAGTCCTAGATACAATCACAAGCAAGCCAATCCGCAAATTCCCCAGGATATACTTTGGCTATACACTGGTCACAATGGTTGATCTCAAGTGTAATGCAGATTTCTGTCTGATCCCGGTAAGTGGCCGATATTTAGTACCAGTAGGTGGAAATGGGTTGTTAATTCACACTGCTCTAGATGGGCACAGAATCGCCGTCGGTTTCAACTTACATCGCGGAGATCCAGGTTTTAATGCACGGCAGTGGACTGAAGTACACAATGCATTCTGCTGGTACCACTGTCGAAGGACCGTGGGATCAAGTTATGGCATTGATCGGAAAGGCGCACGAGCTCATGCATAAGCTCGGCGTCCAACGTGTGCAGACTGATGTTAGGATTGGAACTAGGTGGGTCACTAGTTGGTTATGACGGTAGAATGAGGATACTAACTGAGCTGCTAAAGGGTGGACAAGACACAGTCGTTCGAGGACAAAGTCACTGTTGTTGAAAAGATTCTAAAAGAGAAGGAGCAAGCGCAAGCTTCGAGTTTGTGATTTTGCACAAAACATATCCCGGTAATGTACATTGTAAGAATGTCTTATTACGTGAGCAACAATATGTCAATTGATGTAAATCCGAGTATGATAATAGCGAACGCAGATACGTTCATTTCGTTGCAGCAATACATTCATTTTACATCTTTTCCTGCATTAGCGCCTTTCCGGATGAATGTCACACATCGGTATAAGGCACTGGTCAGCCATAGGACTCTAGGCATCTGTCAGTATCAATTATCACATGACGGATTGGCAGCATATACTTACACCTCAACCAGCATAAATGTCATTGCGGCTCTGATCCTGCCGCAGCTATTTTTGCCAAACGGATTGAAAGCGTCCCACCCGCACGCAAAAGACGAAATCTGTAGAATAAGCCAGACAAATCCGACAGCAAAGAGGACCGCGAGTGAAATATCCCATGCACAGAGATACCATAGTGCTAATCCAGGAGTAGGAACAACCAGTGCCAAAACGATAGACACAATGGTGCAGCAACTGACAACTATCGTGAAAATGAAGCCCGTCGGCACTGCCGCCGACGAGTTCAGCAGCTGTTGAACTTGGTAGGATATGACGCCGAGGATCACGGCGCTAATAACGAATTGGACGAACCTGAGTGCGAGAAGAAATGCACGCGATGCATTCATACTGGCGAACCTACTTGGTGCTTTCTAGTTGGGATTATCGTTGCAGATGGAAGGGTGGAGTCGCTGAATATTTCAAGGCGAGTGAGATTATATGAACCATGCCTCATTGCTCGCGACATTCTACTAGGTGGATCTGTTGTATTGAGGACTTGCCTACCAAGATATATATCTGGTGTAACAACTCGTGGGATACTTGTGACTGTATGGTTGTTCAGGGGTTGCGGCTTTCAATCCACTCACTTGAGGCCGAGGAGCCAGAGTCGTGCCCTTGTAACTAACTTATAAGATTATATAGCACTACTAATCCCAAAAGTGGCTGTAACTTTAACGTAACTGTAACAAACTACACGACTCGGGTCCGGTGATATTGAGTAGTTGAAAGATACTACTGTCAGAATGGCGTTGCAGATATGACAGGTCGACCGTGATACTCAAGACGTGGTTTCTAGAACAATGCTGTTCCACTATTCCTTAGGTTTGCCTTTTGGTCGACTTCCCGAGTTTATCCGTTCGCAATCTGGCGCTTGTTCTCTAAACTCCGATGGTCCGTACTTGTCATTGTTGCCTCGTATTTACTAGCCACAATAATATGACTACCTCAGCATCAACACTGCAATTCTCATTCATTACCGGTGGCCACGTCCCCACGTCCATAAATAGTAGCAGCGTGTTACCATGTGTTCCGCACTAATCTTTCCATTTTGGACAATAGCATACATCAAGTGGCTCTCCAAATTACGTCAGTTGTCGACTCAGCGGGTCCACTTAGCTTACACGTAAACCGGATCGAGCTTGCGCGGAGGACGTACGTTGGCAAAGTTGGGGGGGCGCAACTTTAAAATTGCAATCCCGGCGCGCAGATCTCAGGCACGCGGAGCACTGGCATTAATGGTCGCAGATGTTGGTATCTGATCACGTCACTTTGATATTCTAGCCTGTCCTCGGCCGCACATAACGGCGTACCTTGACGTTCCGCTGAGGGTGTCTGCCAGGCCTTCCCACATTATCGACAACGCTCACTACTTAATATTGGTGCGCCTTTCCGATTGTCTACATAAGTCTGGATCTAGAAGACGCTGCACAATTCAGGACTCAAGTTTCCTCCAGGAGCTCCACCTGCGAGCCGCTGTTTTGTTATCCTCCGGAGAGCCAGACCGATAACGGTACGGAAGAACGCTGATAGCACGAGCACAAATGTTCAAATTGAAGCGCGGTCGTCATCGCGCTGAGGGGGTAATAGTTATTTGTCTATTGCGATTTTATTCTTCGACTGAATGTTGGTGCTAACATGCTTCAGAAATCGAAATCCGTTGGACTAGATTACTACGACGAGAATCCCGGCCCGGTCAAAAACGCAGAATTAGAAGCTGCAGCCCCCAAAGTCGTAAAAGCACTGGCCAAAGACGGATTTAAAGCAACGACCGATGATGTGAAGCTAGCGCTACGTTCCAAGTACGCGGCCGGTCAAGTCGACAAGGCGGTCGAGTTGTACAAGTTCTATCAGGAGGCCAACGAAGGGATCTTACTTGACGTGCAAGACGCGCCGGTGTCGAGCTCCGGGAATTCGGCTCCACCAGCGTTGTTGGTGCCGACTAGTGCGCTGACATTGCAAGAGAAGATTATGCCGGCAATGCTACCGATGCTTGGAGCGGAGAATTTGAACAATGTAACATGCTATCTTGATTCGTTACTTTTCGCAATGTATGCCAGGTTAGAATCATTCGAGCCGATATTATACAAAGTCTACGACGACGGTCCACTACGGAGGCTATCGACATTAATACGAATGTGGGTCAACATGCTGCGAGCAGGAAAGCTTATTACGTCGGACATCATGGCCCAGCTGAGGATTGCGTTGGCTGAAAACGGCTGGACTGACGCAGGTTCAGACCACCAACAAGACGCTTCTGAGGCGTTCGTGTTCATCACAGAAAAGCTGTCAATGCCATTGCTGACGCTCAAGATGGACATAGCGCACGGGGGGAAGGAGGTAGCTGATGATGACCACAAGTTTGTCAATGAGCGGCTACTGCATGTGCCGGTATTGGGTCGGCCAACTGACGGTCCCATATCACTTGAAGCCTGCCTTGAGGAATTCTTTGCCAACTCGGTCGTCGTGCGCAGAGAAATTGAGCGACGGCAATCTGTTTCGGTTCCCAGCCATGCAAAAATGCACGTGACGCATGTTGAGAGCGTAGAAGTTGAAACTTCTGGCAGCCGACAGCATCGGTCTGGGACGATTGATATGCGGCCAGAGACTCTGAACAGGATTTCAGAAAGGGAAGATGAAACTGTCAAGCAGTCTAGGCGTACGCGCGATGTAGTGTCCTCCCTCCGCAATTACTCGATGAATGCACCGGAAAGTGCCGTATCGCTGGGGTCGATTAACAGCGAGTCGACTGCGACCATGACCGAGACAGTTGTAAGGCCGCAGCCAAGGAGAAAATCATCTCTGCGGACAGCGAAGAACGAAATCTCATTACCGGCGTGGACATTCTTGCAGCTATTACCGTTCTACACCGATGCGCCGCCACAGAGTACGTCGGCTGACCACTTTGCAGTGACGCGTCCAGTTCTGGCGATTTGCTTGAAGCGATATTCATGGTCAGCCGACGGAAAAGCAGTTCGAAACGATCGCAAAGTACTCATACCCGAAGTGATTGAATTTCCGCATTTTGTGGCCGACGACCCTAACAGGGAAGGAGACGCACTGTACGGCAACTTCAGGCTGGTCTTGGAGGCGGCAGTGTGCCATCGTGGCAAGTCAGTGACCTCGGGCCATTACATCTCACTGGTCCGGGACTCACTGTTCCGACGCCGACAGGAGCTCATGCGACAGCAGTATGATGCTTCGGTGAGTGACAGCGGCTATGACGATGCGAGCTCATCTACGAGTGCGACATTGGCGGGCGATAATTGGCTGTTATTTGATGACTTGGCCAGTCCTCGAGTTTCATCGACCAGGTTCTTGCATGCGATGGCGAAGGATATGCCGTACCTGCTTTTCTATCGCATGGTACACATTGACGAGCCGATACAGCTGGAGCAAGTGATTTCTTCCGAGAGTATGTTGTCGAGTCGAATGAGTGAGAAGATGACATTATCGCCATCGTCCACTTCGACGTCGATATTGAGCACGAGATCGGTGCCTACGACGATGACAGGATCTAGCGAAGAGGATGAGGATGGTGACGATGACGACGACGACGACACTTTAGAGGGATTTCCAAGTAAATCCTCCCCGGAAACGGCGAGAGAGCCAGGATTAGCCGAGACATCGTCGACGAGCGCACTTTCACCACGAAAATTGCATAAGCGATGGAGAGAACGGAGCATGAGTCGTAAGCAGAGCACTATCAGTATGCCAGAAAGCGACAATGGTGCCAGCGGCAACGACCATCAACATCAACATCACCACCGCCATCATCACATTCATAGACGGCATCACTCCAAGTTAAAAGAGAAAGGTGGTAATGACGATGACGTTGATGAGGAGGAAAAATGTGTTATCGTTTAATCTTGGATACTTGGCGTGCCTTGCTTGTTTATGCATTATATCTGCATTCTTTATATTGGCGGCATTCGTGCTTATTGGATTGATACCTAGTGTTTAGCTATTTATTGCATTGGTGTATTAGTGAGAGTCAGAAGAGCGTACGTTTTTGGTGGTTTCGATCATTGACAGGCATATTATTATGAGGACTTGTATATATAAACCTACACTCAACCAATGGACTATATTTCGTCGACCTATTACTATGTCAGCTATGCTTCTGTGCATCTAATTGACAGCGCAGCAAGCTTCCAGCTCCATTTACCTAACCCTCTGCGATAATTGCTTTGCTCTTCTGCTCGTCATGATTTCGAAATAATAAGTTATTTATCGGACACAAGTTCTCGGTAAGCTTGAGCAGGAGGAGGCCAGGTACAACGTACGGTTGCTGTTCGCGCGTCATGTGCACAGACGCGATGCAACTACGCGTCGCGGTGGCAGGGCGGACGATTCCGCAAGTGGAATCCTATGTTGCACAACTTACTTCGTTGCGTACAAGTCAACCAACGGCATATTTCGCACTAGTCTACAAGCCGCGGGATGATGATGATGATGCTGCCGGCGCGAGTTTCAGGTCAAGTAATCAAGCAACCGCGTGTGTGCCGAGGCGAATCGCGGGAGACGGCGTGCTGAGGGATCGTTCGCACCGCCGTGTGCTCGTTCCCGTCGGAGTGTGTTTGCCAGTGTTGCACAAGGCAAGCTTGTCGTTCCGGAGCGTAAGTATATATTCCTCCTCTCGTGTCGCCGGTCTTGTCTGTTCTCTTCTGTCTTCTGTCAATTAGCCGTTACTTCCCCACACTCCGAATCGCCCGTTACTACACCGACAGGTCTTGATCGATCACAGTCACCGCTCAAATATATCCCTCTTTGGAAGAACACCTAATGACAATGAGCTGGCCACCGCTTCCAACTCCTCCTCCCACTCCTCCGCCAGTCAAGCGCTGACAGTCTGCGGATCGGGAACCCCATATTTTTGTTGAACGAATGAAGGAGTGCAATACCACCACATCGGTATATTCAATAATGACATATTCGCGTTGACTATATATACTTTAAGGCGGCTTTACGGGATATTTTGATAGCGATGGCATTGAACATCACGCACGCCGGGCGTGCTAATCAGTTGGTAGTTCTCGCGTCATGGGTGCGCTGATAAATAGAGCCGAGCATATTATTTTACCTTTCCCTCTCTATATTATATTCTATTGCTCGAGATATTTACGGTAATTCTGTATGTATATACGTCCTACCTCCAATTGTTATGTTGTAGAAGATATATGTATGCAACTGGTATATGCAGTTCGTTGCCTCAAATAGTTTTGTAGCATTTGGTGACAGTGACAAGAAGATGCGCATTATGCAAATGAAATCCATTCTTCTACTACAGTTATTCCCCACAGTAATTCTATTGAGTCAAACAATCAGTTCATGTTGCCCCAAACTGTGCTTATGGCAACATGGGGCTTCTCGGCGGCCGCTCGCTCCTAAAAGTCAACACTTGTCCACAACCCATATCCCCACGCATTTATGATGCTAAATATTACGAAAATCTTTCCCCCGAAATCAAAAAACAATTGAAAAAAAAATAGAAATTTACAAGATTAAAAAAAAACGTCACGGACAAGATTCGAACTTGCGCGGGCAGAACCCAACGCCTTACAACTGAATTAACACAGCATAGCAGGGCGTCGCCTTAACCACTCGGCCACCGGGACAAAACTCAAACAGAATATCTCAAAATGACAGTATAGTTCCAAAACTAGTCACGTGACTCCGCGCCTTTTCCAAAAAAAAGAAACCTAAGGCTTTAAGTTTCTTCAGTAGACATACAGCGGAATTGTACAACTGAATTTGGCTATCAAATATATGTGCCACCAAATGTTGCTTGATGAATTAAGTTCGTGATTGACACGACCACTGCTAGTTTGCGGGGACCCTGCCGAGCAGGGTTTATCGACAGGTTTTGGACTAACTTATGATTTTTGGACATATGAATTGATATGCACAATTTTACGCGGTATTCAATGCAGATTTGGCGTGGCGCATTTCAGTTATACAGAAATTTTAATCCTGACTGTACTTTATTCTTATCAATTTAGGAAGACTGAGAATATGGAAGAATAATAGAATAGGACACCTGGGTGTCATAAGGTTTAGGGAAACCTTTCGAGTCGCAGCAAGAGATAGGGATAGGGTTGTTAAGTTTCTCCGATTGCAGTGGGTTGTTCTTCGCTGCAGCCAGGTAAGCTCCATGCGTCGCAGGATCACTGTCACTTGTCGGGGAATTCCGTCCGGCCGTTGTTACTTCACCTGCTACCGCCTTCAACATTGCGTGCCATTGTGCAGCTGGTAATAACTGGATTTGAGACCTCAGGCAGCAAGAGTATTGTCGGTGGAGCTTTTGTGTTTGCTCGGGTAGCTTAGCAGGTAAATCATCAGAGTATTGGTTGACCGCAGCCACGGAAGTGGCCGCCTGGTTCTATCGCGTTTCAGTAGGCAGTAGGCAGACGCCTCGATCAATAATATCGATTCTGCGAGGTATGGATGTTATCTCTTGTTGCGACCGATACCGCTTCGATTGTTGCTGTGGATTGGGTAGCTGACGTAAATATAGAGCTAATTGGTATCAACACCAAAAACAACTCGGTAGAGCAAAATGCGATCGTCACCACAGCTACAATTCCTGAAGGACCGCTATGCCACACTGCCGTACCTTACGACACTCGTAGCATGCGTCATATTCGGCCTGTATGTCAGTGGTCTCCTGTTTGCGTCCTCGCTACCGCTCTCGTTTGCGCTGAGTCCAACGGCAGTTCTGCATGGTGGCATTCATAGACTAGTAACGTACCCGCTCGTTCACCAGAACTTTGCCCATTTTTTTTTCAACATGGCAGCGCTCGTGCCGGTATTGTCTTCGTTTGAGGAGGAGACGGGCACAATTGGCACTGCGGGATGCCTGTTTTGTGAGTCTGTTCTTTTGGCTCAGTTGGAGAATCTACATATTGACGAGCCGATGTATAGTATTTAGCGTGGTTCCTGGCTTGGCGTATACTATCACTGCACTCCTATTCTCCTCGAATCTCATTACTCTTGGCGCCAGGTATGAACTGTCTGCGTTGGCTCAATCGACACGTACTGATTCGTCCAATTAGCGGCTGGGTTTTCACGCTCATGGCATATTTCTCCCTCAAAGATTACGCCGTGAGACCATCAATCTACCTCACCCCGACAGTCCAGATTCCGACATGGTCAACTCCGATCATTACCCTCATTGTCATCGCTTTGCTTCTACCGGGTTCGAGCTTCTTGGGCCACGTGTACGGTCTTCTTGCCGGCTACGGCTGTGAGTTTTCGAGTTTTCATTCCACGACTATATTCATCGTCATCAGAAAGCTAATTTGAAATCTAGACGGTCTCGGATACCTCAACTTTGGCAAAATTCCGCAACAAGCGATCTTGAACTCCGAAACGGTTCTTGTGAAATACAATCTCACGAAAGCCATCCCGCGGTTCATCTCGGACGACAGCGCGTCCAAGCACAGAGTCATCATCGACACTACTGTCGACGCTGGTGTGCCTTCCGGCAACGCGAGCCCTGTGCTGTCGCCCACCAGCGGTGGTGCCGGCCAAGGGGGCCAGGGCAGGGCTTTTTCTGGACAGGGGCGGCCGTTGGGAAGTTAAGATGATGCGCGCAAAATTGTGTTGCATTCAGGACATTCTGGAGATATAAGAAAAGTCGAGCAGGTTTACCATGCGTTGGTCTATTGACTGTGCTGAGGGGTTGCAGGACGCCATACAGATTCCATGTGCATGTAATGTCTTTGTTTGTATAATAGCACATGTTAAGTATCCGCTTTCTAATTGTTACAAGTACCACATTAAATAGTGTACATCTTCAGCAGATACCTGCATTGATATTACAATAGTGTACAGCATATCACCAGGACAAAACAACATACTAAGACTAATAATAATAGGAAAATGAAAAAGGAAAAAAAAATTAGCCGCCACCAAAATCCATCAGCATAGTATACAGAACCCAGTCCTACTTAATTACATATCAATACATGCCCGCCAATACAAGAAGGTTTGGTCACGCCCATTAAAGGGACTTAAGTGACGATACAAGACTGCCGGCCCGAGTGTAGCTAGGCGTCACTAGCAGGCTGCGCAGCCTCGCTCTTTTTCTTCCGCTTGCGCTTTTCCTTTGGCGTTGACCCGCCGGCTTCTGCCGTCGGCTGGGATGGCGTCTCGGTCACTCCCTCGGTAGCCGCAACGGCACCTTCATGCTTGTGCTTTCTCTTTCTAACTGCCTTGGACGGGGACTCCGCTGGCGTGGCCTCTGGTTCTGGCCCAGGCGGCGCTGCAACGGCGGGCGTGGACGGCGGCTCCACGGCAGCAAGTGTTTCAGCCTCCTCGTCAGCAAGCGCTACCGCTATCACCTTTTTCTTTCTACCGGGCTTCTTCTTCGCAAGCGGCTCTCCTCCCTCCTCCTTCTTCTTCTCTATTTCCTTCCCAGCATTATATGCCGCCTTCTCCTCATCGTACCGCTTAATCTGCTCGGCATAAATCGCCTTCCACGGCTCCTTCTGTTCATCAGACATGTTTTTCCACCGCTCGGCGACTTCTCTGATAATCTCGGTATTGGTAGCCTCTATGCCCTTGGCCTGATACTCGTCGCGAATCAATTTCCGCGCTTCGTTCGCAAACGCAAAATAAACAGTTTGTGGGCGTCGCGGCGCATCCGGGTCAATAATGCGCTTGCGCCTGACCTTCTTGCCCGACGTCTCGACCTCAATCTCGTCTTCCTCGGGCTCAGCTGGTGCGGCCGCCTCAGCAACGGCCTTCTTTGGCCCACGTTTCACGGGGGCGGCAACGATGGTGGATTCATCTGAGGACGACGAGATCTGTGCAGCAGGAAGAAGCGCGGTCGCAGCTGGAGGGACGCTGAAGACTGGCGGGGCGCCTGGAATAGATGCCGCGGCGTAGAAGTCGATGCACGCTCGAGACGCGTCCTGCGCCGCGTTCGAGAGTTGGGTCAGGGCTGCGACGAGCTGTGGTTTATTAGCTTTGGTTCATTGTATAAAAAGGTACGATTATTAAAAGCTGAACAATTGACATGGCGAAGCATTCAAGAAAAATATATGGAGACTGCGTAGACCTGGCGGAGTGGTCAAACACCCGTCTCTAAAGCTGGAACGCAAACACGCGAGACACCACAACAAAACAGTCGACAATGCCTCGCAATAAACAAACCGCCTCCATTGAACTCAGGCAGCATCAATCATGCAATCCAAATTGCTGCCCAAACCAACCAGAAGAAGAATCGAATTCGCGACATTAATTGTTGACGAGTGGACTGTCAACAAACATAAAAACACATGTAACCTACCGCATCCTTCTTGGTCTTGAGGATCTCTGGATCCGACATTACTATGCGACGGTGTTACAGCGATTCCAGACACTAGTTCAGTGTTTGTGGAGCAATTATTGCTTGTTGCTGCGACGCGTCGTGAATGGTGGCTAGTGGAAGCTTGGATGGGAGAATCGATAGGTAGGCGTGATGGAGCCAATAGGTAGGTAGGTGACGGTGACCGGGAGGAGGAGGGCGGGACAGACGAGTTATAAGGTGTTAGCTGCTGTGCGGACAACGCTGCCAAATGTCTGTCACTAGTGTCGACTTAGTGAGCAACCACACTAACGACGCGCTTTGCCCTTGCTGGTAGACAGTCCATATTACACACTACTGCTCACTAAAACGCCTCTGGCAACCTGCCAGCCGTCTCTTGCTCGAACGACGACGCATTCGCTCTTCTAAAAAACTAAAATAAAATATATAACACCGCGCTGTAGGATCACATTCGTGCTGGACTGCTGAGAACTCACTCAGTGCTTTACTTACACTTAGATACTTTGTCCCGTCTTGCAGCTGTGCTTGGAACTTTATGTCAGGCATGATGATGTGCGAGGAATGCTGCCCAGCTATTTCTTGAAATTGAAATTCTATGGGTCGCAAAATTCTAAAATATGAATTGCATGATTAACTCTATTACGCCGGGTCTAGTTACGACTACCACCACTCTGTGGCGCTGTGTGCACCGAACTACATAACTACAGATTTAGCGGCACTTGAATTCGACATTTACCCAGCCATCTGTTCTACTGGCAGAGCCATTAAATTATTTGATCTGTGTTCGCCTGCATGCAACCCTTATAGACTAGAAAGGCATGCATTTCCAGTACGCATTTCCCATGTTCCAGTCGGCGTCTGTTATTGCATTGCCAAACGTGTAGCATCGCCCGGCTCATCTCATCGCGCTGTTAACGAGGCGTGGCTTTCGCTATTGGGTTAGGGCTGCCAACTCGTCCCCGGGCACCAACACGACAAGGAAACCCTAATTACTCATTCTCAAAATTTCGAGGGGTCCGAGGAACGACAAAGACCGCACCGCTCGGTTTCCCGCACTTCACTCAATTCCGACCTGCCCGATTCGCGTGTCGGTTTACTGGCCGCTGAATTTGCCTAGTTTCGACCATGTCGTCTGATTCTCGTTTCGAGTACTGGGCATCTGCTCTCAGAAACCCGACGCTTGCGGCTCTACCAACCGATTTCGCTCGGCCCGTGCCGCTCACGGTGGTTGAAGCCAAACACGAGTTTGCATTCCCGGAGCCTGTGGTCGAGGCCATTAAAGAACTTGCCATAGTTGACGGTGACACTAGCGAGTCGTTTTCCGCATATACTATTGCGCTCACAGCGTTTGTTGTCCTTGTGTTCCGTTTGACTGGTGATGAAGATATTGTCATCGGTGCCAACAGCGCCAATGACGAGCCACTGGTTATTCGTACGTCGGCGACGGGCCAATTGCCATTTGTTGAGTTACTAAAGACAGTCCACAACGTATGTCACACTTTTATTCTTTCTTAGGTCTGACAGGTTTTGCGGATTGAATTACTAACAATGACTAGCTCGAAGTCGAAGGTGCTGCAAAGTCGGTCCCGTTTGCAGACCTGATTTCTTACTTCAAGGAAAAATCAAGGACATCAGAGGCCCCGTCCCTGTTCCGATTGTCGTTCCTGCGCTCGGGAGACGACGTCCACCGCCATCTGCTCGCTCCCATCGAAGGTCTCGTGACTGATATGACTGTCTTTGTCGACGAGTCTGGTGCTGGTCCAACCCTCCACCTGCACTACAATTCACTCCTTTTCCGAAACGATAGGATTGATATCATCGCGGAGCAGCTTGGACAGGTCATCACGCTCGCGTCAGCAAACCCGTCAATCGGTATCGGGGCTATTTCGTTAGTCACTGCGCGACAGAAGGCTGCCCTGCCGGATCCGACTCGTGACCTCCACTGGGGCGAATTTCGCGGCGCAATCCATGATATTTTTTCTGCAAACGCGAAAAAGCATCCCAACCGCTTGTGTGTTCTTGAGACGAAAAACCCGTTCGACGACACTACGAAAGACCGGCCGTTCACGTACAAGCAGATCGACGAGGCGTCCAACATTCTTGCCCATCACTTAATCTCCAAGGGCATCTCTCTTGGTGACGTCGTCACCGTGTACGCTTTCCGTGGCGTTGATCTTGTTGTCTCGGTCATGGGTGTCTTGAAGGCTGGTGCGACATTCTCCGTGATAGATCCTGCTTATCCGGCAGCGAGGCAAAACATCTATTTGAACGTTGCACAGCCTAAAGGCTTAATCGTGCTGAAGAAGGCGGGCACTCTGGCGATGTCGGTGCGCAAGTACATCGAAACCGAGTTGAGCCTGCTTGCCGATGTGCCTCAGTTAGAACTTCAGGACGATGGGGCACTTGTCGGCGGTCTCGTTGATGGCAAGGACGTCTTGGCTGGTCAAGTCGAGCTCAAGGATAAGCCGACCGGTGTCGTTGTCGGTCCCGACAGCACTCCTACGTTGTCCTTCACATCCGGTAGCGAAGGTATTCCCAAGGGCGTCCGGGGCCGCCATTTTTCACTCACATATTATTTCCCATGGATGTCTGAAACGTTTGGTCTGTCCGAGACGGACAAGTTTACTATGCTCAGTGGTATCGCGCACGACCCAATCCAGCGCGATATCTTCACTCCACTCTTCCTTGGCGCACGTCTGTTAGTCCCAACCGCTGATGACATCGGAACACCTGGCCGATTGGCGGAATGGATGGCCGAGAACAGCGCAACGGTAACCCATCTCACGCCGGCTATGGGTCAACTTTTATCCGCACAAGCTACAGCCGCGATTCCGTCACTCCACCACGCATTCTTTGTCGGCGACATTCTCACCAAGCGAGACTGTCTCCGGTTACAAGCTCTCGCGCGTAATGTCTTCATAGTGAACATGTACGGTACGACCGAAACTCAGCGCGCGGTCTCGTACTTCGAAGTCGCGTCGATAGCAAAGGATCCTACCTTTTTGCAGTCGCAAAAGGACGTCATTGTCGCGGGTCAGGGTATGCTGGATGTGCAACTTATTGTCGTGAATAGACATGACCGACATCAGACGAGCGGTGTTGGTGAAGTCGGCGAGATTTATGTTCGCGCTGGTGGTCTCGCGGAGGGGTATCTCAGGCTCCCGGATCTCACTGAGCAAAAGTTCGTAAAGTCGTGGTTCGTGCCCGCCGGTCACTGGGCAGATCAGAGCGGCTGCGGTGGCGACGACGGCGACGAGCTGTGGCGGGAGTTCTGGCTGGGGCCACGAGATCGGCTGTACCGAACCGGCGATCTGGGCCGGTATACTCCTGACGGCAACGTCGAGTGCAGCGGGCGCGCGGACGACCAGGTCAAGATCCGTGGGTTCCGTATCGAGTTGGGTGAGATTGACACGCATTTGTCGCAGCACCCGTTGGTTCGGGAGAATGTTACTCTTGTCAAGCGCGACAAGGATGAGGAGCCGACATTGGTCTCGTATGTCGTGCCGCAGAATACGAGCGGTTTGGATGACATGCTGTCTGGACATGAGAGCTTGGACGAAGAGCCCGATCCGATAGTCAAGGGCTTGGTCAAGTATCGCCGGCTGATAAAGGACATCAGGGATTATCTCAAGACAAAGCTGCCGACGTATGCTGTGCCTACCGTCATTGTTCCTTTGGCACGGATGCCGTTGAATCCCAATGGCAAGGTCGACAAGCCAGCATTGCCGTTCCCGGATACTGTACAACTGGCCGCGGTGGCTAGGCGCGCGAAATCGAGTGCACCGGCTGTCGAGTCGGCGCTTACTCCGACCCAGGCCACGATCCGCGACGTCTGGCTCGACATTCTCCCGCAGCGGCCGGCGTCGCTTGCGGCGACGGATTCGTTCTTCGACGTCGGCGGTCACAGCATCCTTGCCACGCGGATGATTTTCGAAGTGCGCAAGAAGTTTGTTGTCGATTTGCCGCTAGGATTCATCTACTCGCACCCGACCATCGCCGAACTGGCATCCCAAATTGAAAGTATCAAGGGCAGCGACTTGGCGGTTCCACACGAGCAAGAGCGCGACCAAGCCAACGGTGTCAACGGCACGGAGAATAGCCGTGTCGAGTCAGAATACGCTGCAGACGCAAAGGCTATTGTCAAGGATTTGCTACCAGAGAAATACGAGTCGGTCAGCGAGGCAATCACGCCGGGCAAGAAGATCGTCGTGTTGTTGACCGGCGCGACTGGTTTCCTGGGATCGTACATCGCGCACGACATTCTTGCCAACCACGGCCGTTCTGGTGAGTTCGAGTTGATACTTCATGTCCGGGCCGCGTCGCCTGAAGCCGGTCTGGAGCGGTTCAAGCGCAGCGCGCTCGCGTACGGCGTGTGGGACGATGGTTTCGCAGCGCACATTTCTGTCGTGACCGGATCGCTGGAGCAGGAGCGGCTGGGTGTGGATGAAGCTACGTGGAAGATGTTGGTCGAGCAAGTCGACGTGATTGTCCATAATGGTGCCCAAGTCCACTGGGTGTATCCTTACGCCAAGCTCAGGGGCGCCAACGTTCTCGGCACGGTCTGGGCAATGGCGCTGGCCGCGGAGGGCAAGCCCAAGACGTTCAGTTTTGTGTCGTCGACGTCTGCGATTGATACCGAACATTACGTGCGCTTGTCTGACGCGCTTACGGCAAAGGGAGGGGACGGTATCTTGGAAGAGGACGACTTGCAAGGGTCGAGGGCCGGGTTGGCGAATGGCTACGGTCAGAGCAAGTGGGCGGCCGAGTATATTGTGCGGGAGGCTGGCCGGAGGGGTCTGACGGGCGCCATCATCCGTCCCGGTTATGTGACTGGCGAGTCCAAGCGCGGAAGTACGTATATGGCGATGTATTGGCAGAACGATTATGGCTAACGGGCAACGATTTAAAGTCACCAACACCGACGACTTCATTGTCCGGATGATCAAGGGCTGCACGCAGCTCGGTCTGACTCCGGATATTTACAACACAGTCAACATGGTCCCCGTCGACCACGTCGCCCGGGTCGTCGTCGCGTCGTCGTTGTACTCGCCGCGGTCCGCCGGCCGGCTCCAAGTCGTGCACGTGACCGGGCATCCGCGGCTGCGATTCAACGAGTTTTTGGACACGTTAGCCACGTACGGCTACAAGACCAAGAAAGTAGACTACATTCCGTGGCGGATTGCGCTCGAACGGTACGTAGTCGAAGACGCAAACGACAACGCGCTCTACCCGCTCCTCCACTTTGTGCTCGACAACCTGCCGCAGTCGACAAAGGCACCCGAACTCGACGACCGCAACGCGGTCGCGGCGTTGAAGTTTGACGGCGAGACCTGGACCGGCGAGGACGTGTCGGCCGGAAAAGGCATCACTGAGGCAACCATGGGCGTGTACTTGGCGTATTTGGTCGAGATTGGATTCCTGGACAGGCCGGGCGCGGGAAAGAAGCCCCTTCCGAGCATGGCATTGGATGACGGCGTCATGGATGCGTTGCTTAGTGTGGGTGGTCGTGGCGGACTCAGCTGATTTCATTTTTTTTTTGGTCTATGGTAACTAGATGACTTGGCATAATAGGCATGAAAAGTTTTTGATTTGTTCGTTCTCATTTATTATTACACAGAACAGAACTGGGATGTTTGCCATTAGTTAATGTAACTAAAATAAATAAAAAAAAAAAACCTTCCCTTAATAATCGGTATCGGGTTCAGTCTTGCGACTGATCGCGAATTGCACTACAATCAGGCACGAACAAGTTCGCCCGACACGATGGATAGACTGGACCGAGTAGATTGACCCGGCATGGATGTGCCCCATCCAGTGTTGCCGGCTACTTCTCGTCCAAGGCCTGACCCGCAGTCCGCGGCCAAGGCCCCGGCCATAGTGCGTCGACACCCGGGTCAGCTTAGGACCCCGTAGGAACGGCCGCCAAAGCGCTTGGGGGGCTGCATTTGGGGCGCGACGAGTGTGACAAGGCCGATCTGACCCGCGCCGCTGACCGGTACAGCGACACGCCCGCTCGCAGCAGAGCCACTCCCATGCGCCTGTGCCCGGGTCCGAAAACCTGGACAACAGCACGGCGGTTTCTGATGACTCTGCAGACGCTTCCGCGCCAGGCCCTCACAAATACTCGGGCAGACTGGGTCAGTCAGAGCGACGGACCCGTGTTAGAGCGAATTACGGTAGCCAGCTGAAGCGATGGCGGACCCAGCCGAAGACACACGGATTTTGGCCAGAGCTAAGTCTGCCTCCCATGCAACGGCGTGCCTTCCGCCATTCGGGCCAGCAGTTACGCTGACCCGACCTGCACCCGCATTCAGCACAATTACGTCAGTAACGGCACGGCGGACACTTGCAGTTGCTTCGCGGCATAATTCCTGCACCGAATTTCCCACCCGCATATCCAGCGTCCAGTTTTACGCAGTACGTGCACTGTCGGAGTCGGGTCAGGACTCCGGCAGTATCGCACAACTGCAACGCCTGCCTGACCTCCCAGGCAAGCCCGGTCAGCCAGGTCAGACGACGCTTCCACCCGCATCTCAATAGCGTGGTCTCGGTTGTCGGCGGGTACTCGCGATCAAAGGAAGGTTCCACTGCGCCAGCAGCACAGTCTGCCAGTGCCGGAAATCTCCTGCTATTTATACCGTTATAACTGCACGGCCCCTGTGTTCGAGCCTCGCCCAACGCCTTTTCGCATTTCTCCACAGAAAGAAAATGCCCGGATTAATTCGGGAATAGATTTCGACTACAAAGCATTCTACCACCGCGGAATATTCATTGACCTGTTTTTGGACAGATTTGTGGCTGCCGCGGACTTGGCGATTCTCTCACGGCAACATGCTTCCGGTGGGGGCTGCATGGCCTATTCTAGTTTCCGACGCACCGGCACTCCCATAAAGTGACGACGATTTCTATAGGAACCGCATAATTATAGCCCATGCCGAACTGAATATAAATCACGATATGTGCAATTGCCTTGGAGCCTCCGTAGAAGTTTTCTATACTACGTGGAACGCACTCGCTCGGAAAATAAAACTACAGCCACATGATGGTGTATTTTATGCTCGTTTGTCATAGGCGCCTGGATCCGACTACTTCCGACATAAATACACCGGACAATTTACCACATATGGATATTATCCGTCCTCGATTGTTACATTCGTAAACAAAGATAATATATGTAGAAATCTCTCAGAACCATGACTGCACGTATTCATATATCCCGTGGGACGACTTCAATTTTGCTGTTTTTTTGTCTGATTTGCCATGAGTTATTTCTGGTCGCCGCGTCTATCTTAAGCCTTCCACACCTTCGCAATGGTGCCGGACAAGCCGATATCCTCGGTCTCGTACTTGTAGAACCCGTACCCGGTGACGATAGTGCCGCCCAGAAGCAGCCACATGCACGCGTCGTGGACCTTGCCAAACTCGCGCTTCGGAATGTAGTCGATGATGCAGGACTGCAGTCCAAAGTAAGAGTGGACGAGCGTAGTAGTAACAAGAACAGAGTCGATAGCAGGCGCAAGCGCGGCATCGGAAATGAAGGGCGCGACAGTGAGCGGGATGAGACCGATGGCGATGAGGCGCTCAAACGTCCAGTGGTACGAACCGTGGACCTTCTCGGGGGGAGGAACCTTGGCCGCGTCGTTGACAGTGCCGACAATTCCACCTATACACTGTTAGAACCTGATCAATATGCGACGACGGTCCAGACACACGGCGTACCGGGAGGCTGCGCAATCAAAGGCGGGATGCCGAGGTGCCGGACTGCGACACCATGGGTTGGGATCGAAGAGCGGATGGCGCGCAGGCCGAGGCAGGGTCGGGCAAGCGAGGCTCTGACGGGTGATGCAATGACGCGGATAGACATTGTTGTATAGTGACGAGGAAAAAGAGCCGGCAATGGTGAAGGTGAGCAGAAACAGACAGAGAAAAGCGCGGATCCGACCCTTGGCCGAGTGTCAAACGGGCTTGCGGGGTGCTAGGTCTGGTTACCCGGTGCGGGTTTCCTTGACCGGGTAAGTGGGAGCAAGGGTTTCGACACTGAAAACCGCGCGGCGCTGATTGGCTGGCGGGCGACGGTCTAACTGGCACACAAGTGCAACGCCAACCACAGTCCAGAATCACCGACGACAACCCGGCAGCAAGTTCTCGCCTTCCACCTGTCTGCCTCGATAAGCTTCATTCCCCCGTCCGCCTTCCCGCCCAGCTCCTCTCAGATTCTCGCAATGCCCGTCCCTGCCCCCGTCTTGCGTTCGGCCATCGCGCGCTCCGTCTTGCGGAAGGCGCCCCGCGTCGCCGTGCCTTGCGCTTTCGCGCGCTTCAGCACATCCGTCCCCAGAGGTACACAGTTTACTACCCTCAAGAACGGTCTGACGGTACGTTCTCCTTCCACCATTCCCGAGTCGATTACTTGCTGCGTGGATGTGGCCGCGATTGCGATGGCGGCGAATGGTGTTTTTTTGTTATTCTGCCGGCGACGGAATCATCATTCCCACCATAAAAACTCAACAAAAAGTACCTTCGGCCGCCACATGCCATCACAATTGTTGTCACCCACTGCATCCATCGCAACAATCGTATTATTTGCAAAATTACTAAAGGTTTCTTCAGGTCGCGACTGAAAGCTCGCCATACGCCCAGACTGCTACTGTCGGTGTCTGGATCGACGCCGGATCCCGTGCCGAGAACGAGGGCAACAACGGCACAGCCCACTTCCTCGAGCACCTTGCCTTCAAGGGCACCAACAAGCGGAGTCAGAGCGAGCTCGAGCAGGAGATCGAGAATCTCGGCGCCCACTTGAATGCCTACACATCGGTACGGTTTGGCTTCGAATATTGTCATTGAATGAATGATATGCTGACTCGGTCAACAGCGTGAGAACACTGTGTACTACGCCAAAGCCTTCAAGGACGATGTTCCAAAGACCGTTGAGATCCTCGCCGACATCCTTCAAGACTCCAAGCTTGCTCCTGCCGCCATTGAGCGCGAGCGAGATGTCATCCTTCGTGAGGCCGAGGAGGTCGAGAAGCAGTACGAGGAGGTCGTCTTCGACCACTTGCATGCAGTTGCCTTCCAGGGCCAGAGCCTTGGTCGCACTATCCTCGGACCAAAGGAGAACATCCTCATGATCGACCGAAAGGATCTGACCAACTACATCAGCACCAACTACAAGGCCGATCGGATGGTTCTTGTCGGCACCGGCGCTGTTGACCACGAAGCTCTTGTCAGCCTGGCCGGCAAGCACTTCTCCGGCTTGACCCCTTCCCCTGATGCCCTCGGCCTTGGCGCCCCGAGATCAGAAAAGCCTCAGTTTGTCGGCTCGGAGGTCAGAATCCGAGATGACGCTCTCCCATTCGCTCATATCGCCATTGCTTTCGAGGGCGTCTCCTGGAGTGATCCCGACTATTATCCTGCTCTTGTTGCTCAGGCCGTCGTGGGCAACTGGGACCGCACAATGGGCAACGGCTCCTTCCTCGGCTCCAAGCTCTCGTACGTTGTCTCCGAGAATCACCTTGCCAACTCCTTCATGTCCTTCTCGACCTCTTACTCCGACACCGGTCTCTGGGGTATCTACCTCATCACTCAGAACTTCACCGGTATTGACGATCTCACATACTACGTTTTCAAGGAGTGGCGTCGTCTTTCCACCTCGGTCACGGAGGCTGAGGTTGAGCGCGCTAAGGCACAGCTCAAGGCTTCTCTCCTACTGTCGCTTGATGGCACGACCGCGATTGCCGAGGATATTGGCCGCCAGCTCGTCACTACTGGTCACCGCACCACTGCCGAGGAGATTGAGAAGCGCGTCGACTCCATCACTGTTAAGGACGTCCAGAACTTCGCACAGAAGTTCTTGTGGGATAAGGACATCGCTGTTTGCGCCCTAGGCTCAATCGAGGGCTTGTTGGACTACAACCGGTTGCGCAACTTGACTGCATCTCTGCGTTGGTAAGCGCGCAGCACCCTCACTTGAGATCTACTACCACAATAAAATAAGAAAGTAAATAAGACTTGGACTACATTTGGACAAAAGAAGGCTGGAGTTCTCTACGTTTGCAAGTTTGCTGATACATGTGTAGTATGTAATATAAATACAGAGTTGATGTAGTACACTATCGCACTAGTCACGGGCTGTTTTGTATCGGGTTACTTAGACCGGAATCAGACAATGGAATGTGGCGTGCATTGCTATTTATGATTCGTTTTGTATTTTTTTTAAACCATTTAATAAGATAGTCATCATTTCGTTAAAAAATCACAAAACCAATTAGTTAGTTATGGATTTGTCGCCGATTTAGTCGCTGCATTGTTTGCAGCATATCCGCGACAGCGCCGAGGTCACAAACTGAACTATGACAAACGAGGATTCGTTACTGCTGACCAGACACCAAGGCTCTCGAGAACACCATCTGCCTCACTCATCAATTCCATTATATTACGCTCGTGTTTACACCATCCACGCTCGACAGCACGATAGCACAGCGTTTTTTTTACCGAGTACTAGTGACAAATCATGACGCAGAAGGATACGGAGATGGAAAATGTCGATGCGACGGCGCCACCTGAGGCCTCCTCAAGTGCACCCAACGGCACTGCACCGGCACAAAAGAAGGATGAGAAGGACAAAAAGGACGAAGAAGAACTGTCCGAAGAGGATCAGCAGTTGAAGTCGG
The DNA here is from genome assembly GCA_030568275.1 of Lipomyces orientalis. Classification (NCBI taxonomy): domain Eukaryota; kingdom Fungi; phylum Ascomycota; class Lipomycetes; order Lipomycetales; family Lipomycetaceae; genus Lipomyces; species Lipomyces orientalis. Next base: position 243,146 of record JAJLTP010000003.1, read on the forward strand.
AGCTCGAAATGCTGGTCGAGCGTCTAAAGGTATGTGATTGTAATCGGATCAGGTTTGGACTCTCTCGGCAGTGTGACGGATCAGTGCTTTCGGCCCTCGGTGGTGCCGATCTGGCCTGTCCATCTGCGATTGCTGCCGACTTTCTAGCACTGGATGTATCCTAATCATGGCTTCGTCATTAGGAGGAAGATACAAACCTATACAAGCCATCACTGGAAGCTCTCAAGAACTTCATCCGAACTTCGACATCGTCCATGACCGCTGTCCCGAAGCCTCTTAAGTTTTTGAGGCCACATTATCCAGAACTCACGGCACTATACGACAAATGGCCGGTTGGCGAACTTCAGGTATGTAATGGTTAATTAATTGGCGTGTGGGAACAAAGGAGCACGTGCTAAGTGGTCAGAATGCTCTTGCGGACGTGTTATCCGTCCTAGGTATGACCTACGCCGACAACAACAAGCGCGACTCCCTTCGCTATCGTCTTCTTGCGCCGTCCGAAGAAATCGGCAATTGGGGCCACGAATACGTCCGGCATCTTGCACTAGAAATCGGCGAAGAACACACTGCCCGGGTCGAGCAGGAGCAACCTTTTGACGAGTTGATGGGTCTCGCCCTTCAAATTGTTCCCTTCTTCTTGAAGCATAATGCTGAGGCTGACGCTGTTGATCTTCTACTTGAACTCGAAGCGATTGAAAAGTTGCCCCCGTTTGTGGACAAGGACACGTATGCTAGAGTGTGCCTGTACATGGTCAGCTGCGTGAATTTGCTACCTCCTCCTGACGACATGGCTTTCTTGCGCACAGCGTATCAAATTTACTTGTCTCAAGGGAAGCTGACACAAGCCATGGCTATTGCGATTAGATTAGACGATCATGAGTCCATGCGAGCTGTGTTCAGCGCGACCGACGATGTGCTTGTCCACAAGCAGCTTGCTTTCATATTAGCCCATCAGCAAATATGGCTGTCTTTGGAGAATGAGGAGGTGCAAGAGTGTCTGTCAAATTCAAGGTTATCAGAATATTTCCTCTTCCTTGCCAAAGAGCTCAATATTATGGACCCGAAAGTGCCTGAAGATATTTACAAGAGCCATTTGGAGCATACGCGAGCAGTGCCCGATGCTGCTCACGTTGATTCGGCGAAACAGAATCTTGCGTCCAGTTTTGTGAACTCGTTTGTGAACGCTGGATTTGGAAAGGACAAGCTGATGATTGTGGATGATGAGGCCAGTTCGTGGGTGTACAAGAACAAGGACGCTGGTATGCTTTCAGCAACTGCCGGTATAGCACAAATTCTCTTGTGGAATGTCGAGCAGGGTCTGCAGGACCTAGATAAGTACATGTATTCGTCGGAAGAGTACATTAAGGTGAGAGCTTTTGAGAGTAACAATTGAGCGCCAACTAATGTTACGACAGGCCGGTTCGCTTCTCGGTATCGGTATAGTGAACGCTTCAGTCCATGATGAATCCGATCCAGCACTGGCTCTATTGTCGGAATATGTTGAGAACCGGAGTGTTCCGCTACGGATTTCGGCCATTATGGGTCTCGGTCTCTCATACGCCGGTTCACAACGCCAGGACATTTTCAATCTCTTGCAGCCTCTGATAGCGGATACGTCCTTCAGCATGCAGATTGCGTCTTTGGCGGCTCTGTCGCTTGGTCTTGTGTTTGTTGGATCATGCAATGCCGATATAACAGAAGTTATTCTTCAGACGTTAATGGAGCGCGATGAGACACAGTTATCGGACAAGTGGGGACGGTTCATGTCGTTGGGTCTCGGATTGCTGTATATGGGCAAGCAAGATGCTGCGGACGTTATCATTGAGACATTGAAGGCGATTGAACATCCGATAGGCCGCAACACTAACGTGCTCGTTGACATTTGTTCGTACGCCGGGACTGGCAACGTTCTGAAGATTCAGAACTTGCTTCATTTATGCATCGAAAAGGCCGAAGCTGAGCCAAAGGAAGGCGAAGAGGCATCATCGCAGAAGGCCGACGACTTATTCCAAGGGTATGCAGTGCTTGGAATAGCAATCATTGCCATGGGCGAAGATATCGGCTCTGAGATGGTATTACGACAATTTGGCCATTTAATGCACTACGGAGAGGGCTCTATCCGCCGCGCCGTGCCATTAGCCATGGGCTTAATATCCGCTTCGAACCCACAGATGAAGGTATTCGACACACTATCTCGATACTCTCACGACAGCGACCTAGATGTTGCTGTGAATGCAATCTTCGCCATGGGCCTGGTGGGTGCGGGAACGAATAATGCGCGATTGGCTCAGTTGTTGCGACAGCTGGCAAGTTACTATTCCAAGGAGGCAAACAGCTTGTTCATGGTCCGCATCGCTCAGGGTTTGCTTCACCTAGGTAAGGGAACCATGACGCTGAGCCCGTTCAATACAGAACGCCAGATTTTGTCGAGCGTCTCACTGGCGGGTATTCTTGCCGTGCTAGTCTCTCTGATCGACGCGTCGTCTTTCGTCCTCGATACGGCACATTATTTGCTGTATTTCCTTACTCCGTCTATCCACCCAAGGTTCTTGATAACACTCGACACGGACTTGAAGCCCATTCAAGTCAATGTACGTGTTGGTCAGGCAGTTGACACTGTCGGACAAGCTGGTAAGCCAAAGACAATCACTGGATGGGTCACCCACAGCACTCCGGTGTTGCTAGGTCACGGCGAGCGAGCAGAGTTGGAGGACGACGAGTACGTTGCACTGTCGAGCACATTAGAAGGACTGGTTATCTTGAAGAAGAATGAGAATAAGATCGAGGCAGAGTAGACACGCCACCTCTTGACAAAAGTGGTAGCAAATTTTGTATGTATATGACGCTTTGTCTTCCTGTATGTAAAGTGGCCTACATTTGTGTTATTTTAAATATATATTTTACAGATTTTTTGCGCATGTTCTAAAATTTTCATTCGTCAATATACTGTACAATATATACATCAAGCTCGACAGCCTATAAAATCATAATCCGCCCGTCGTCGCCTACGCCTGCGTTTCAACGACAGCTTCCACGCCATCCACCTTGTCGCCATTCGTAGTCTCGATCTTTTCCACGCCATCCACCTCCTCGAAAATCGATTTGCGAGGTATCCGCTTCATGACTTCGGCGGGCGGGAACACCGGCCCGATTTTCTCGATCCATCGTTTCCGCTTGTCCAGCAAGGCTTTGATGCCTTCTCCCAAATCCGCCGTCCGGCCGGCACCACCAGCACCACCGCCAGGGGTACTATTTCCGGGAATACGTTTCTTCTTGTTTTTAATCGTCCGGGTGCGCTTCATGTATGCCTGATCGACTTGCTTATCCAGATCTTCGAGAATCTGCGTGTACTCCTGGTAGGCCATGTGCTCGTGCACGATCTTTTCCACTTTTTTCTTCCTAGCCGCGTTAATCACACTGATGACTTTCAATCGCTTCTGCAAACGCCGGAGCTCCGCGCAGACCTCGTCGTCCTCGCGCGCCGACCAGTCAACCTCCTCATCACCCAAAATGCCAACGAATTTGAACTCGCGTTTGAGTCTGTCTTCAAGGGTCTGGTAGTCAGCTTTAACGGACGAGACTCGCCAGCCTTGCTGTTCTGCAAAAGCTGAGGATGACGAAAGAACTTGTGGTTCTGCGGCAGCTGTCGTGTCGTCTTCTGGCTTGCTTGGCGTCGAGGTACCGGGAGCTGGCGTTGCTGTGGTGGAATTCGGTAATATCGTATCTTCTGACTCGTCTTTCAGAAGCGCGGAGAGGATACGGGAGGCCAGAGGACCACATGAAATATCTTCTGTCTCGAGCTGGTCTTCCGTGAGATGCTCTGAAGTGCCTCGGGGCAACATCATCCTAGCAGACGTGGCCGAATCTGCTTGGGAATTAGTCGGCGCCGGGGAAAAGGTCGCCGCACTGCCATCTTCCTCTGCCCATACTTCCTGATAGTTCGGTCCCAGAGGTGGGACAAGGTACGGGGTTAAGTTGTCTTGCCTTTCGTTCAAGAACGACAAGTCTTCTTCCACAAAAGGTCGGAAGTATGGCTCTATGTACGACTGGAATGTAGAAAACTGGACCTGGTTCGCTGGCTTGGCGCGCGAGAAGTCCTCGTCTGGAATCTCGCCAGGCAGTAGGTCAGCGAGGTCCTTGGTAGGATATGATGCTACGCCGTAGCGCTTCTTCAAGTCTTCGGTTCCAGACGCAGGAATCTGATCGTCATATGTATCTTCCATGAACGCCAGGGCGGCAGTGGGAATAGTTTGTACGGATACATATTCGGACCCCGGATTCTTCATAAAAGATCCTGCACGAGGCTCGCTATCATCAGCTGCATCCGATACCGATATGGCCGCAGTGACAACTGCAGGAGACGAAGCCTTTGTGCCTACCGCAGACGCCGTTGGAGTTGGTGTTGGAGAACGCTCGAGTCGACGCTTTTTTTCTTGCGGTGAATATATCCGAGACTCTGAATCCTCTTCCTTGACGGCCGGTGGTTTAACAGGAGTAGCTGGAAATATTCGTTAGTCCCAATTGCACCAGCTTATGTCAAGATGAACACATACTGGACTGCTTTGACAATAATTCAAGTTCTTCAAGTTTCCGCTTTTTTGCCTCCTCCTCAAGTTGCTCCTGCTCCGCTCGTTCTTTGGCTGCTGCTGCTGCTGCTGCTGCAGCCGCAGCGGCATTATCCGCTTCCTGAGCCCTCGCCAACGCTTTCGTCCTTTGACTTTCAATGTCCCGTAGTAGTTTTTGAGATCGTAATACACGAGCCTGTGCCTTCGCGGCCAATGTTTTTAAATCTTGTTGCAGTGTCACGAGCGCCGATAATTGTGGAATCTGGACCCCGCCTCCATTGCCATTTGAGACAGACTCTGGCGAGGCCGAACGTGTCGACAAGTACATTGCCAATAAATCATCGTATACCAGCGGCGAGACGTCCGCATCAGAGAGGTCCGACGCAGCAGAATTTCGGGGTTTGCCCTTCCCTTTGCCCTTTCCCTTTCCTTTTCCCTTGGATTTGCCGGCTGGCAGCATTATCGATATCCAGCTAATACGCCAGTTGCTACAGTGTCGGGAGCACGAACGCGTAATCTGATCTGCTGCGATGGCTGGCTCAGAAATAGTGACAGATCTTTGTAAAACGGTGGCTAGCTGCTAAATTATCTGGCATCGCGATGTCGATGACGGAAGGTTTGGCCGTCGTTCTAGAATTGCCTCGGGTCCGGCCTTCTTGAGCTTCGGGTTCAATTAAGCCTTGAAGTGGGTCCGACAACGGGATACCCAAATTTTCGTTCGCACCGCCATATTATTAAAACCACGTCTCTTCTGCACCACCATCCCAAACGCTAGTGATCTGGAAACAGCTATGCGGGCATACAAAGTAAGCCTGACGGCAAGAACATTATTGCAGGCTGGTAGCTGTCGCTCAATTGTACCGCGTGGTGCTCGACTGCCGGCGCGCCAATTCTCGATAACGATGCGAGGCTGCAACGAAGAGAAGACGGACAACGACGACCTCAAGGAAATCTACGGTAAAGAGGATGAGGGATTGCCAGAAGACATCATTACTGTCAAGTTCATAGGGGACGACTACGTCGCAAGGCACCCGAAGCACAAACCGGAGCGCAATCTCAACTTCAAATTTCATAAATCGGCATTTCCATCGGAAGATCATGCAACGCGGGCAATACACAAAGCTGGAGATGACTTGAACAATTTGCATACCGAAATCGATGCCGCTGATCTCCTTACTGGAAAATTCAAGTATGACGACTTGCCACCGATAGCACATATGAAATTGGATGAACATCGAACTAAGCGCATGTACAACCGTGTGGCCGCTTGGGAGTTGCCAAACTTGCGGCAGATGGCTACAGAGTTTGTGCCTAGGGATATGAAGCAGAAGGAAGTTTTTGAATTTAGATATACCAGTTTGATGGGGCAGGAGCACGAGTCAGAGGCCAAAGTTGTCGTGCAATGTAACGCCAGAGAAGTCGGTGATAACTTTTTCGGGGTGGGCGAGGAGAAGAAAAAGAGGCTTCACAAATTTAAATTACTATGTGGTGCCAGGTACAATTACACTACCGACACTGTGAGAATGAGCTGCGATAATTTTCCCAACTCGATTCAGAATAAGCAGTATTTGGTGGATACGTTGAAGAGACTACTGAAGGAGTCGCGAGATCTTTCAAAGGATACTTTCGAAGACATTCCATTGGATACGAGACATGTTAAGCGGAAAGCAAAGACGCCGCAATTTCCGAAAGAATGGGCTAGGCCGCAGGATGTTTTGGATCATCATTCGACGTTGTGATAGATGTGATTGTTTGTAAATAAGTGTACATGAAGTAAATGTAATATACAAGCGCAACCGAGATCCGATAAGTCAAACAATCCTCAGGATATCATAAACTTAATATACAAGGAATGACTGAGAACTGGCGATACAGTATTACAGCTACTCAATATCCATTGGTTCTTCTGCATTTTCGTTCCCTTGATTGTCACTGACAGTGAGTGCTCCCGCAGCTTGTTCCGACCTATTTTCTTGCTGTTCGCCGTTCGTTGTCTCTGCGCTTTTCTCACTGGCTACACCATTGACTCCATTCTCGAATTTCACGTCAGTTGGACGTTCTTCGTCGATCGGTCTATCCTCATCGCCCTCCACTTCCACGGTCTCTTTCGCATTGTCGATTTCTAGCAGTGACTCTGTTGGTGAGTCTGGCGGTGGCGTACCTGTGTCGACCAGCCAAGCAATTGGACTCAGGACAACGCCAGTATTCCCATTCAAAACATTCCCGCTCAAAGCGCCGACAGTTCCTGAGTTCCGACTGCTTCCTGCATTGCTACTGCTACCAAATCCGGCAATTCCAAAATCTCCCACGCTGCTCTCAACGCTCACTATCCGCTCTATGGCACGCAGATACTTGTCCCTCGCGTGGGTTCCATAATGCCGATTTGGCTGCTCGACTAACTCCGCTAACCGCTGAATCGTGAATGGAGGCGCTTGCGGGAAGGTCGTGTTCAAAGTCTCTAATAAATCCCGCAGAAAGTCGCTTTGCGAGGGTGTTGGCTCCGGAGCGAAATTATTAGTCGATATTTCTGTCAGACGAGCGCTCACACGCGTTCGAAACGAGGGCCAGTCCGCTGCTTCGTCAAAGATACCTGTTGTCGCAGTCTCGTGGAGTAGCATTTCATCTGCTACATGTTAGGTCTATTATTTGATCCCACCGTTTTCTTCACGGAAGATGAACACTTCTATAACCTAAAGGAATGAATTACGAACCTGACTTCATTTTCGGGACACCGCACTGCTCAAGTCATGCCTGAACTGCAGTCGTGGTCGTGTGTCCTATACTGGAACGCGCCGGGAACCGAGTTACGTCGGCCCGCTTAAGTCGACGCTTGAGGTGCGATGAGATGACTAACGCCATTCCGCGGCTTGAAACAAGGGCCAGACACATCGATCGACCACACACCAGGGATTTCAAGAATTATAATAATTTTAAATATGGGCAATCTAACATTTATTCTTTATTAGATATCCAATGTTACACCCTCCAAATATTCTCGATTTCATGTATGAATAACTCTATGAAACACTATCAAAAACACGTCTAACGTGTAACATGGATAAACTCTCTCTCTCGCCTTCTCTCAGCAACAGAGTCCGGAGCTACGTCCTGGAACAAATTGCCACGGTAATGTCTAACGTATTGTCCAACATAATCCTCCATTTTCTCGGGCTTCATGCCTAGGTCCGCGAAAGTCAGCGCAGACTTGTCAACCTTCTGGTTTATAGTCATGCGCTCGACTTCATCCGCACAGCCAACGGGCCACCACAGGACTTGGTTCAAAAACTCGGAAACATTGGCGTATAGCTTCTTGGGGAGATTGTAGAATGGGTAGGGCTTCAGTGCCTCCAACTCACATTGCCTGCGAACTGCGTCGACCGTCATAGCTTCGGGACCGTAGAGTTCATAAGTTTTACCGGCCGTGGAGTCTTCGAACCCAATTTTCTGCAGGGCAAGAGCGACGTCGTAGACATGCACTGGCCGGATTTGTTGCTGGGCATTATTCACAGTATACGATGGCCAACTAATGATTTTCTTGACGAGTTTGTCTTCCCAGCCAATCATTGGCGACGGACGAACAATGGTGGTATTGGGAATAATCTCGCGGGCCACCTGCTCAGCTTCAAACTTTGTTCTTAAAAACTCGGAGGGCGAGTCTGGAGAGGCGTCGTGGTGGGACACCTGAATGAACCTATCGACACCGTACTTGCCCACGGCGTTGGCAATGCGACGCGTTGCTTCAACGTGGACGTCGTAGAAAGAGAAATGTTTTGTGGGGTAGTCCCTGCTGATGAGATTGTAGACTATATCAGAATTTTTGACTGACTCCTCAATTGATTCGATGTTGCGGATGTCGAATTCGACAAAGTTCACGACGCCGAGATCACCGGTGACTTTCAAAAATCGCTTATTCATTTCCTCACGGAAAGGAACCATAACAATGGTACCTTGGCGAGCTAGTAAGGTCAGTGGGGCTCTCAATTGACAAGCAATATCTCATGCACGAACCGAGCTTGGAAACGAGGTATCGACCGAGGAAACCATTCGCACCAAAAACTGTGGCCACTCGTCCAGTTCGCGATGATCTAGTAGATACTATGTCAAAATTATCCCTCGAAGGATAATTATAAGGATGACGCTGCTAACCTTCCGCCTGGACCGTAGCTGATTACAGGCTTGCCGGACAGAGTGATCGCAAGATCATGTGCTCGCCGGGAAGAGACGTATGCTTGCAGGAAGACTATATGTGGTAATTAGCAAAAGTTACGGCAATCGCACAAACAACTGTCAATCGAGTCCAATGGTCATGGCACACAGTACATCAGCCCGACCAACTCTGGTAACCACATCGCCCGAATACTGAAATATCGCTGACGTACCTCTCCGCGGAACAGCGGGAATCTGAGCGCGGGCCGGAGCCAGGAAATACATGTCGGCGTACTAGAATGAAGTCGGTCTGTATTACCGGACTGGAGCAATTGTTATTATAGTACTCGACGTGTAATTTCCTTAGTTGCGAACAACGGACACTCTTTGGATGTCGTGCGGCGGTCAGTTCAAGTTTGCAGCCATTGTGATTGGCAGAATTTATAGGACATTACAGCGCGACAGTTATGCTGTAGTGTCAGTTGATATGCAGTTACGCCGTATTCGCAAATTGTTGTACTGACAATACATCACTAGAGCTAATGACACGGTGACAACTGGTCAGTCTGCAATAATGTCGAACCTCGAGGACCGCTTTCACCGAGCAGTTGGTAATATCTAACACGAACCAGTGTCCACGCAATCACTGCTCGTTCAGCTTACACGCATCTTCTAGCATCAGGACGTCATCCAGCGCCTAGTGTCCGCAATCTGCCGTTGACTGATCTGTACATTCTCCGCAGATCCACGGATCGCAGCCACTTATAATAGCAACGTCCAATGTCTTCCGCAATGGACATCGATCACGACATTCCCACAATTTTGTCTGTTCTGCGAACAGAGGCGCCGCCTGACGTCGCTGGCGAGTTTTATGGGATGGAAGACCTCTGGGAACGAAGGTAGATATTAGTGTTTGATGAAAGATCGTGCACCAGCTGATAGCCCATGCCAAGGCTCTGGCATCAGCTTACTGATGTCCTCGTCGAGTTCTTTCAGAATCCTGAGAGCGCGCCTCTCCGAACGCGAGTGTACACACAATTCGTTGGCACATTCGATTCCAAAATAAATCAGCTTAAACTGGTAACCCTCGGTCTCGCAACCTCGGCTACGTTCCAAGACAAGTCGGAAGCTCTTGAGTTTATGACTGCGCTCGCCGAGAAGGTCAACACACCAGCATCACAAGACGCGTATGTGTATGCTCAGATTGAGACAGCGCGGGTAAAGCTGCAAATTCAAGACGTTGATGGTGCGCGTGTGACATTAGATGCTGCGGGAGCTACGCTGGACAAGTTCGACTCCGTCGAGTCAATCATCAACGCAGCGTATTACTCCGTGAACGCGGACTACTATAAGGCCAAGGCAGATTTCGCAGCCTATTATCGCAACTCTCTACGCTTTCTTGCGTGCATTAACGTCGCGGATCTCACCCTGGCTGCGCAACGCGAGCGGGCATATGATCTGTCAATTGCAGCTCTTCTCGGCGAATCGATCTACAACTTTGGTGAATTACTCCTGCATCCGATCCTCGACAGTCTCGTGGGCACTGAGTTTGAATGGGTGCGCTCGCTATTATTCGTGCTGAATGCGGGTGCAATCGCCAAGTTCAATGCGCTTGATCCACAAATTGAGACGCTACCGATCCTGAAGAGCTCGAAGGAATTCTTGGGACAGAAGATATGCCTAATGGCGCTAATTGAAGCCGTATTCCAGCGCCCGGCGTCCGACCGCACTTTATCTTTCCAGAGTATTGCAACCGAAACCGATTTAGAACTTGAAGAAGTCGAGCATCTTGTCATGAAGGCTCTTAGCTTGAGCCTGATCCGCGGATCGATTGATCAGGTTGGCGAGAGTGTCACAATTACCTGGCTGCAGCCACGAATTATGACTAAAGATCAGATCGAGAGTATGCGGCAGCGATTACTGGAGTGGGACAGCTCAGTTAAGCAGCTGGGTGTGTGGATGGAGAATTCCGGGAAAGAGGTGTGGGCAGCGTCGTAGAGATGTAAAGAATTAAATTGTATATGGTAGTATATTCTGTTGTATATTGTGTTTGCGTGCGCTTTCTCAATACAAAGCTTTCTAATTTGATCTCTCGAATCGCCAATGTTCTTCGTGAGCAGGGACCTCAACGATCAAAATTTGGCGTATGCCTAAAACAGAAGCAAAGCAGCAATGCAGGCTTGTTTTCCTTTTTAATAACGAATATTCGGTGATGGACACCGCATTGGCTTTGCGAGCATTCTCCAAGACCCAAGGCAATTCGCGGTCTCGGGATTCTCCCGACCAGGAAACTTTAGTTTCTTCGACCTTGCTCATCACCACATCCAGAACATTCAACGTTTCACCAACGTCGTACAGCCCAAATCATCGTGTAGAGCAACACGGTTCGACATATTAGTCTGAACAATGCCACCGACCCAACTGCGACCGGCTGGCTCCTCTTCTGGCGCAGTGCGTTTGCTTGTGCGGAACTTGCACATCGCACAGTCGCCTACCGCGTCGATTCCACTGTCCATGGACGTTTCTGAGATGATACAAAATGTGCCTCAGATAAGTGGCGATGGGCCATTTCCCAAGGGTATGTATTCTTTTTTATATGGAGAAGGGAATTGACGAAGGAGGTTGACAATTGTTTCTAGCGCCTAAATTCGAGGTTGTCGGAACACCGGCTAGTTTGCTGAACGTCGCGCTGCCTGCATCTGCGACGCTATTTACGAGACGAGGAACGCTTGTAGGTGTCAACGGTGATCTTGACAATGTACGTAGATGTCGTGCCTGAGCAATTGTGTTAAGTGTATCGAATACTCACTCTCTGAACAAGGTCACATCGAAGTTGTCAATGCTCAAGCCGACATTTCGAGCACTTGTGGGAATACCGTTTCTATATCAAAAGATAACGAGCACCACCCCGCTTACAGCTCTTATAACATCGAAGTCATCGTCCGTACAGACAACATTCGCGATTGTATCGATGGACGGACGGTTAGATTGGACCATTGCTCAGAGGAATGCATTGCTGGCGTGGACCGGCTCGACGCTCACGATCAAGCCAAAGGTTGTCCCGAGTCTGTCGCTTTCAAGGTGGGGCAACACGGTCTTGTCTGGTCGAGGCGAGATAGCGTTGGTCGGCAAGGGACAGATCTACCAGATTACACTACAAGACGAATCCGATGAGTTTGCTGTCCACCCGGCGAATATTCTGGCCTACACATCCAACGTCCCAGCTCCGAAACCCGTTCCGTATCGTCTGCGACATTCACGGTTTAAACTGCCTCGACTGCAGGTTCCTCAATCAATCTCCAAGTCATACAGCAGACTGTTCCCGTCGTCGAGCTCAACACCCGTACCTACGACCGGAGCCGCGACTGCTCCACAAAAGTCCTTCCTCGCCGAGCTACAACAGACCAATATTGTGCGGTTCTTGTCCCGGACTTGGTTCCGAATCCAAACGGCCGCACGGACGGCAATCTGGGGCGAGGAGCTGTTCTTCAAATTCAAGGGCCCCTGCACTTTACTGATACAGTCCCGTGCACCACGATTGAGTGACGTGATTCCGGCGTCGGAGATGCGTGAGATTGCCAGTGTGCAGCCGCCGGCGTTTGCGCCTGTAGTAACCACGGCGTCTGCGATTGATACGGTTGCCCCAGTTGAGGCGACTGACGCGACGGTGGAAGTTGTGCGAGAAGGCAACGCGTCGAACGGTGGACACTTGAAAGTCGCCGAGGTTAAGGATGGGAACGTCACGTTCCGGAGCGTGAACTCGTTCGGAGAGTTTATCAAGTAGGCTTACTGCATAACACAACTGTAAAATTACTAGAAGGGGCAAGATTGTTAGAGCTTAATGTAATTAAGTCGAACCAAAGTAGTCTATGTACATCTCAACCCAAGACAAGTTCTATAGCCGCTATTGTACAACAAGGGAACTAAACTTCTCAAATGGAGTCCAGCATAACTAATTATTCGCTTGCTCCAACTTCTTCAACTGCTCCAGCTCGTCTCTGGCTTTCTGCCCCTCGTCCTCTACAATTTCCATGAGTTCTTGCGCCTGCCACATGCCAGCATAGACGCCGTCCTTGGACAGGAGCTCACTATGAGTGCCTTGCTCTGCCATGGACCCTCCCTTCAAGACGATGATTTTGTCGGAATCAAGAATTGTGCGCAAACGGTGGGCAATAAACACACTAGTGTGCTCGTGCTCGCGAACAATGCTATTGATATTTTGCATCAGCGACTGCTCAGTGTGTGTGTCAAGCGCAGATGTGGCCTCGTCGAAAAACATTATTGGTGCGTTCTTCAAAATGAGCCTCGAGACTGCCAATCGCTGCTTCTCCCCACCGGAGATCATCATACCACGCTCGCCGACCTTAGTATTCCAGCCGTCCGGCAGGTCGTTGATAAGCTTGTCGATCTTGGCGCGCTCGGCTGCTCGCCGGACCTCTTCTGCGGAGGCATCCATGCGGCCGTAGCGGATATTGTGCTCGATAGTATCGTTGAACAACGGCGTGTCCTGGGGAACAACGCCGACGGACTTCCTCAGACTCTCTAGGTTCACGTCGCGGACATCCTGGCCATCCACTAGGATGCGGCCCTCTTGGACGTCGTAGAATCGGAACAATAGTCGCAGAATCGTGGACTTGCCGGATCCACTAGGCCCGACGATTGCAGATTTTTGGCCGCCAGGAATAGTGAACGAGGCGTTTTTGAGAATCGGTCGGTCTGGATGGTATCCAAAAGTAACGTTCTCGAACGTGATATCGCCTCTTGTCAACTTCAACAATGGCGCGTTGGGCTTCTCGATAATACCAACGTTGACTTTTTGGAGATTGAAAAGAGTTTCCATGTCAAGTAGCGACTGACGCAACTCGCGGTAAACCGTTCCCAGGAAATTTAATGGCACCGAAAGTTGGAACACAAGCTGGTTGACCATTACCAGGTCACCGACGGTTAAGGTGCCAGCAGCGACGCCCTGAGCTGCCATATACATCATACCTGTTAGCGCGGACGAGAAGATGATGCTCTGGCCCGTATTGAGAAATGCCAAAGACGTGGCAATCTTGATGGACGACTCTTCGTATTGTGCCAGAGCCTTGTCGTATAGTCTCGCCTGATACGGTTCGTTATTGAAATACTTTACAGCTTCGTAATTGATCAGGGAGTCGACGGCAATGGTCGCAGCGCGATTATCAGCTTTGTTGGCATCCTTCCGGAACTGTGTTCGCCAGGCCGTTGTCTTGATTGTGAACAATGTGTACGCGAGCATTGTAAAGAAGGTGACTGCAGCAAACTGCGAGCCATAGTTATAGGTTAAGACACCGCAAACAAGGCTGATTTCGAGGGTGATGGGCAAAACGTGGAAGATCATGGACGACAATACGAAGCTGATACCTTTGGTTCCACGGTCAATGGCACGGCTGAGACCGCCAGTCTGACGAGAGAGATGGAAATTCAAGTCGAGCTTGAGTAAGTGCTCGAAAACATTCAATGCGACAGACCGAATTGCCTTCTGGGCGACACTAGCAAAGATAGCGTTTCGAAGCTCGCCAAAAAGCGAGGAACCGATTCGCGCTGCACCGTACCCAATAATGATCGCGCCGACGACAGTCCAGACAGTGCCGGCATAACCGACAAAGTCAATGTTCATAGAATCAACAATGCTTTTGAAGAAGAACGGAACTTGAACGTTTAGGACCTGCGACGATGGGTTAGAGCGAGCTCACGTGCGTACCAAGACCTGAAGCCGACCTTTGATCCAACCAGTAACCCGAGAGCAATTACCACGCGCGTCTTGACGCCAATTTGGCCCTATTAAATGTTAACCCACTTATTCCCTAGATGTTTGCCGTGCTTGCATTGCTTGCCTTGGGCCAGAGGTATTTGATCATTTCCTTCAAGATAGCCCAGTCAGCCTGACGCTGCTTTTTGTCGCTGACGACCGTCTCGCTCAACAGACCGTCGGCACCATCCTTCTTTGTCGGATTAGTCTTTCCATTGTTGGCAGATTCTTCATTCGGAGTAGTTGGTTGACGCAATATCGCCGAAGCATGAAGGGACCGCGAGAGCGTTGTTCGTAATCTGGGTCGAACAATGCCATCGCACATATATGAGCTTCGATGATTAGAGGAAATGACAGAAAATTGCCTGCATGTCGTCCAAGTATCAGGGGTATTGGCAATTGTCTGTCGTCCGGCAAGCTGGAGAAGCTGAAGCGCGGATACTGTCGTCGCGCGCAGCTGCGACCTAAGCGGTCGGAGAAGAAGACTCGACGGCACAAGCATTACGAGACCAACTTGTCAGTCAGACAGCTCGTACGAAACGTCGCAAGACCAGTCGTATCAAAAGTTGCTCGCTTAGAGGGCTGGGTGACTAGTGGTGTTGGCGACTGACGAGCATCGGGGAAGAATGGGGATGTCGTCGACCCGCTGACAATAATATGCTTTGTCAAACCGTCGTTGTTCCGCAATCAGCTCGGGATTCCATTCCCCGATATATCCAGCAGCGCAAAACGGCATTCTACTTCGGAATTAGGCATATCAGCAATATTTGATCTACAAAAGACGTTTTTACGATTTTAAAGACAAATATGGGGCACAATTGGTGCTCGAGGCTGGCAACGGGTCGTTCCGACTTCGGTTCTTATATTACCACAGGTCTTGAACCAATTGGTTGTCCAACATATCACGTGAGAATCATTAATGGCAGTGAAAATCTCTCAATTTTGCTCAATTCCGAGCAAGCTAGGTGGCAATATAGGCGTTCAGGGGTCGGCCGGTTGCTGCATGTGAGCATCATCTCGTCTGGTCATCGCGTGCTGTGCTGGCTCTTGAAATTCGTTGTATTTGCTCATATCGACGCGAACTACCTGTTCCGCCGCTGTCTGCTACTGCTCGGTCTCTACCTGCTATTTATTAAGAATCAGCTATTATCGGGAACTCTCCTTCTCGTCCTAGATCCAGCTGCAGAAATTTGACACGGGATCAGCAAGAAACTCAAGCCGGCAAAACGAGCAATTTAGAGTAGCCCGAAGTCCGCTTTTGTTTAACTTATATTTATACCTCTCCTCGCACTCGCCGCTACCTGTGCATCCTTATTTTGTCTAGCACATGCAGACTGGTTACGAAAGCGATTCCTCGCAGCATTTCCGTATCAGCATGGACATGAGTCACGGAAATATGGACCATGGTATGCACGACGGAGGCATGATAGGGGGAGATGTGGGCCATGGCTCGTCCATGTGCAAAATGAATGTACGTATCCTATTTGTCGTTCTTTCTGAGGATATTTTTAACATTGACTCGGCAGATGGTCTTCACGTGGGATCCAACAGATGTGTGTGTCGTCTTCAAGTGGTGGCATATTCGCGGGTCAGGTACTCTTATTGCCTCTCTCGTCGGCATCATCCTGCTTGGAGTTGGATACGAATACCTGCGTACCCTCACATCTGCTCCATGTATGTATCTTCCATACGCGGTCTCTCGATTGGCACCTCTGACCAGACCATAGTAAACGCAGACACCGACAAGGACGAATTTGACTCTGATAGCACTGCAAGCTCGCCTCTAAGCATGACTCCGACGCTCATAGACATGCCAATCCCGCCACCCATTACGGCGCTCTCCGATACAACTATATATGGCACCCTGGCTACGCCTGGCAACTTCAACTTCCTTAAGCGGTACAGGTCGCGCCTACGGTCAGTCCTGTACGCAATCCAAGTCCTGTATTCCTTCTTCATCATGTTAACAGCAATGACCTATAACGGGTGGATTATCCTTGCCGTTGGAGTGGGTGCTCTTATCGGCCACTTGCTTTTTGGCGAAAGATCCCGGTCTCGCACGATGTCGTGCCATTAAGTTATTGCATATGCTTTGAGACAGGCGTTCTTGTTATTTGACTGGTTTTCCGGAGTAGGATTGCTCATTTTTATTCTGGTGCAAACGTTGGCTGTCGGTTTGAGTGGTTGTTACCATTTATATATATGCTTGCTTTAACACATTGTTTGCGGTTGTTTGAGGTAGGTATCGAGGTTCGATTAATAATGAATGCCATGATGTGTGAATTGTCGACTCAGGGCTCTACGAACATATGACAGTAAGCTAACGTTGGAGTGTAACCAAACGTTAACTCGCACCACACGGGACTGTATTATTTGTAATGATTTTAATGTTAATATACTATTAAACACAGAAATGTTGACACGCAAAGACACAATTACAAAGAATAGAAATATATCAACGAATGTAACGATGACAAAAACGTTTTACAACACCAAGTATGACAACACCCATTTGACGGCCCCCATCTATTTATTTTACGCAAACTCTCTTACACAACCGCCTACTCCTCCTCAGCAGGCGCAGGCACCTCTGCGGGCTGCTCAGCACGAGCACGCTGGTAAAACTCGTTGATGACCTTGGCCGGAATACGGTTGAGAAGCTCCTTCGGATAGATACGCAAGAGCGACCACGCGAGGTCGAGCGACTCGAAAATCGAGCGACCTTCGTACGGGTCCTGGGCAACGAAGCTGCGCTCGAACTTCTCCAAGAACTCGAGCGACAGCTTGTCCTCCTGAGATAGAGCCTCCTCACCAACGACAGCCTTCATGGCGGCAGCGTCACGGCCAATAGCGTACTTGGCGTACAACTGGTTCGAGACATCACCGTGGTCCTTGCGGGTGAGCTTCTCGCCAATAGCGGACTTCATAAGTCGGGAAAGAGAAGGAAGGACGTTGATTGGAGGATAGATACCTCGGTTGTAGAGCTGACGGTCAACGAAGATCTGACCCTCGGTGATATATCCGGTCAAATCAGGGATAGGATGTGTGATATCATCGTTAGGCATCGTGAGAATAGGAATCTGAGTAATCGAACCGTTTCGGCCCTCGACACGACCCGCGCGCTCGTAAATGGTCGACAAGTCAGTGTACATATAACCAGGGTAACCACGGCGACCGGGAACTTCTTCACGGGCAGCCGAAACCTCACGAAGCGCATCAGCGTACGAACTCATATCCGTCAGAAGAACCAAGACGTGTCGCTCGGTCTGGTACGCCAAATACTCGGCAGTAGTCAAGGCCAATCGAGGAGTGATGATACGCTCGATAGTAGGATCGTTCGCCAAGTTGAGGAAAAGAGTGACACGGTCGAGTGAGCCCGACTCTTCGAAGTCCTGCTTGAAGAACCGAGAGGTTTCCAAGTTGACACCCATGGCGGCGAAAACGATGGAGAAGTTCTCCTCGTGACCGTCGTGAACATCCTTGGTCGGGCGCTTAACCAAACCTGCCTGTCGGGCAATCTGAGCTGCAATTTCGTTGTGGGGAAGACCAGAAGCAGAGAAAATAGGAATCTTCTGACCACGGGCAATGGAGTTCATGGTATCGATTGCACTAATACCAGTTGAGATCATCTCCTCAGGATAAATACGGGAGTAGGGATTAATGGGAGAACCGTTAATGTCGAGGTAGTCCTCAGCGAAGACCTTTGGACCTGGAACTCTGTTAAGACCGCCCTGTATTTCCCGTTCGACAGCTGATTGACGTTGACTTACCATTGTCGATAGCGTGACCAGAACCATCGAAAATACGACCCATAACGTCCTCAGACACGGGAATACGTAAGCTCTCGCCAGTGAACTCGACGCGAGTCTTCTTGACGTCGATACCAGAAGTACCCTCAAACACCTATAACCCTAAGGTTTAGCCACTTCGTCTGATATCCAGACTTCACTGAAATAGTATACCTGAACAATGGCACGGCTGCCACGAACTTCAAGGACCTGACCAGCACGGACAGTTCCGTCGGGAAGGGTCAGGTTCACGATCTCGTTATATCGTGGGAACTATAGTCGCCTGGTCAGAGCCGTTCCTTTCAATGTACGACCATATCCGCAACTGAAACAATCAATTGCAATTTCATAACAGAATCATCGCACCTTGACATTGTCTAGAATAACCAGAGGACCGTTGACACCGCTGACAGTGTTGTACCTGTTCGACAAAAATTGCGACAGTTAGCCCTTCCGTTCGTGAACTCAAGTTTCGAAGAGTGCCGGCAGCGGCCTGACGTCGGCTTTGAAAACAATCGCTACAGCAGTCAATTGCAAAACTTACTTAATGCGAGGATGAATGGCGTAGTTACGAGTAACAGCAGCAGCGTTGATGACGGCTATCAATTCAAAATTTAGTACAAGTCCATTCAGATAGTGGTCATTGCATCTGCTTCTGCACCGTCGTCCACCGAGGCAATTGACCAGAAAACACTAAATAATGCACTTACATGCTTCCGCAGCGGTCATACGAGGGTCTTCAGTCATTGTGGCGGTCTGTCGAGATGATGACGAGAGATACTTGTGATATGGTCTGGACAAGATGAAAGCGACAAAGGGACTTCAGCAGCGAGGATGGTGCTGCGAGGAGATAAAACGGGGCCCAGATCGGTACCTAGCAGTCCGCATTATTTTCCGTAGCGCAAGTCGTACCTGACTGCGCCCAATCACGCCGTCGGATGTCGCAAATGTCGGACAATTTGTTCTAGCTTGCGCCATATCCGCATAGTGATGCGCCAGATATGTATGATAGTGTTCTAAACCTGCACACAGACCCGCCCGCCTTTACCTTCCTTTATCAGTTGAGCCGTGTGGCTTCCGTGACTTCACCACACATCGGAATAAAATAATTTAGATATAGTTACCACGTTTCTCCGAGTGTTGATTTTTATGCAACATTGACTTCCTTGTAGTTACTTAACGGAAAAATCTGGGCTCGGCCGTAAAAGGTCTTCGACAGTATTTTAACAACTTACAAAACCTGACTAAAGGATACATTTGAAACCCTAATAAAACCACATTTCCATTCCATCTTTCACTAACACAAGACTACAAAAGTTTACGCGGCTGCTGTAGGTGTCGCCGTGAGCTTAGATTCGTCCTCTTCAATCGATAGCTTCTCCAAGTCAGATTCTAAACTGTGCGCCTTCCCAAGAAGCTCTATGCCTGCCGTAAGAATTCCTGCTCGGACGTCCCGCTCGATTCGTTCGTCGTCATCAGTGTCATTTTTGCTAGTCGACCTGTCTCGCACGATCAATGCATGCAGTCGCCTAGTTATTTCGTCCAAGAATTGTTTGTCCGCACCCACAACCACAAGAAAATTATTGACCCATGCCAGCAGCGTCGAATAGCGCTCGTCGAGCAATAAATCTGGACTAGTCTCAATGGCGGAAAGGCAGGACTCGATGAGGTCCTCGATCTGCTTTCGTTTGGTCTGGTCGTATGGAATTCTGCACCTCTGTGATTCTGTTGATTGTGTTGGAGAAACGTCAAGGAAATCTTTGAGCACAATTACAAATGCGCCACAAACATTCTCAAATGGACAGAACTGCAGAGTGTCATAGATGTAGCCGTACGCCCTGACGGGACTCGACCGCGACAACAGGTGGACAACCAACGTGTGGAAAATGAACCGAACCGTAGGTGATGGCGACGTTGCCGATAACGATGTCAACACCTGCAGATAACCATTAAATTCTTCTGGTGAAATAGCCGCAATCTCATTTTGCGTAATGTCCTTCAAGAACTTCCATGCGAACAGACCGACCGCGTCACACACACCGGTACCGGGTGACTCCCCTTCCTCCCGAATGATGAATCGTTTGGTGATATTTATTATTTCCGAGAAAGTAAACGATATCTTTGACCGTGGATCCGATATTAGAAACTCCGCAAGAAGAAAGAAACAACCTTCCGCCGACAGCGGAATGGCCGAACTGGATGTCGGTGGCGACGGGAAGCTAGGATCAACCTCAGGCCCATTATCAGGTTCCATCTCCGGTGGCTCCTCTAGCAGAGTCTCAGCGAACACCTCAGGCGCAATATCAAAGGATGACGTCAATTGTAAAAACCGTTCAAGCATTTCTATTATGCTTGGACTCACTGCTCCTTCAAACGATAGTGGGCGATCTCTTTCTTTGACAGGTAGCACGTCTATCTCGGGCTTGATCTCAGCAAAATATCGCCTGCTCCAAGCAACACTTTTATTTCTAAGCATGATTTCGACCATGTGCGTCACGTAACTCTGTAGCATTCGTCGCTGGAGTGCCTCTTCTTCTGGTTCAACAGATGTTTTCGAAGGTGGCGGGACGTAGTCTCGTGCGAAAAGGTACAATCTTCGAAGCAATACTGGTAATGATTGGTCGCTAAGCTCATCTACGTGCGCGGAGAAAAACGATAACAAAGCTGTTGACGACGTCGTTAAGAATCGAGACGGGTACTGAGTCGTTATTCGTCTAGTCACTGTTGATCCCCGTGAGTAAGCTACCAAGTGATTCGCAATCACACCTAACATACCCGATATGATCACCTCAAACAACGCATAAAACTTGAGCACAAACAGCTTTTCACTATCGAGATTCTGCTCAGGAGTAGCCTCTAGTGAGAAGTCCACATTTAGTGTTGACAATGCCTCAATTGATTTTAAGAAGAGCTCCTTCGCATTGCCTTTTTCTGCAATCAAATTGAAAATTTTGAGTGCAGCCTTCCGAGGAGTGAGTACTTTAGAAGCCGCAACGGAATCAAACGGATCAGTCGATGCCAAATACGGAAGTAATAATACTGGTAGATCCCAAGCAACGTAAGAGAGAAGAATCTCCTGCTTTAAGGTTAGAACGACCTTTGCCATGCAGCGCCGATTGTACCTACGTTCCGTCGAAGAATAGTTTCCAGTGCTTGCAATAGAGCTACTCGTTCAGACTCTTTATAACGGTCCGGATTTCCAAGATAAACGTCAAGCAGCGTAGAATATGTGATATAGTCGTCGGAGTCCTGCCATACCAGTGGATCAGCATAAAGTAGATAGAACAATAGCATGATCTTACCACCGCATCCTGCGCAGCTCCTGTGAGGGCGCGAATGGCGTCTTGTACAGATGCAGTACTTTCAGTCGTACTCGTGGCCATGATTTAGAATGCTATAATTATTGTGTGGCGAGGAACAAACAGAGCGAGCAACATGGCTTTTGAAAGCGCGAGCATTGTGGGGTTTCGAAGTTCTAGCCTCGCAATGACGTTTTTGGCATGGCCCTGGGTGTCATCGAGAAAGAATTCGGTCGGCCCGGAAGGCAACTACTGTTAATGATTCTCATAACAAGCACGGTTAGTCACATCAGGACCGATTTTAAGTACACTCGACATTCTTCAGCCTGTATTATGGTATAATAATTGTTCGGATTGCATTGCCAGATTAGTCACAATTGCTCTGTGATTTGAACAGGAATTTCATACATTCATGGCACTATCGCTCGACGACTCGATGCACCAGGTCATCAAGTTTTCGATTTGATTTCGCGTGTCACTTTTACAACCATGCAAGATGATTTCAGCAGATGAGTTAGTGGCCTTTGTTGTTGAGCAAATTGCCTTAGACGGCGTCAAAGGTAAGACACGCTTTCTTTTCTGACTCATGACGCGTCCGGCTTGTCGCGTACCCAAATTGTGCGTTCGATTCTGGGGTAGTGAATTAATTTATTGATTTTGTTCAGGCTGTTCCATCGCTCGGCTATGGGAAATCGTGCAAGCCAAAGTAGAGAATCTTGATGACTCGTTGAAGAATGTTGTGTGGAAATGGTTATGCACACGAGGTGACCAGTTAATTGTCGGCTTGAAAAGTGAGGGCGAAGACGAACCGGTATGCGATTGAGGCTTCTTGTTGACTGAGTGAAGTCTAACTGTGACGCCGGATAGAAGTCTTTGGACAGTGATGGTGAGGATGTCAGAGATTTGCCTAGATTGATGGAGAAACACAGCGAGCAACTGCGTGTGTTCGTAAGCGACGACCTGCTCTGGCGAACACTCACCGGCGCCCCGAAAGAAGAATCCACGGTAAGCAGGAAAATGCCAATCATGGTTCAGAGTATGGACTGCATCTAATGCCCAATAGCTGGGATATTATCCATTTGTCGTTCTCTGTGCAATCATACGTGCCCGGGAAGCCGGTATAACAGCCATCGACGTAGCGCGGGTCACTAGGCAGGACCCGAGGTCTTTGTTCAGTAGAGTCAATGTTCTTTCAAATCTTGGCCTTATCAAGAAGTATCCGGTAGTCGTCAAGAAAGGTGGTAAGACGACTCTCCTAGTCAGCACCCGATTTGCACAAACAGATCCCGTAAGTAGTAATGAGGCTACGAGCGCGGGCACAGAGACTGTGAAGTTACGCCGTGAAATCATGAAGTGCTTGAAGGATGCAAAGAACGGTTTACGTCAGCGCGCCGACTTGCGTAAGCAACTGGTGAGATTCAGTTATATTCTGCTGCCTTTCCAGGGTTATCTGACAGCTGTCAATAGGCAATGGATACGTCCAGATACAAGATCAAAGTATTTGGAAGGTGCATCGAAACCTTAGAGAGCAAAGGCTTTATCCGCAAGGTCTACGTTATTCGTGCCTCTGATGAAAGAGGCAAGAAGCACAGCTGTGTCCAGTTTGTTAAGGATTATTCCGATAAGGAAGTTATGAGGGAAGAAGAGATTGAGTTTCAAGAAGTCGCAGAAGAAGCAGCAGAAAATGATGGCGAGAAGTTGTCTGATGTTGAGGACGCTAGTCAAGAGCCGTTCGAGATCAGCGAAAATGACAAGATCCAAGAGTTCCAGGAAGAGGCCGAGCATGCACCTCGATTCAATCGCTTCTTTCCACTGGAGAACCAGGTTTACGATCTTGTCGCTTCGAGACGCGTGGATGGAATCTCTTCAATGGAACTGACGCGCAAATGCGTTGGGCGTGAGTTTAGTCGAATTTTCAACACCGTGCTGACCAAGTTTGCGGACACATCTGGCCCGGACGGCTCGAAAACTTCGCAACCACTCCACTTAGGTCAATACGCCATGGTGCGAGGCTCAGATAATGCCGCGAGAGTTTCTTACTATCGGTATTTTACTCTTCCTGCTTATCGCAAACTTGTACAGAACTCCCCCGACGAGCATTGGGGTGAGTTTGGACCGCTTGTGTCAAAATCAGTCTACTCGGATCTTAAATCGCTATTGAAACGACCAAACAAGTCACGCTATGTTCCGGAGATAGGAATAGGTATGAATGAACAAGGAGAGAAAAGTAAGTGCATTTGACGAGCTGAGTTGATGGAGCTAATTGGTCCTATTAGTTCCCGCATGGCACGGTACAGGACACACAATTACCAGGTTGAATAGTAAGGAGATTGTGACCTCCGCAAAATCCCCGGTAGATACCGCAGATCAACCAAAACGCAAGCGCGGAAGACCACGAAAGAACCCATTGCCTGGATTTTCAGGTTCACCTGCAGTGCTAGTAATCGATGAAGCCTCACAAGAAACTGCACCTCAGCAGCAAAGCGAGACGCCTGTTGCTGTTGCAGAGCTCCAAGAGACACCTCTCTCAGAGAGTGCTGAGCAGGATGTTGTCATGACGGAAGCCCTTAAGGATGACAAGACTGCAGCTGCTGCATCACCAGCACCGATATCTGGCAATGCTAATAAGAGATTCTCCATGGCCACTCTCAAAAGATCTGAACCTGTAAAACCCATTGCGAGAACTTCCGCATCTAGTGGAAGCTCGTTTTCGCTTGTGGCCACCCAACGTCAAGCATTGATGCTTCAGCTCCTCGAGGAAAATGGTGGCGTCATGGAGGGTGGAACGCCATTGTTGTTAAATTTGAGAAACAGATCTCAAGATTCGACTTCCGGTCAGCTTGATCGACGAACGCTAGAGCGTGATACCAATTCGCTTATCAATAAGAACAAGATACAGAGAATTTGTATATCGACTATGGATGGTCAAGGGCGGCCAACTACAACCTGGATTTTGACATATCCTCATTTTGGGGTAGACTCATCTGAGGTGGTGAAATTCAAGGAAAATTTGATGCTTGCAAAAGACGTCACGAAGAGGACTAATCGTCCTATTGAAGTGATCTCGAACGAGTTTTCATTCTATAATATTGTGCCAGTTCAGTCCAGGAAACAGCGAGCACGAGTGCAAAGGAGGGCTGAGAAGGCCTTGCGAACAACGACACTGAGTACCGAACAGCAGCAGGCGGCATCTGCAAGATTGAAGAAGCGTATGGAAGAGCGGGAAGGGAGTACTGCCGGTTTGTCATTGATTACGATTGGTGAGCAAGGTATATCTCAGCGCGGGCGACGAGCAAAAGTTGCTGTTGGTCCTCCTTTGCAAGCCCGCAATGAAAATTTGGCAGAAGCTGAACCCCGGCACACTGCTGAGAGTCCTAATGTTGTCGTTCCCCGACCGACTGCAAGAGCACGAAGGAAACGAGGCAGAACAGACTTAGGCCAAGCACTTGATCCATTTTCCGAATTCGTTCGTCCTGGAAAGAAAGTCAAAGTTGTGGAAAGATCGGACACAAAACAGAAGCGCGCGGAAGCAATCAAGGAGCACAAGAGTAAGTTTTGCCGTTTATCCTTCCAGTGATATTTGCACTAACAGAAGTGTAGAAAATTTCAAGAGAATTAGGAATTCAATTATTCTAGGGCACAAACAGGCTGACGACATTTTCCGTTCTGTCATTATTACACGAGCATTTTATGGTGGCCTTGCAAAGACTATTGATTGGGACAGAGTCGCTGCGGCGCTTGGAGCTCCACATACAGTCAGTACTGTGCAATCAGTTTGGCCTCGCATTCGTCAATTTTTTGGAGGTTCGAAAGCATTATCCCTGGCGGCGGAACGATGGGAACATGTTTTCCTAGATGCATACGAAAATGACAAACTTGTTAATCTTGATTTCGAAAATTTGGATATATTGGCTCTAGTCAAGTTCTGGAGGGAGAATGACGTTGATATAGTGGACGACGAGAACAGTGTTGGACTCCTTGCGAATATTAGGAACGAAAATGCCTTTCGAGATTACAGATTTGTTCGAGATGAGTCCTTCACTATGTGGCTGGACGACGTCTACATGTCGGTATCGTCTGTAAAGACTGAAGAAAACCTGACATCGATTCCATTCGCTTGCCTCTCCGACGAGTCGCCATTAACTGACGTGTTTACTTCTAATCGGGTGGATGATGTGAAGCAATTGATAAAGGTAAGCAATCACGCCAACACTATGAACAACGAAGCTAATAAAGACGCGTGTAGGCGGTCGTTGCTACTGATGAATCCAAATATGACCCTCAGACTGCTAAAGTTCTACTTGACAAGTATGGAACCCAACTCTGTTCGGAGGCTGTTAATCAGATGGAGAGGGAAAAAATCCTTGTATATACCTCTCGTGACCTTGACAAACGCGTCCCAGGGCGCAATTTCGTCTTTTCTGATCGCTTCAATATGATGACAAAACTCCGCACAGAAGAGTCATCATTTCAGAAAGCGTCTTCATTTCATAATCGGCTTTTGAACACTTTTGCAGAGTCGAAAGGTATCATAATGTCACGTCTGGCTCCTGACAGCTCAATGATCTGCTTGATGGATCTGATTGCTCGTGGCGAGATTGAATTGGTGCGAGTCAATGTTAGTGCTGGAAAATTGATTGAAGGTTATACTTCCCGTCTTGTCGACCGCGACAAACTGGATTGCGACATTGTTCTTCGGAGCAGTTCCGATCGCCAAGTGCCCTCATTGCCGTCGGTTCAGGTTCCGATTCCAGTCGTGCATGGAGACCATTCGGACGATAAACCGTCGCTCGTGCCTGGCGGTCGAATGTGGATCGACGTTTTGGGCGACTTAGACAAAAGCTTGTTTTTGCGCCTGGTAAGCGTCGTTGTTATGACAATTGCGTTACGGCCGGGCGTGCCGGCCACGGAATTGTGTCGAAAATTCCATTGTATATTGACAGCGAGCGAGATGAAGGACATTTTGGAATGGGTTGTACGGAAGAATTTGGTGGAGTGTGTGGGTCAACAATGTAACGGATATTGGGTTAAGCAGGGATGGTATCATTCGGAGATTGGCAATTGAGCTTATGAAATCGTGTACAATATTGTCGCAAATAAAGGATTATAATTTCCTCAATGGATTTTGTACTGCACGGCATAGATAGCGTCACCACCAAATAGTTTACTTGCCATTTTTAGTATATTAAAGATGCTCCTGTCGGCGCCCGAAATTGCCTCCGCCACTTGGCATGTTGACTCGAAAGTATCGACATTCGGTTTCACCAGCTCTTATTACGTTATTACCTACAGAGAAGTGTAAGTCCATTGATATATTCTTCGACAGCCTATATACAATAGCTTTACGACGTTAGTAACCACCAGCTAATGCAGGACAATCCCTGTCTGCCCGCGGTCGCCTCAAGTTGCACTTTTCCTGCCGTCCTTACCTGTCTCACCTCCCTCGTCTTCATTCCCGTTCTCGTCCACTTCTGATTCTTCATGGACTCCTTCCGTTTCCTCGTCACCGTCGTCCTCTTTATCGTCTTTGTCATCCTCTTCATCATCTTCATCTTCATCTTCATCTTCATCTTCATCGTCATCGTCATCGTCGTCCTCTTCTTCATTTTCTGAATAGGATATATGTAGATGATTCATATTTCCTTCCAGCCATATATCATCTCCGTTGGCTTTCTTGGCCACCCGCTCTTCGTAATCTTTATCAATCTTATCCAGCCAGTCGTTCTGAGCCTTCGTGATCGACTCAGCATCCGTACATTGGCAGTACACTGTAAGTAGATCACGATTAACTTGAAGAAAAGCCTGTCCCCATGAAAAATGTGATAATATTTCTTCGGCCCAATCTCGGTGTCCAGTGATAGCAAAGGCTGCAGCAATGGCTTCAACACAGTTTAGCTTCCACGGCCGTCCGTAATTCACCGGATTCGTCGCTATTAAGTACGGTACTGCTACCGCCTTTAGAAACCGAAATTATTCTTTATTTCAGGGCTAGTAGACTTACACAGTCGTTCATGTCGTCCGCCTATTCTTGACCACGGTATCTCCTGTACTCGAGCCCATGAGCACTCGACAACTGCTGCACCATGCTCGTCCAAGATTTCACGATCAGACGGTGACACTGGGACTCTTCCGTTCGGTCTAACATACTCTCAGCATTCCTGGAGCTTATTCCAAGAAGAAACAGAGAACTTACGATATCACTACACCCTGAAACTTTTGACCTACTCGCAGAGATCTAATTAGTCCCAACCGGGCTAACTTCTTGCCGCTGCACTTCTTCGGGTCGCAATGATCGAAGTCCTAAACCGCAATGGACAACTATTAGCTCCCTCAATCATGTTTCTATTCACATATCGTTCGAAATGGCCCGTAGGCTATATAGCGACTCACCCACATTGCTGTCTTCACTGGGAGTTTATTGACACCGTCTCCAGACCCTGATTCTAAACTCTTTTCCTGAAACCGCCTTGAATTCGCGTAATTCTTGCTCTTATAAGCCTGTCTCGATTTGCCATTACTTTTGCCCATGTTGTACGCTGTCGTAGCAAATTGATATGTGAAGCTCTGAGACAGCTTCACAGTCACCGTCATCTGCAGATACCCAGCAATCGCATACAGAATTGGCGTACCCCAGATCCGGGTAAAACTGGGTGCTGCGCAATCGCATCAGCAAATGCCTTAGGCCAATGATACACTGCGCCTGTGCTCGTTGGCCGTTCATATTTCATCATACACCTATTTAAGCGGTATATCTAACATAATAAAGAAAGTTTGAAGAGATGTCGTCATTTGGAAGGTATTCCGATGCGGCGGATGGGTCGTCGCGGAACGAGTCCTACACCGAACGATTCCGGATCCAGGACACATCCATGGCGTCGATAGGTTCATCGGCGCAAATGCGACAAGACCCAGCGGAGATGTCACGTTTAAGCAGATTAATTGGTGAGTTTTGCTGGAAGGTCGATGTAGATATCGATTTGCTGAATAAGTCAATATTAGACCGTGCATGCGACCCCTCACATTTAGAGCCGAATTTGAGCTTGAACATTGAGATCGCGGACGCGATAAACGAAAAGAAAGGAAACTCGTACGTTTACTGTAGTCGGTTGAACTGAACTGCTGGGAATTGGCGCTAATTTGATTTACAGAGCGCGTGAAGCTGCTACTCAGATTGTCAAGCTGATTAACAGCAGATCGTCTGCTATCTCAATTCTAGCACTAGCGGTAAGTGAGCTCGCTCGAGAATCATCGAAGTGTGTGAAATTGACCGTTTGTAGCTACTTGACATCTGCGTGAAGAATTGTGGATATCCATTTCATCTTCAAATATCCCGGAAAGAGTTCCTGAACGAATTGGTTCGAAAGTTTCCAGAGCGGACACCAGTTCGCTATACGCGAACCCAACAGCTAATTCTGGAGGCGATTGAGGAATGGAGGGAAACAATCTGTCAGACTAGCAGGTACAAGGAAGATCTAGGTTATATAAGAGACATGCATCGGTTATTATCGTATAAAGGTACGCCACTTCCGGGTCTAACCTAGCGCACGGCTAATAATTTACCGATAGGATATTCATTCCCAGAAATTAATCGGGACGATGCTGCCGTTTTAAATCCGTCAGATGTAAGTATGCGGTTCACCATATATAATCATAGCTGTTAATTTATATTAGAATATTAAATCTGCCGAAGAGTTAGAAGAGGAGGAACGAGATGCACAGTCAGCAAAGCTTCAGGAGCTTATTCGTCGAGGAACTCCAGCGGATCTTCTTGAGGCGAATCAACTTATGAAGATCATGGCGGGCTACGACACACAACACAGGACGGACTATCGAGCGAAGGTTGCGGAAGATCTTGCAAAGATTCAGCGGAAAGCCAAATTGCTGGATGAAATGCTTGACGGTGTTAAAAACGGAGACGCCATTGGCAGGCAAGACGCGTTTGAGGAGCTGTACAATGCTATCAAAAACGCTCAGCCGAAGATTCAGAAGATCATTAAGGACGAAAGCGAGGATGAAGAGGCGGTGCAAAAGCTCTTGGGCTTGAACGATTACATTAACAGTGTTATCAACAAATATGACATGGTGAAGGCCACAAAGCGGTCGGGCAGCAATACACCTACCCTGAGCCGGAACAATTCCCCAACGCCAGCCGCACCGAAGCCAACAATTGCTCCAGCTAAGGCCATAAACTTGATTGATTTTGATGATGAGATGGAGATCTCTTCAGGATCTGTATTTCCGACACAGCCAATAATGCTCTCGGTGTCTCCTACCCCAGTTCCGCAGTCTACCAGTCCAGGTGCAGGTCCGGCTCCGGTACCCCTGCAATCATTTTCTGGCTCTCCTGCTCCACCACAGTCAAACGCCGCCGCTATCATGGCGCAGTTCTCAGTTCCGTCATTTTCGTCAGCTCCTGTGGCTACCATGTCGCAGCCATCTCCTTTCGCTCCGCCCTTAGAGCCGCCTCTACCTACAGCAACTGCTGATACGACGGCAACAGCAACGGCTTCTCAGCAATTTTCGTCGCTATTTACTACACAGACAGCAAACAATGCACAACCCCAGCATTTCACTCCACCGGTATCGGCCGGCCAGTCGGCTTTTCCACAGATTCTGTCGTCACCTCCGGTAGTACTCCAACCTACCGTGTCGTCCCAGTCCACACCTGAGACTTTACCTGAGCAGCGAAAACCGCAAACGCAGACGCAGCAGCATTCTACGTCGAATGCGAGCAGCAATCTCTTAGACCTAGACGGCTTATTTTAGATGATATATGGCTTAAATAATTTAATCGAAGCATAGTGAATATTCAATGATATTACATGTACGTGTATGATAACGAGTCGGCTGAAGCTTTTATTACATATGCTATTAATGCGCGACAGCCCTTCACTGCCGGCGAGCCACCTTGTCTAACGCCTCGCGCAGTCTATATTCTCGTAAATCACCAGTTCTGTCAACTGGACGAGTCCATTTCCCCCATCCCGAGAGCCGGACAACTATGCATGTAGCGTTATCGTCACCACCCACGTCTTCCGCAAATTGAACAACCTCCCGGGCCGCGTCCTGCGGAGTACCTCTTGCATAACCTGATCTATAGCCAGTCGACGTCACTATATCGACTACCTCCTGATCCGACGCGAACTTAGACACGCCGTCAGAAATGAGCACCATGAACGGCTCCTCACCTCCAAACCCATCCTCCGCCGTTGGCGAGCCTAACGTGTACTCGGTAAGGTCTGGCTCTGCTGTCACGCCGAGCCTTTTCATAGACCGATCGCCGAACGACCGAGTATTCTCCACGTTGCCGAATCTCTCTTCCCCGAATGAGTCAGTGAAGAAGCTTGCGGCGTATCTTCTTAGTCGTGCCGATTCGATTGGAGACGAAAGATGGTGCGCAGACGTGAGCGCATGGGCTACACCGTTCCTGTCGCTAAGGATGCATCGCGTGTCGCCAACATGAGCGACCAAAAGTCGTGACGGCGAACCCGACCAATACGGGACGTCAGGAATCGAGCTATATAACAACACTGACGTACAAGTTGACCCAGAGGGGCGTTCCGCCATTGTGAAATCGTAATCGGCTTGGAGGAACGAGACGGGAATGCGAAGTAGCAAGTCGCCTTGTAATCGTTAGCACAAGAACGGTTGTACATAACTTGTCTTAGAAAACACACTATCTTTGCTCATTCTGCTTCTAAACTTTTCAAGATGTCCCCTCCATCTTGTCCAGTATCCACCTATATTTTCCTTCCAGTTCCGCTCGAGCGCATCAATTGAATTCAAGTCCGCATTCTCAACATATGTCGCCAGACTCTGTGCTAAGAACTCGCTGCATTCGGATCCCCCATGCCCGTCGAATACCGAGTAAAAAAACACTTGCCGCTCTGGATGAGTCGCGGCCTTGAGCGCCCGGGGTGTCAACGATGACATGGCAGGAAGAGTCAAGACTGATACACTGTACCTGTCTTCATTGTCATGTCGATTCACACGGGAAGAAAAGTGGCCTAGGTGGGTCGGTGCATTGAGCAATGGGACGCGCAAGCGAGGCACAGAAGAGATTTCAGGGCCGACGGGATTTGTTTGCGGGGTCACATAGTACGTAGTAAATTGCCGGTGACGTGAAAACTGCGAGATAGAATATGGCTGCGGGAATTGAAACTTGCTGAAGCGGAAAATGAATTCTGTATAAAAGCTGTCAGTACTGAAATCCCCATTGCAGTTTGTAGGACCAAACACTTTGTGAGGTCTTACTATACGAATCCGCGAGTGTCCACAAGGGCGACGAAGATACGCGCATATTCCTGGAAGTAGATTGAGCAGTAGAGTGCTGTTTCTCTAACGCACGCTAGCCATGGCTCTATACAAATGATTTGTTGCAACTGTAGATTCGAATGGTTCAAATGCGTTGAAGGACGGCACAGTGAAAGGTGCAGCCAATGTCAGACAGAGCTCGAAGATGTATTTTGAGAGGGCGCCGCACAAGGCGTTGGCTCTCAGTGCCCTTGTATTAGACAGCACCAGACCCAACGTTTTGACAACGCCGTGATCGGATGCTACCTTGCATGCCAGTCATGTGACCATGGCTGGCAAGGAGACAAGTCTCAGCGCACAGTCCCTTCTGATAGAAGGGCGACTAGCTCGCCCGAAGGTCGACTGTACTCGCATACATACAAAATAAAGGAACATCCATTTGGACAAAGGTGTAGGGAAAATTCCCCCTGGGTAAAACAAAAACCCAAGTGCAAATATTCCCGGAGGTAAAAACCTAGCACTGTTCCTTGCGAGCCTGACGGCTCCCCCCGTGCCCACAGTCGAGAACGTGTCGCCGGAACTGGTAGTCGACCGAGTGGCTTGGTTCTCGCCATCTGTGCCTCACCCAGTTCCAAGGCGAATCTGCGTACTCGTATTAAAGAGGATCTCAGCCTGTCATGGCTCCCCTCTTGCCCCCTGTAGAGGACGCATTGCCGGTACCGGTGGTGGACCAAGTGGCCTGGTTCTCGCCATCGCGGACCCAACTCGGTTCCAGGCTGTCCTCTTGCCCTGTAGAATACACCGTCTGCCTGCATTAGAATGTTAGCCAAATGACCAGATTGTAGGAATTGTAAGATACTCGCATGTGTTCGAAAAAGATCTCAGCCTGTGACAGGCTCCCCTCTTAACTTCGCGCCCACTAAGAATCTGATTTTGGTATGCGTCATTGCATCGATAACTCCTCTCTTGCCAAAACTGGCACTTCCTTACCATGTTGAGAAAGGCGTCGCAAGTACGGGATCAAGGGGCTTGGTTCTCGCCGCCTTGGACCGAATCCTACGACGCCGCCTGTACGTACACGAAAATCTGGCTTGGGGCGGATGGAGGCGGCGGTTGGTTGTATTATTATTGGAAGTTGGCTTTTGCTGTGCAATGCTCATACGCGTCACTTAATTAATTTGCTTTGTTTGTGCAACGTTGAATAAATGGCGCATGCAGCATCTGCATGTGAGTTTCTTGGCAGATGCGTTATTGGTCGCGGAAGCGAGAAATAGCCGAGGACATGGCTGAATGACTGACGCGAGCTCGCGATCGCGGCGCGCGTGATTTGTTTACCAGATGCGGCGTCCGTGCGCGCCCTAACCCCATGCTGCCAACAACTGCCGTACGCGAACTCGCCGAAATACAGAGCTTGTGCAGACAGTTAGTTCGCATTCGACAATTTATTAGCCTAGCAAAGAGCACATTCGAAGGCTGAGCAGTTCTAGGTTCTAACTACAATGCTAATCTTGGAAGACGACGGAGACAACGGGATATTGGAAGACATAGCAAGTGACGGAACGCGCTCATCGCGGTTCGCATGTTCTGTGAAACCATGAATAAATGACGCACGAAGCGGTTTCTTGGCAGGCTTTAGCTTAAATTAAGTCAGGGCGAGTTGATGACAGTCACATGTCGGTGCTGTCATTCATTCATTGAGTGTTCGCACGCGTCTAACAAGCGAAGCCGAGATAGCTTCATTTACTAACACTTCTGCTCCCAAAGACGATCTACAGTCGCAGACTACTCGACTTCACTTTAATCAATGTATATCAGCAGCATAGAATTATGTCGTATAATAAAAATCACCCTTGCGGTCGGGCTAAGTGATGCGGATTCGACGGCAGTGAGTCGAAGGTCAGGGCACGCACGGACGGGCAACAACTAAACAAATCACTCGTGCGCAACACGCGCCGCTGACACTCGTTCACGCGTCTCGCGCGCGTCGCCCTGTTCTTGTCTATTCTGTTTCCTGGTAAATGTCACCACTGCCGTAGTGTCCCGCTTATTCTCTCAATCTTCCCTCTCGCCTTCGTTCGAACATTATTCAACCATGGATTTGCAACAGACAAAACAGCAACAGCAACAGCAACAGCAACGTCTCCCGGAACCATTCTGGAACAGTGTTTCTGCTCGAGCAAGCGAGCAAATGTGGTTGCCTTCGTCGTCGTCGTGTCAAGCCAAAGACTGGGGCCAACTGGCAATTGCGCGTGGTTGGGGCACTTGCCTTAGGTGGTCTTCCCGCGCTGAAGTCCGCTACGACCTCGAATGGCTGGTGGATGACGACACTGGTAAGGAAAGGCCGGCCAAAAGGCAGAAGTTGGAAAAGGCGGCTGCGCAGAAGGCGCGCAAAATAAGACTGTACCCCACGGCGGAGCAGAAAAAGATTTTGCTCAACTGGATGGGGGCAGCGCGGTGGACATACAACGAATGTCTGCGCGCCATAGAGGATGAGGGAGTCCCTAGATCGAAGAAGGCGTTGAGAGCCAGGGCAATCAACAGAGAGGCGATAAAGACGCTCAAAAGGCCCTGGCTCGAGGAGACTCCCTATGATATCCGGGATGCGGCGATGGATGAAGAACGCCTTTCTTCGGCATATGAAGAGTGCCGAAAAGTTGCCAGAGAAGCTGTCTTCTGATAGTAGACTGGTAATGGAAAGGTCCACAGGCCACTTTTACCTGTGTCTGCCCGGGCCGCTGGAGATGGTGGAAGGCCCAACTGGAGTTCCGAGGGTGATATCGTTAGACCCCGGAGTGCGGTCGTTCATGACTGGGTACACGCCGGACGGTGAAGTGGTCGAACTTGGTAAGGGAGACATTGGTCACATCTACCGGTTGTGCCACAGAATGGACGACCTGCAGAGCCGGTATTCGGTTAAGGGGCTCGACCACCGAAAGAAGTGGCGTATGAGGAGGGCAGCTGCCATGATCCGCCGACGGATAAGAAACCTGGTAGATGACATGCATTGCCGGACTGCCAGGTACTTGTGCAGTTCGTTCAATCTGATCATTCTGCCAACATTCCCAACGCAGCAGATGATTGGCAGGGGACGTCGCAGGATTCGATCCAAGACAGCGAGAGCCATGGCCACTTGGGCCCACTACCGGTTCCAGAAGCGCCTTATGGACAAGGCAAGGGAGTACAAGTGCTGGAAAGTGGTCCTGGTCAGCGAGGCACACACAAGCAAAACATGTGGAGCATGTGGGCGTCTGAACAACGTTGGGGGCAGCAAGGTATTCAAATGCTCACCCTGCGGGCTTGTCTGCGACCGGGACATCAACGGGGCGAGGAACATCCTGATAAGCTACTGCACCAAGGTGGCAGGAGGGGAGTCTGTGACAGACTGAGATCCTCTTAACCACGAAGGCCGCAAGTGGGAAGTTGTGACGGACGTAATGTAGATCTTCAAACGAATAGATGTTAGAACGGCAATAGTTATGCAACGGATGCATGAGATGGAAGCTAGAAACGAGCAGCAGCAAATCTGGAATGACTAGTTTAGTTCGGGCTTTGTTTGGTTGAGATTGCTTGAGCTTGTCGTGCTAAGTTTGTTTACTTCGTCTTAATTTATTTCTCTAGTTGCTAAATCTAATGTCCGGCGAGACGTCAACTTTCCGCCATTCCCGTGAAAGTCGACTCCTAAAGAGCGATGGCTAGTGTGATTGCTCAATCTAATATATCTCGGGAGCTACTGATCTCGTACCGTAATACTTCTGTGAAAATGTTGCCTGCCAACCTCTCCGGAGGCAATTTATGCTTTTCGGCACACCATTTGTTATCGCAAAATGATAAGATGTCCTTAAGACCGAAAACACTTTGACTGCTCGTCGAAGACCATGTTTAGACAACCAGTCTACTGCCCCAACATGATGATCTCCGTGACTTCAATAAAGCTCAAAGCTGGTGAACAGTTGCGTAGTCTTTATCTTTCCCGATTAGCTTTCGGGGATAGATTCGGAGTTCGACAACTGGGAATTATGAGACATGTATGACAGCAACCCTAACATCTTAAGCCGTCCTGCAATTGGCCGGTCCGATATCCCGCACCTGTTCGCACATAACCTCTAAAATCCGTCGTAGAGATAATGGAGTGTCTTCACAAAATATCTGTCTGTCTGTCAATCATTTTTGGTTGTTTAGAGTGAGTGAGTGACGCCAGGTGCTTATGGTCGCTACTCCTAAATACAAGTGGAGATTCATGACGCACAATAACATAACTATCGTATTTGTCGTTTGTGTTGGCCCTGAAAACCCTGAACCAGTCTTAAATGACATGGATGTTCTGGAATGGATCGCGCGGTTAATTAGACTTCTGCCTCCTATGGATTCGAAACTCTTCCAGATTCAAGTATTCAATGAGTGGATCTGTTTGCAGATCGGTGGCTGACAGCTCGGGATTACTATTCAACAGCCGTTCTTGGCTCTCTGTTCAGCTCACAGCGGCATCTTAGTAAATGGACGAGGAGCGTGATTACTTAAGTCTTGGTTTTATTGAAGAATATATGTAATAACAAATGTACAAACTATGTGAATCATGAGAGACTACCAAAGAGCAATAGCTATGCGAGCAAGCAATAATTTGTTGCAACCAATCGCCCGTACTAACTACACGTGTCGATCGGCACACTGATCATGCAGGAACGAACCTTTCTGTCCGCTTCGTCCTAGTGGTTTTTATAATCGGTTCGATTGATGCTGGTAGGTGGTTGCGTGCGGTTTAGTTAGTGAACTGTACTTACAAATCATATGTTGACGTCGTAAATACAAAGTACGCGTTAACAAATCTATGAAAACGATACAAAATCATGAACATTGAAAGCGTTCTAATATTACAAACAACCACACGGCGGACAGCCCCACGAGCGCATGCGTGAAAGGTTTTCTTGATCTATAATGATAAATTGATGTTAT
This sequence comes from Lipomyces orientalis, assembly GCA_030568275.1. Classification (NCBI taxonomy): domain Eukaryota; kingdom Fungi; phylum Ascomycota; class Lipomycetes; order Lipomycetales; family Lipomycetaceae; genus Lipomyces; species Lipomyces orientalis. Next base: position 279,921 of record JAJLTP010000003.1, read on the forward strand.
ATAACTCATACAAAATATTCAATAATTCTAATTTATGAAGATGCAAACAACACGAGCAATACGAAGCAAAACAACCTGACAATACAAAATCGAACGGAGCCGGCCCGAAGACAGAACGAAATGAATCAATCAGAGGGATCCCGCCCGCTACCTTGAAACGGTGAGCGATTACGTCCGGCAACGAGAGCCGGTCTGTGTAGGAAGAAGTGAAACGCATCTACGATGTTCGGTAGGATCGTACTATCGAATTAAGTATGCTATATTTAACATATCTAGGTAATGTATGTATGTAGCCCGAATAACTCGACCCTAACCGATATAACTCATACAAGGAATAACTATTTAAATGTCCTTCTCTCTGGCTCCATTCGTCGACACAAGTAGATGTGCCCCACGTTCATTATGTAAGGATTAAATAAATGTAATACAAGTACATGCAATCGTGAAGAAAAACCAATACCAGTAATTTAAAAAGAGATGATAGAGAGACCACATGAAACGCGCAGCAAATTGAAGCATATAGAACGGTATTCTACCAAACGCATACTTTAAAAACCCGAGACTATTGTAGCTTGACCAAACATAACAAAGAGCAAACCGATCAACGACAAGGAGTATAAGGCCTACTTCGACTCGTCGCTGTCGTCTAGTGGTTCGCCAACAATTGCGGCGACTTCCCGCTCGGTCGTCTTGAGATCTGACAGACCGTACCAGGTGATGAAGCCCATGCCGACAAACGCACTAATGCAAGAGAAAACCAAGGCGACGATACCACGGGCAGTGAAACCGGCAGGAAGTGGCTTCGGCTGGAGCTTCTCGCCGGTGAGATCGAAAAGATTGACCGTGTTGCCAGCGGCGTTGCCTTCATAAGCGTAACCACCTGCCTTGCAAGCAGCGTAGTGGTCATCGGGAATAACTTGCTGAGCCTGGATTTCAGCAGGAGCTTCTACCAACGTCAATGCAAGACCCTGCTGCAAATGCCACTCGATGTGACAGTGGAAAAACCAAACGCCTGGGTTGTTGCTGAGGAATCTTAATACGAAGTAGCCGTTCGGTCGCACGTATACAGTGTCTCGCCGCATAGGATATTCGTTAATGGTGCCGGGCTCGTCCGGGTTATATGTCAAGAACGTTTCGTCGTCGGGAGACGCATCGGAGCGCTCGACGACTTGGAAAACATGACCGTGCAAGTGGAACGGATGCTTGCCAGGATCGAAGTTGTTCAAAACAATCTCAACAACTTCTTGGTAGCCAAGGACGTATGTGTGGGTGTTTGAACCGTAGACAGTGGCATCGGTCGAGTCGTTGCCAGAAGACATGACGGTGTACAACGTCTCACAGTGCGGCGTGATTTGCTCTCGCTGTAAACTCCCACCTTGAATCCGAACATGTCGGTGTTAGGACACGTACTAAAGAACAGTTCGTCATACATTCGGGAACCTCGTTTGCTTTCTTTTGGATCGCATCCTTCATTCATCAAACGGGAAATCAATCATTATGCCGCCGCCAAACAAGAACACTCCGACCGTTCGACGGATACTCAAGGAGGCGAAGGAGATGTCGCAGCCCGACAAGGACATATTTGCCGCGCCGATCGAAGTATGACATATACACCGCCACGGAGCGGGCTGAACTTGTATCTGACATTTTTATAGGATAATCTGTTTGAATGGCATTTTATAATACGAGGCCCGCCGTCGAGCGCATACGAAGAGGGCTACTATCACGGCCGGATAAACCTCCCTAGCAATTACCCATTAGCACCACCTAGCTTTAGGTTTCTACAAGATTCCGGGAGGTTTGATGTCAATAGGGAAATATGCTTATCGATAAGTAACTTCCACGCTGAGGAGTGGCTTCCTGCGTGGGGTATGTATTGGATTGTGGCGGAAATAGCGTAAATATGACCTAACGATTACGTAGGTATACGCACGGCATTAGTTGCATTACGATCATTCATGGCGACAGAAGCAAATGGAGCAGTTGGAAGCATTGATGGTGTTCCAGATGAAACAAAGAGAGAAATCGCTCGCAAGAGTAAAGAGTTTAAGTGCTCCACATGCAGCGGACAACGAAACGATGAATTACTGTGTGCTACGACTGAAGGTGGCAGTACCAAAGAACCTCAACTCGAAGCAAGTATTGTATATAAGTCAGTAGGACAGCAGTCGGGAGACAAGTCGACTGACAAATCCAAAATTACAGCAGCGAAACAGGGCGAAGGAGGAGCAAAAGGGACTGGCTCTGCCGTTGTCTCCACTCAGCAGATACAGCATACATCTCGAGGAATATGTAGACATAAGCTTATGTTGATTATATCTGTCTTAGTAGCTATATGGGCCGTCATTTCTTTGCTGTAAAGGGGTGCTAATTATGGAGTCTTGGTCTCGCTTGAATCCGATTGCTGAGGACCTTCATGAGTTGCTTAATTTAAATGGCTTTGCACGACTATGGGCAACAACAGAGATGGATTATTATCGCCACAGTCTCTACCATTTTATATATGCCGATTGCTAAATCATATCTCCTGTATTAGACGCTACCAGACCCAAAGCTTTTGAATATTCAAATCACCGAGATCGAATGCCACCTTGCATGCCATCTTCGACTTGCCAAACCATCTCATCTCGCGACGTGGGCCGTGTCGGCGCTCTCTTAGGCGCCCGCTAGTTCATGTGTTGCGGTGAACTGTGAACATGCGCGACGCGATGACTAGGACCTACCCAAGTCCCGGGCACGAACTGGTCGTGATTAAGGTTTAAGGCACAATCAGGGAAGCCGCACTGATGCATACGCCTGGGTAAGCGATAGAGTGTCAACCAAGTAATTCGATTTGGAATTGTTCACGAGACGTAATATTCCGACTCGGGCAGGTGAATCTGACTGATAAGAAGCAATTATGGCGCCATTTGACTATTTCAGCAAGAAAAGCGGCGGTGCTACGGAGAACGGCGACACGATCAGCATTTCGTCGAGGACTGATGACAGGTTCAACAAGAATCAGTCCTACGAACTGTCACAAATAGCGACCGAAAATAGTTACTCTGTATCAAATTCAGGCATATACTCAGACCCATACGCCGACGATGTTCCTCTTACCAACAACCATGCGTCGCAGTCATATGTATACAATCCATGGAATCCTCAGAGTAATCAGCAGACCACCTCCAATATGCCACCCCCTGGCATGATGCCTCCTCCGGCTATCAATATGTCGCCAAAGAACCAACAAATGAAAAAGAGGAATATTCCATGGTTCACAATAGCCGTTAGCATTATTCAGATCATAGTCTTCGTCTCGGAGCTGATAGTTATGTCCAAGTATACGGGGAGTATTGTCGCTACTAAGCCAACATTCAATCCTATGGTAGGACCATCTACATATGTTCTCATTCATATGGGTGCAAGATTTACTCCATGCATGCAAGATATATCTGGAGTGACCGACGTCCATACCAGCAACTTTCCTTGCCCAAATTCGACAACTATTGCGACAAATGTCTGCTCGCTATCTGAACTATGTGGTATGGGCGGCGTGTCCGATCACCCAAATCAGGTATTGATAATTCCTGCTTCGCAAGCGGTCTGGAGCGTTTGCTAATGTTCCTAATGGAATAGTGGTGGCGCTTCATTATTCCAATGTTCCTACACGCTGGTTTCATTCATATCATTGCAAACATGATTTTGCAGATTTCGCTGGGTGGTTCGATCGAAAGGTAACATGTTAACAAATAAATGCGACACTGATCAGAACTGACCAAAGAAATTAGGGACATTGGGACGTTGAAGTTCGGGTTCGTGTACATCTTGTCGGGCATCAACGGATTCCTGCTCGGCGGAAATTACACACCGGATGGCATTGCCAGCACGTAAGTTGACTCATCGAACTAAACTAATTAGAAAGTATGCTAAAGTTGATTTAGAGGCGCATCTGGTGCTCTTTTCGGAATTATTGCGCTTAGCTTGTTAGACTTGCTTCTGAACTGGCAACTCTACGAGCACCCAAAGCGTACTCTGGTGTCCCACCTTATCGAAATTGCGATCTCATTTGCTCTGGGTCTATTGCCAGGACTCGACAATTTCGCACATATCGGCGGCTTTCTCATGGGTATTCTTCTCGGGCTTTGTCTTCTTAGGAGCCCCCTAAAAATACGTGAGCGAACCGGGCAGCCCATTGCCGCTGATAATTACGTGAAATCGAAAACGCTGAAGGACCGATTCCGGGACTTTCGCACTATGTTTTCGGGACGGCATCCTGCATGGTACTTATGGGTTATCGTGCGTTTGGTCATGCTGGCCTTAGCGGCCTGCCTTGTTTTCGTCTTAATCCGAAACTTTAACAACGGCGGCGGCCATTGTAGCTGGTGCAAGTACCTAAGTTGTTTGGTAAGTTCTTTTTCGGCAAGGAAATATACGTTCTACTAACGTTCTGCAATAGCCTATTCGTAATTGGTGCGATGACGGATACATTACCACATCCAGTTTGTAGAAAGCCGGCGGTTTAGATTTGAATGAATGAGATTGCTTTGATTATCTTCTGGGCACTAATAATGGCGTATTTTGGCTTTTATATGCACGCAGCAGGGGACTGGGATATAGTTAAACGGTTCGTGGCCATGATCTTTTTATTACGCTGATACTATCAGGAGTAAATGTGATCGGTCAATATATAGACGTAGTTTTATTGTTGGCCTGTCCGGAGATAGACGATACCGATGCCAGAGCCGTTGAATCGAATCACACGGAGGACGAATGTGGAGCGACGCGCTTCGACTTAATTTTCTACCACAGCAACCGTGGA